>NC_051167.1:198742125-199297990 GCF_013339725.1 Rhipicephalus microplus | reverse complement strand
TAACAACATTGAATGTGCGAATATTTTTGATTCAGCTTTTTTCTCTGTTTTCACCGACAAAAGTGCATTTTCTGAAGTTTCTTCTTCTTCTAATATTACCGAGCCTATGTCCCTAATTATTTTTTTCGACGAGTGGGATCATTTTTATCATAGAAAATATTAAGCTTTCATCGTCTGCATGCGTGGACAATATTAACTCAAAACTCTTAATAAACATTAAACATGTGTGTGCCGCGTACCTAGCTTTGATTTCGCAGTCATTACTATCAAGCATTCTGCCACCAGACTGGAAAGTGAGGAAGGTGTTTCAAGTCTTCAAATCAGGTAACAAACACTCGCCACTAAATTACCGTCCCATATTTTTAAGTAGCGTCCCCTAGAAAATTATGAAACATCTCATATTGTCACGGGTTATAAATTACAGGGGGGTTTATTTAAAAACACGGACAGTGGGACTTGTAGAAACGCTCTCAGAGAAGGCCGCTAAGATTGTCGTCTTCTTCACTCTGCTGCGCTGCGCCTCTCGAGCAAATCCGCGTTCTTCGTTGTCGTCGATATCTCGCCGCTAAATTCAGCTATGCACGCGGCAATATACTCCCATACCACCAACTTTAAATTATTATCAATACACTTCTTTGATCCTTGTCAACATGGATTCCAAAAAAGTTATTCTTGCGAAACACAGCTGGCCATTTATCTTCACGACCTACATTCTAACCTTCACTGTAACATTCAGACTTATGCCATTTTCCAAGATTTTGCTAAAGCATTCGATACTGTCCCTAACAAACACCTCATTCTAAAATTATCTTTGTTAAACCTAGACCTCAACGTACTTGCACAGATCATATCTTTCCTGACTAACCACTCCCAGTTCATTCTTATGGACAATCATTGTACTAACCGACTGCCTGTAACATCAGGTGTCCTGGAGGGGTTTGTCCTAGGACCTCTTCTTTTCCTCATTTATATTAGGGATCTACTAACGCATGTATCGTGTAAGTTTTGCATGTTTGCAGATGACTGTTATTTACCGTTCAGTGACCAACACTCATGGCCTTAACAACATACTAACATGGTGTAACATGGTGTGCATGTTCATGAAACTAGGAGAAGGACGCAACAAAAGGGAGAAGGCAGGGAGGTCAACCAGAAAGACATCCCGTTGGCTAAATCCTAATAAATGTAAGCTTCTTTCCTTTTCTCGCCACCACAACTCTCTTATGTTCACCTATTCAATCGCTAATATTCCAATAGAATTAGTTCAGTGCTTCAAATACCTCGGTGTCACTTTTTCCCATTACGTTTTTGGCGTCATCACACCACCAACGTCATTTCAGCTGCTAATAACTGACTAGAATTTTTTAGACTACACTTACGTTATACTCCACCACATGTAAAAAGGCTTGATTATAAATCATTGTTCAGATGAAAGCTCAAATATTCATCTTCCGTCTACAGCCCCTCCCCTCAAATATATATCATAAGTGAACTTCAATCAATCCAAAATCGGGCTGCCAGGTTCATTCACTCTGCATATTCATATGATATCCGCATCTCATCTTTGAAGGCAGAATCAGGATTGGAAACACTTGCTTCTCGTAGACAGATTTCCGCCCTCTGTCTTTTTCATATGTGGTGTTTCAGTTCACTCAGTCATCCACCGTACATAATGCCCTCTCCACAAATATCTCATCACACTGGTCATCCACTTCAAGTCGCACTACCACGTACCCGGACCACAACATTCGAAGCCTCCTTTTTCATACGAGCAGCAAAAGACTGAAACGGCCCTCCTCACGCCATTTTTGTCATGACCAACCCATCCATGTTTTCTGAAGCCATTAAAAACTTCATCGTATAGTTTTACTAAACACCACTCCTTATGTAATACCCCTGAAGGGGGACTTTAAGGAAATAAAGTGAAGTACTCAACTGCTGACCCGCAGGCCGCGGGATCGAATACCGGCTGCGGCAGCTGCATTTCTCATGGAGGTGGAAATGCTGTAGGCCCATGTGCTCAGATTTGGGTGCACGTTAAAGAACCACAGGTGGTCGAATTTCTGGATCTCTCCACTACGGCGTCTCTCATATTCATATTGTGGTTTTGGACATTAATGCCTACATATCAATCATATTATCATTCTGTGCAACTGCATGCATTGTATCTAATTAACTTTCAAGATATGAAACACTGGAATGAATACACTCACTCTAGTCAGCTGTTCAAGTGCACTGTACCAATTTACTGCTATTAGAAGACGATAGCTTGTAATCTTGAAAGCCTCAATCATCTGCAAGCATGTACGAAAGCCTCACGGTTAAAAAAAATATGAACACTGGCATGGTTTGAACGTGCCACTTTCTCATCGCAAATCAAATTTCTTTGCACTGCACTGCACCGCAACACGCGCCGTTTTCTTTAACAAGATGAGCTAAGCCATAACACACCATTCAGTTCCATCTTGACATGTCGAATATTGAAGACAGATACGATCTTCCTGTTAAGCCACCATGTTTCCTACTGATCCAACTCTTCATAAGATGCAAGCTGCTGATAACAGCGAATGATATGCCATTACGCCAGCAGCACCAACTTTGCCTTAACATTCACAACTCAGAAAACAACGCAAGGTATCTCCATGCAGGCGAAACGGTGGAATCGAATTGGGACGGTGCGATGTCAATGCACGGTAAAAAACAGCAGATAGTCAAACTTTTTCAGAGCAGTCCACTACACCGTTTCTCGTAATTATAACATTGACTTGGTATGTAGAAATTCAGATAATTTTAATAAATGAAAATAGGTAGGATTGTAATATATCTCATTTAACTCCCCAAGAAGTCAATATTGGGTTTTCATTACAGAAGGAATACGGGCAGCCTCCACGTCGGGATGGAAAGAAAAAAACATGAAAACGGCGAGGAGAAAGTGCAGTGTATTGGTTGTCAGGGTTGAGTTTTACAGCCATTTTTCGATTTTTCACTGATTGATACACACTTAAACCTTTAGTTGGCTGAAATCAAGTTCAATAAGTACCCAGGTACTTGATCAAACAACTCGTTTTTTCTCTGCAAATGCTGATATGTCGGTACAGGGGCAATTCAGTGAACTAATATGCAGTTCAGTCGATACCCACAACTACAAGGCCAATGCGAAAAAAAACAATACAAAATGAGCACGCAGCAAATTATGCCAGTATCGTAGCTCAATAAGCCATACCAATTGACAAGTATGTCACTCAAGTGCCGGTGAGCACGCCCGGTGGCGTTCGGTAGCTGCCTGTGTTCGTGTGGTGCCTTGCGCGGGAACCATACACCCAAAAATATAGCAGTTGCATGGTTAACCAATACCAAAGCTCTACTCTACAGCAGGTGGTACACGTTCAAATTACTGCGTGTAATTAAGCCCAGAAGTGCCGATGATGTGGACATACACTCGTCCGATACGCCCGGGCAACTTTCTCTGAGAGTCTTATGGGTCATTTCGAGTGGAACCAGTTTAGGCACTTGTGGTATACAAAGGTTGATTTTTTGTGCATTTTACCGCTGAAAGCGTGTCACTTCAGCTTGAAAATTCAGTCGAGGTAAGTGTAATGGCCATAACTGCCGGATATCTGTGTCTGTTGTGGTTCTGTTGAGCAGCGTTGTTTGTCTGGCGCACATAACGTGCCGCCACATATCATATAAATGATTAGCTGGCGGTGCTGAAGGCTTTCTAAAACTGCATTTGTAAGCGCTTCGCTACGACCGTCATGCTGGGGCGTGAACGCCTGTACTCCAATGAGCCCCAGGTGGTGATCAGAATTTCCGAATGTTGTCATCCATTGGCAGTATTGGAGCACCTCCGGTGTCACTAATTCTGCCCCATGCGCAGCAAGTGTCTTTCATTGGCAGATTAATAGTACTCCTTGTGTATTTCATTAGAAGTTTTGAATAATCTGAATTGCGGAATCCGCTCCAAGGAGCAACGCTTGCGTGAGGACCGCCTTATTCTACAGGAACTCTCTAGCACCCCGTGGCCCGGAGTGGTGCCAAATGTGGGTGTGCCAATGACGCCGTAGGATGGAAAGGTGGGCCAGTTGGTAATTCATGATGGTTCAGCGAACTGGGAGCGCGGGGTTAAACACAGACACAAAGCTAAGAGGAGGCACACTGCACGAGCGCCCGTGCTGTGTGCCTCTTCTTTGCTTTTGTGTCTGTGTTTAACCCCGCGCTCCCAGTTCGCTGAACCATCAACTGACGCTGGTTGCGTGGGTCACGCCTCGCGTCGAACTGTACAGCACTGGTGCTTTGGTCGCGTAGCGTTGCTGTGCCGAGCAAGAAAGGATACGCGTGCGTCAAGTTCCTTTGTGACCCTGCGATTTGCTCCAGTGGGAGCGAATGTGTTTCATTGGTAGATTCCCTTTCGTTGCCCTCCGCCAGACTGAAGTACTCCCGTAGTAAATTCGTCGTTCAATTCGAATGCGCCAACGAATAACACCATAATGGTGTCATTCATTCGCAGATTCATATTGCCTGAAGAACACTGCGCCAGAGCTCTCTGACAGAGAGTTCTGTGAAGCCTACATTAACAAACCTCATATTATATTTTGGGCGCATGTATGTGCATGTATTAGCTTTTTTGCTCTTTTTAATGTAAACGTATTTTCCCTATGTCAGTGTACATTATAATTTTTTTACTCTACGGAGCAGCGTTTCTCTTACTGAATTTTTTATGTGTATTTTACCACTTTTTTCTTTTCCTTTTTTTGTCTTTCTTCATAGAGAAGTTCCTTGTTCTTTGTTTTCAATTTTCACTGTGTAGCACTAATGTTTTTAATTGCGGGTTTGTATCAGCAACTAAAACCCCTATGTATTGCCCAGCGTGTTTAGATAAAATATCTCTAAATAGGGGTTCTAGTCCTAAGAAAGATACTTTTCCGCTTTTCGAAACGTCACGTGACACAACCTCCGTTTACTAAATTTTACACAAGCTTTCATCGACCCCTTCCAACTGTTTTCTGGGCCTTTAGGGCATATGAATAAAAGAAAGTGATGAGACTTGCTATTGTGCTGTTTCAAGTGCAAAATCTTTTAAAACTTGTCATTTATATTGCAGTTAAAAGTTTGACTATGCGAAACGGTTACTACTTCAGGTAAACAAAAAACTACACTGATCATTATCAAGCTTTATTATTTTTTGGGGTATATCAGAAAGCAAAACACAAACATTACTTACCATTAATTAGAGGCCCAACAGTTGTAGTATCCCTTGTATCATCATGGTTGGTATTCTCTGTTACCAGACACAGAAAAAAATTAGAACACTCATATATTTCGGATCGTGTCGGCACTTGAGGGATCTGATTGTTTGCGCTTTAGTATTATTATACAAGCATTCACACACAACCCGTACGAGCTGCTATAAACTCATTGTTTTTATGTGATTGATGTAGCTCAAACAGCAGTCGCAATGAGAACATGAATAAGCAAAGCACGAGTTGATAGTTTAAGCATGGAATACCAGTATTGAAATTAACTCTATGATTGAATTAAGCGCACAAAATATGAAACTGTTCCCGCAAGTCTCTCAAAATTTTGTTACTCTCAAAACAAACTATTTCTTAACAAGTAGTTAATTTTAGAAGGTATAGGCCAGAGATCTCAAATAACACACCTTTTGTTGCTACCTGTCAGTGGGTTTGTTGTTAAATGGGTTCTAAATATTAATCCGTAATCGAAGTTTACTACAAGTCGTGGCGTCATGAATCCCCCAGATGATGCCTTCGGCCCTTGACTCTACTTTATGCTCCTCTTAGTGAAAACTATGCTGAATATAGCGCCTCAAAGTTCTGTTAGGATCCTGTATATGTGCCGTTATATCATTGTAATGCAATATATTTAACTAGTTAGTGCTGGGTGGCGTTCTCAAATTCAACTTGTACTGGCAGCATCGCATTACTTTTCATCAGAGTAAATCTACATTTTTATCCCAGTGGATCCCAAAAATCAGGATCCCAATAAGCCCTTCTAAAAATAATGGGTAGGAATTTAGCTGAAGCAACAAACAATACCCAATTTGAAGCTTTTAAAGCTCACCTGTTACAGACGGCGAAAAAGACCTGTCCTCAATTTCGAATATCTGGTGTGGAATACCTTCATCAATGGTGCGATATGTTGTAGGGACTGGAGCAATTTTTTGTTGATGATTGAGAATGCCTTGCTGAGAAAATTAGGAAAATGGTTGCGCGAATGAGAGATAACGTAACAAACGTGAAAGCAGTGTCAGGTCATTAGTCTAAAAACAAAATTCTACAACGCGTAGTACCTACGACTTTTCAAAGAGCGCTGGTGCTTGGCTAAACCAGCATGCGAATTGCTCTGTGTTATGTGTTATGCTATACAAATACTCAATGATGTGGCCCGCATCAGCGTCACGCTCCTGTTTCGAAAGGTTATATATTCTAGAGCCGAAAAGGGCTACCTGGACTATTAGACTAGGACTTCGAAAGCCCATGAACCTATTTTTATATTTGTGCAAAAACTTCTGAACATGCATGAAAAGATGGTTAGTAGAAAGTAGTGCGATCCTGAAAATAATAGGCCGCCTTGTCTATAAGGTGAATTATGAAAAGTGGGTGAAGCTGTGGAGGCAAAATTTATTAACCGTGACTGGTCCCTTCAATTTATCCTCTCGACCATCATGTAAGAACGTTGATTGATTGATTGATTGATTGATTTATTGCATTGCATTGATTGATTGATTGATTGATTGATTGATTGATTGATTGATATGTGGGGTTTAACGTCCCAAAACCACCATAAAATTATGTGAGACGCCATAGGTGAGGGTTCCGAAAATCTCGACCACCTGGGGAGCTCTTTAACCTGCACCCATATCTGAGCACACGGGCCCTAAAACATTTCCACCTCCATCGGAAACGCAGCCGCCGCAGCCGGGATTCCAAGCCCGCGACCTGCAGGTCAGCAGCCGAGTACCTCAGCCACTAGACCACCATGGCGGGGCCATGTAAGAAGCGTGACAAACACGGTAGTAGCATGGTATATTCACAACATAGTATTTTATTTGTCAACGTATATCGTATGGTAAAGGCGTTGGCAGGGTGAAAAAAAAGTTAATACCAAAGACACAGTGGGGCTCGAACCTTTGAGTCCGCTTTGTGCCAGCCCAGTATTCTACCACATGAGCCACGCTGGTACTAGGAATGTGTTGGCAGACTTGCCTTATGGAGGCTTGTTGTCGGGAAAAGCAATCACGTTATCACGACTTATAAAAGCTTTTTTAAAACAGCGAAAGAACCACCAGTAGTCGCATAAATGCCAAATAACGTAACGAGTGGGTCGTCCAATGCTCCAATCCATTACAAAACCTTGTCCTTGTTTACCTATTAACTTTGGCGCATACCCTCTTAAGGCATAATTCCTCATTGTTGTCAGCCACTGCATGAACGATTGGCACAAAATTTTTTGCGAGTATTAGCGGATACCATGCTTGTCAGAAGAAGGGACGAAAAAATAGCATAGCGAATGGCCGGGTGTACAACCCCAAAATTTTTTATATGAATGTCGAGGTTGTCTATCAAGCAAGTGTACCTGCAACAGTAACCAAACAAGTTTTTAGAAAAAGCTCTAAAAAGGCCGATCTTCTAGCTTTCGCTGATTCAGGGTGGCACCTTCCCACGCAGCCCTGGCGTTCTTTACCTCCCTCTGTTGACAGCGATGGCGTTGCTTTGGAGTTGCTCATTGCTTGATGGTAGAGACCGTGGTCAAAATGTTATCGAAACTCAAACGGGCGCAAACTTAGCAGGTGTGGCCGGAACTGCGATCTCGAAATTGCACTTAAGCGCGCATTGGCGGCACCAAGCTCAGGTAGCGATCGCTTACGGCGCTTGGCTGCAGCATACCTCGCCCCTTAGAGTTTCATACAATGATACCTAGAGAGGAATCTGGCGCTGCGATCGTGTACCTCCATGGAAATTAAAGTACAGGTTTCAGATTGGATAGGGCTAGCGGTGAAATGTCTACAGACCCTTTCGCTACTGGTTCAGTTTCGTTCTTTCGCGGAGAGCGGTAGTGTGGTTCGGTAAACAGGCTGAAGCAGTGGCCTTTGTTGTTCAAAGAGGCTGACGACCACTATATCTCCTGATTCGCTGTGACATTGGAGCTTTGCGAGTTGCATTTGACAATTTAAACGAAGCGTCGTCTACTCACCGCTGCGCTTAGATGCAGCGTCTCATGCCAGTGCAGGGTATCGCCTCGCGTTCATGTTTTTCACGAGCGCGTTTGCCTAAACTCGATTCGAATTGGCTGCAAAGCGATGACGAAGCTAAGTAGACGCACCGTCACGATCCGCTGACTCGACTTCACAACAAACCTGAGGTGCGTTGGGGGCAGACTACTGGGACATGACGCACCTAGCGTCGCAGAAGACGAAACGATAAGTGTTTTCTCACTTAACACTGTAGTTATTTGCATAAATCTACAATGCGTACATTTAAGAGAAAAAACAAGCACGCTTCTTTTCAAGTGTTGTAAAATATAATTAATTAAATCTGGAACGCATTGACAGAGTGACGCATACCCTGATGATTGAATTTGTCCATGTTTCACTTCTACGCCATGGTCACAAAATATTTTTGTAGTAAAGTTGGCGTACGAAAGGATGGAGCAAGTTTTAATTTAATATCACTTCATATCATTTTGTTTTACATTCAAAAAGAAGCGTCGCGAATTCCAAAACGTTATTCATCCGAAGCATATCCGAAGACTGTACTTCCAACGCCGACTAAATTTCGAGGCCGAAAGGCTGCCGCAGTGACGTCAGAGGTTGGGGCCCTGTTGCCCACTGAGCATGCTCAGTAAGACTTTTTTTCCACATCTTTTATTCGGCCCAATCAAGCCGCAGCAGCTGCGAGAGCGGGAGCGTTGGTTCTCCTAAAACGTGAACGAAACGCAGGCTTTCCGCCGCGTTTGCGGCGTGACTGGGCCCCCACCCTCTGATGTCACTGTGGCAGCCTTTGGGCCTTGAAATTTTGTCGGCGTTGGTACTTCCCATCATTCCCATGCGGGTAGAAACGCCACTGAAGAAGCCCGCGTACACACTAGCAGCAGATTCCACTCTAGGCATTTTTCTATGAAACTTTACGCCTCGCCCGAACCGTGTCAAGAGTGGAGACCGTGCGGGTGAGAGATGTTCACTCTACTTCCACTCGTTGGAGTGGAGCGAGCACCG
Source organism: Rhipicephalus microplus (assembly GCF_013339725.1). Taxonomy (NCBI): domain Eukaryota; kingdom Metazoa; phylum Arthropoda; class Arachnida; order Ixodida; family Ixodidae; genus Rhipicephalus; species Rhipicephalus microplus. The sequence goes on along the minus strand of NC_051167.1, from coordinate 199,288,755 downwards.
CACATTCATGTAGTGGGCACTGGAGTATTAGCGGTTGACTAGGATGTGACAACAGACAAGCCTCCACTTTAAAAGCTTCGTTCATAAAAAGCAACTGTACGAATTTCCCTCGTCCAGCATGGCGTTACTGTACTCTATTGCACTTTAAAAGCCTAGTGTTTTTAGATGCGGAGCATCTTATACTCGCGCCTTGTAGTGCGCCGTCCGCACCGCTTCTCGAACATTCGACAGCTGACGCGCGCGCATGCGCCGTCGCGCCGTCGCCCACTCTTCCACCATCTGTGCATCCCTTCCTCCTCTACACACCGCGCGCGCTTCACTCCTCCACCATCTGTGCACCCTTCCTCCTCTACACACCGCGTTCGACATCTACAATTCTCCTGATTCTCCAGTGGACGCGCATGTGGCGTCGCGCATATACTCAAGGTCGGCGCTCGCTCGCTCAGTTGCCGCTCGTCGGTTGGTTTGTACGGCGCGTCGACGTCCAAGGTCGCGGTGAAATGAATTCCAACGAATCCACAAACACAATGATCGACGTCCCTTCGACCAGCGCCGCCCTTTCGCATACGTGTGTACGTGTTCACTCATTTATCACCCCCTCCTACAACCACGTTAACCAATTTAGCCATCGACCCAAGTAAGTCGCAATTTAACACCCCATTTCACAACCACGTTAACCAATTTAGCCATCGACCCAAGTAAGTCGCACTTTAACACCCCGTTAACCAATTATATGGTCCGCATCCTCCTCAGTGTTCCCCCGAGGGAAGCTGCGGGCAATTTTTTTTACAGTGGCTTTGAAACCAACACATTGGCGTTTTTGTCACCCCAGTTTTTTTTTACCCTTTGGTTGCATCTATACTTATAGTCTGCTCTCGCTGACTTTGCCACAGCCGGAAAAAAAATGCGAAATAACGGTGGCTCACCGTCATTAGAAACTATCAAAAATAAGCATAAGTTCATGCTTTCTTAGCAGGGTGACGGTTCTCCTGGCCCGCAATTTAGGCTATATAGGCATGCTCTCCCACCACCTGATTCACCGACTACCGTAACAAAAGTTACTTCTCGCTCTCGCTCTTTTCGTGTCCATTTTTATGATAACCAGTAAATCACAGGGAGGAATCCTAGCCTTCAGCGCCCTTGTGCCAATATTATGTTAGTTTAACAAAAGTATATGGTCTCTGACTATCCTACAGGAACTACTTGTTTCAAGTACGCACCACCACACTGATCAAGCTACAAGAGATCCGTAGATCTCTTGTAGCTTGATCACGCTCGAAATCAACTCGTGAATGCAATACTAAAACAAAACTAGCGATGCTCAAAACCTGGGTAAATAAACGAACAAGGTCTGAAATGTTATCATTACCAGAAATGACCACGAAGCAATCACCACACTTATGTTAATTTTGCTAAATATCACAGTTTCATCGCAAGGGTGAAGGAATGTTTGAGATAGCGACAACTAGTAATGTTATATGAAGCGAAGCTGGCAGCTAACTCTTTCGGGTGGATCCTATAAAATGAAGGTGTAAAAGGATGGGACGCTCACAGGCACTCAGGCACTCCTTTCGCGCAGTCTCTTCGTGTTGAGAGGGCAGCATGTTTAAGGGTTTACGAACCGCCGTTTGATCGTGAACGAAATAGCAGCGAAGGTGTTGCGCTATCAACGTGAAAAGGCTGCGCGAAAAGAGTTCCTAAAACCGTCCTATCTTTTTACACCATCGTTTTATAGGATCCATTCGCAAAATGTAGCACGACAGCACCAATAAGCTCGATGTTCACAGTTTTTCAGCTCCTCCCCCCCCCCTACCTTACTCTTGCCCTTGTGTCTTTTCTTTCTTGCTCGTTAAAGATGTGTGCTGATTTCCTTCTCTGCTGGAGCATTCGACGGTTGGTCTAAGAAGCGGGGGAATCTTACCGCATTTCCCCTCTGAATGACGGAGATTGGCTGAATCGTTTTATCTTTGTTTCGGCCAGGTTCATCGCCCGCATTCGCGCACCATTACATTTGCGTAGAACAGACGACTCACTGGAAGAACATTTCAATTTGTACTTTACACAGGACATGATGGTGATGGAAACGGTGACGAAAAAAAACCCTATCACGACTCTCCGTATAGTGACACCACAACTTTGAAAACTTGTGGCTGACACCCGCGCCCCGTCCACACAAAAATGGGCCTCACGCCTCTCTATGCGCACGACATTTCTTTTCAGTGGCGCCTTCATCGCTACATCTGAAGAATAATAGAACCTGGTGGAACCCATTAGAGACGAGGTCTATCCCAACTGGCCTAACAAGCAGCAGGAAGACGACAGAGCCCAGCAAGGAGAAGCAAGACTGTCGCAAAAGCAAGTTCGCAAATTTCTCTAACAAGCTTCTACTTGTGATGAAGAAACCCCCATGATTACCCAAGACATTGACTTCGTTGACCGTTTAGTAAACGGCGCAGTGGAAAATGCGAAGGCAAACTCCTGGGTAGGTGTGCCACGCACTACCTCAGATTTCACAGTACTTGAACTGATTTTGCGTAGGACCTTCACTAACCGCTACACAGTGTTATTTTCTAGTCTTATTTTAATGTTGAAATGAGAGGAAGGAGAGGTAAATAAGGAAACGATTGTCCCTTGCCACCTTTTAGCAATAAACGAGGGTTTTTCACATGGCATGTGGAGTACTCTACCTGTATTTAGGCATTCATCACGAGTGACTTGTTAGTTGATCGTATACAATTATTGATTTCAACTCAAGATAACCTCACAGTTCAGACATCAAGAACGCCAGTATAAAATGTACATGTGGTTCTCATAAGAAAGTTCTCATAAGTGTTGCCGTGCACAGGTGACACAATTTTTTTAATTCATTTGTCAAGTCTTACCACTTTTATGCCACTTTCTGTCCTTTCAATGATGAGAGATGACATACGTTCTTTGTTGTGGTACAGGTTTTTCTCAAGCTCTATTCCATCATACTGGAAGGGAAATATACGTGTTCATATACTCGCGCAAATCTATTCGTATTAGAAACGACAAATACACGAACAGGAATGAGATACTATCCAAAAAATCTATATGATTTATAAAATAAGCGCAGAAAATTAATAATGGCATGTTCAGCATAAAGAATGTATAAAGTATATGTGCTAGCAGAGTCTATTCGCAGAGTGCATTGTTCTGGACATATAAGTCAGGAAGCTTGTCTCAGCACGCATAGATAGAGGCGCCTCTAATGCGCACTATTGTGAAAAGAAACGACGAGCTATGTGAATTCGTATCATAACGTATTATCATGTAGTTTGAAGGCAAGCTTCAATAACTATGAAGTCTTTGTTGCGCGAATGCAGTCTCGAAGAGCAACAGCTATATGTAGTCGAAAAGCTACAGGCATCTTTCGATGCGCATTTTTTAGCTTATGTGACAACTGGCAATAACTCTTGCAGCATTGCACCGTCACGTACGATTACTGCTAAACGTGTCGTTATCTGGATTTTCTGAGATATGCGCTGTAGAAGACACCAAGCAAATTTTCGCCATTGTCCGAGTGAGATAGTATTGTGATTCCTTCAGGCTTGTACTACTTTTTCTGTGCACACTTTGTAATTTAGAAACATTGATTATGATAACCGCAATAAGTACATGCATTATACAATATATATCACGTGTAAACATAGCACGATGAAAACAGACCAAAGTGAAAAACACAGAGTTAGAGGTGCTTTTCCTCACGCTGCGCTTCGAAATGAACATATATCACCTTGCCAAGTACTGTAATATCGTGAGCATTATGAACTCGAACGTGCGAGTGCGTGGGAAATAGCCTTAAAATCAAGATAACACATTTCGTGGGTTGCTCTGCAGAAACCGGAGGGAAAAGAGGAACGCCGTTCCACTGTCAATCGGCACTCCCCCTTTGCTAGCATTGTGGGCAAAAAGCAGATAATGGGGCGGAATCTGCCGCTAGTGATAATAACACGAAGAAAAACGCACAAAACAAAATGAGTGAAAGACGGGTAACAAAATGCGCAGCCACCACTGGAACGCATTACAGGTATAGCATCACGGCAGCCTAAACGTCAGAAGATAGCTCAGCAGCTACATGGCCTGGTGGGTCATTGGGTGTAACTGGGCGCGTTACGTGTGTTCATATCACCACTGGCAACCACTAACGCTCTATAAGCCGCCGTTCTGCGGCAACAATACCAACGCAGGAGTGCCAAGAGATACCTCAAGCTGCCGCCCTTTCCACTTTGCTTCCAAGGACGGCTACTGCGAATCAGCCGATATAGGGTGCGAGGCCATTCGCCTTGCTCTCGCGTGTTCGAACTCGTATTGCTCACGATAGTACGTGACTACAGTACACGTTACAGACTACGAGCCCCACGAAAATTTTTCCGTGAGCTCGTCTGGCTCCATCGCGAAACAACGAATATGTTACTCATTTAAAAGTGGTGGTACCTTCCCTAAACATGTTTTCAAGTTTCTTTTTATATTCGTCTAAACGCTCTCAGAATTAAAAACACAGTTTCCAGCATATTTCGGGCTATATTTCCTTGAAATATAGGTTGTTTTGATAGCAATTAAAAATATTTACCAATACTTTCACAAAAAAATATTCTGTGGATCTTTTTTGTTACTCCTTCTAGAACCTGAAAGTGAAATTCTGAATTGCCGTCATTTAAGGACAATGCACTCTATTGTCCCCTAAGGCTACTACTAGCCGTTTGGCTCATCGTTTTTAATTCATGCTTGTTGAGTGTGCTCTAGGGTTACCTTGTTCTTCAGCCTACCACCAAATTCACTTGAACCCAGCTCAGCTAGCATCCCATTTCAGCGTTTCTTGATAGCCGTCAGCAGCCAGAGTCAGAAGAATACAGCCATTTAGGCGAAGCTATCATAGGTCACAGAAATCAGAGTCATACGCAGAAAAAACAGTGACGACAAGCGTGCAGATATGTGGCCTTCGAGGGTGTGCCGGTCACATGCGCCTTCATAAGCACTGTTTTCTAATATATAATGTCCTTTTGATGGGGCACTTATCAGCGACCACTCGTTTCTGACATAGCAATCTGAGCTTTTCTCGCGCTACCTTATCTTTTTGCACTGCCACATTTCATTGCTACATGAATATCAATCCATGATGGTCGTTAACGCCAAGATCAACAGAGGTGTTGAGCTGCCTTCCACGAAAATGCAAGAAAGCAGCTATGAAGGGGGGGGGGGGGTGTATTGCACAATGAAATAAACGTCAGAAAGAAAGAAAGGAGGAAAGAAAGAAAAAAATTAGCATTTTATAGAAGTGAATAGAAAGCCTCTTTTTTATACATTTTCCTGAAAATGTTTGAGCGCACACAGACGTGGATGAAATAAGAATAGGTTACAAGTGGAACTGGTATTGCTTCCTTCCTTCGCTCCGTGTGTGTTCGCTGTAACGCTGTGCTCCTGCAATGATTATATTTTGGACGCTTTTTATAACGTGTGATGTGCCAGAAAATTGTGTACGTTGCTCTCACTTTCAGATTCGTTTTATGCTACCACAAAGCCGAAGTGAGCGCGTAGCCAACTTTTTTGGACCGTCTGGCTTCCAGACTGTGATTTTTGTTGAGCTGCGCGTTCTACTTAGTACTGTTCTTGGTCAGTATTGCAGAATAATGAGCAAACATGACAATAGGTGGGATCAACGAGAGTTTTCTTTGTTATTTTGCCACATAGGGTGAGGACACGTGAAAGCCTAAAGTTAAAAAATATTTGGAAGCTCAGCTGATCGCTGGTATGATCCAGAACTGAGTAAGCTCGTGTTTTTAATTTCTTCTCTACTCAGTTTGTTCCATTAGGTATTTGTTCGTTTGGATACAGGCAGCTTAGGTCATAAATATGTGCTAATCCGCAATTCACACACCAGCCATGCAAAGTTACACTTTGTGAATTAAATGAAGTCACCAGCATAAACAATGAGAATAGATAGGTGTGCTACAAGGATGCGTTCAGCTCACTTACAACAGCTGCAGTGGGTTCTTGCACCGACAGTGATCGAAAATATACGTTCTTTGCCAGAATTGTACTTTTTTGAAGAGCGAAAGTCAAACCCGGATGCACATGAAGGACTAGACCTTCATCATTTTTTCTGCTTTCTAAAAGCTTTGGGTACACGACAATGTCTGAAAAACAAAACATACCCACAGATTGATCTCAATGTCAAAGAAATCAATATATATATTTTCAGAAATATACTTTTGCAAGGCAAAACTTACCTGCGCAAGTACCAGTCATGACTAAAAATGCAATAAGAGAGAAAAATACTGTGAATTTCGTTGTACTCAGATCGCAAATAGTGGACATCATAAGTGCAAATAGCTTAGATGGTCTTTGCCCACACTATCGCACCTGTTGAAAGAAAAAATTTACAAAAGTATGGTTCATATCGCTGTAAGAAAACGCTCATGCACTATACAGTTAGTAAATAGGAAAGTAGGGCATGCTCTGAAAACATTTCGCAAACTAATATTCTCAGGAAGCGTTCAATACAGACTCTCCTTCTCAATTTATTTTTGCACCACCTGTACAACGCTTCTATATATTCGTGTGTGTCCACATTCAGCAAGATTCGGTGTTCACTCCAGGGTCAAAGCCTCATAGATTTTACAATCAGCACTGCTGAAAATTTATTCACGTAAACCCTGCTGCTGGTCCATGAATTGCATCAACAATAGTGACGTTAGTCACGTGGCCTCTGGAAATGTCATGACAGTAGTGGTGACCGTTGAACACCAACGCCAGATGGTTTTAGGCAAGCGCATGAAGTTAATCTGTGAAAGCTGATTAGCATGCATCGTTTACGGCGCCTCGAATGCAATAGGTAGTGGTCGGGATGATAACTTGCTACGCGGTTCTCAACAAATTGCATTTGACATCGAAAATCGTTGATGTGAGCATCGAGGTGGAAGCATGACTAACTATCGAGCTTTTCAATACGTAATGAGCTAAGCTTCGTTTAAGTAAACACAGAGAATAATTTACCTTTAGAAATAAAAAGCACGATACTCTTATAGAAAGAAAGAAAGTTCTGCTAACTGAAGCATTAAACATTTGCAATGTGCGACAGACAATTGCTTTGAGTTTGTGTTTGTAAGACTAAAAGGCTTTTGATTAATTTTGTAAAGGGAAAGAGTGAAAGGAGCATTGACGCTGCTGCTAAAAAATGCGCTAGTACAAATAGCCTCTTACGAAACGCCTTCTTGAATTGTTGTGATAATCGCTCCACCGCGTGTTTACACGAATACGTTGTGCCAACCCTTGAACTTTGAGCGAGGTATTTTTCCGAACGAAGTCTGCCACGTTGTGAGTGAGCGTATTATTTATAATTGTGGTCAGGTAATGACAATAAGCGTCGGCTTCACCTGTCTACATGGGCACGAATGTGGTGACCTTAGCGACGTTGCAACTGACCTCGAACTCTGATAGTGAATATTTCGCTATACTCGAACGTATGCATACCAGTGGTGGACGTTCTGCCCATAATAATTAGTTTCTTTGCAAGTTCATGAACGCCCCGCCACTGTGGCGCAGTGGCTAATGTACTAGGCTGCTTATTCGTAGGTCGGGCGATCGAATCCCGGCTGTGGCGGCTACATTTTTGGTGAAGGCGAAAACGTTAAGGCTGAGTTGCTCAGATTTGGGTGCGAATTAGAGAACGCCAGGTGGTCGAAATTTCCGGAGCTTTTCGCTACGGCGTCTCTCATATCATACGGTGGTTCGGAACGCTAAATCCTACATATTCATCAAATCAACAAATTCATGAACAAATCTATTGGAATATCTGAAACCTGAAATTGTAGCAGATGTACCCAAGCTTTCTCATAACATTAAGAATGTTGCCAATAGACATAAGGTCCCGCTTGTTTTTTCGAGCCCTCGAGAGCTCGCAAAGCGTTGCCTTCAAAAAAGAAAGAAGGGTTGCGATGAGAAAAGATGGTAAAAGAAGCATGCCTCGCATTCTGAGAATTAGGTGCAAGGAGTGGTGTGCGATATGCTACTGTCTCACAGAAAGTCGTTTACAGTGCAAGCAGCGCGCTGCCTTAATAACCGAATAAGGGAGCATGAGATAATTATAAATAAAGCAGATGGTGCCCATCTTTCCTCCCACTGTCGAAAATGCACGTGTGAACCAATATTTCACGAGGCGAAGATTTTAGGTGGAAGTCGGAACAATCAGCTCGTGATCTGTGGGAAGCGTACCATATGAAGAAAAAAGGACGTAACTGTGCTAGCTACACTTCTATCTACTTGTACAAGAACGAAATTAGGTTTTCCGTATCACACGCTCGTATCCTGATATATGGTGTCATCGTGGTATGTGCTCACTGCGTCTGCGCACTCGTGCTCATATTTCATTGCAACTTTTGTAATGAACCAGTTAGTTCCGGTGTGGCATCTCTCTCACATGTGATCCTCTTTGTAGAGCTAAAATCCCTATACTATAGGGGCTAAACGTTGATGATGGAGGAACTGTTATAGAAAAATCGTCCCTGTATCTGCATGTTTCTGCAAATGTCGTCGAAAGACGATAGTCTTGCGTGTGGAGAGAGTAAACAAGACATTTATTTGATGTTCTGCGCAAGAAAATCGGTGAATGGTATTCTGGAGGTGCTGCGTTAGAGTGCCTCGAGCGTGCAGCGGAGGTGAACGAGTGCATCAAGTCATGTCACACGTGAGACATGAGCGCCATCTGGCAGTTTCTTTTGGAAAACAAAGCGCGTGGCCGTGCGCGCCCGTTTTAGAGGTGATAAGGTGTAGAACGCGAGGCGACGGGTAGGTGCTACCACACCGTCTCGCCTTAGCGAAGCATTGGGAACCCTCCCCTTTCCGTGCAAGCATTGCATAGTCAGTGCAGTGTGATAAGCGCTATGGTCCTTAAAATTACTTATGTATGCCTTTTCTAGTAAAAGACGCACATGTAGAATATATACGTGTTGTCTTGGTGCCCCAGACATGTGCAATAGTTGCTTTGCAATTGACAATTGCACAAGCATGAATGGTCAACCTTGAGCAGCACTGGTGGGCGCTGCAGATGGTGTTGGCCGTTTCAAGTACCCGATGCATTAGGAGTGGACTAAGAGACAAATGTACAGACAGGCAGATTAAAATTTTTGCATTGAAGGACTTCAAGAAAGACTATCGTCTTTAATAATGCACAGTAAACAATCAACTTCTGTGGATAAGGGCTTCCCTTTTGGGTAATTCCGATTCCTATGACGCAGATATCAGCGTTGTTTTATTTTCTTGCTTTATTCAATCCATCGATGCTCCTCCACCCCCTCCGAAAGCTCTCTGCACCTAACGGGCTTTCACACTTCTTCCAGAATTGGATGCATATTGAAGCTTTTTGCAGAAAACGTGGTTTTATTGTGAGTGCTAAAGAGCTCGTTTTGCGGAAATTCTGGTGTTGGCGTCGGTATCGGTGTCATTGGTTGTAAACAAAAAAAATGAGCATAATTCATGAATGAAAACTCAGAGAAAGATGGAAACACAATGTATGCTAAAATACTTCGGTTCATGAAAAAATTGGATTCAGGCCTCCAGCGCAACAAGCAGGCGTATCATTGTTAGGTGTTGCTTCAAAAAGATTAAAAAAAAAACACTATGAGTATGTCTTGTACTGTGAGGAGCCTGCTAACGCGTGTAGGACTGCGTGGCACAAGCTTGGCATCACTTCAGACCTCACAAGGTGTAGGTTGCAGAACGTGTGGGTGCTTTAGTTGCCCATTCATTACAAAGCGCTAAAGCATAGTTCATCATCATCAGCAGCAGAAGCAACAGTGAACTCAACAACGTGAGAAACGGTGTATGTTCGTATGCTGCTTTACGGAGGCGTGAAGGGCCTTTGCTGGTTCGCAAAAAAAAATTATGGTGTTCTAGGCATTCCGCAACTGTACTTGCAGCAGCCATTCTAAAACAGTTTGAAACGACAACGACCAATGTTACGTACGCAATGTAGGTTTCCTTGCGCATGTACTGAGACATGCGCGTTAAATAGAAGGCCAATTAGCAGTCCAGAAGACGACACGCACGGGGCTGCTTTTGAAACGGAAGCTCGAGTGTCCTCCAAGATGACGCGCTGACTACGTAATAAACCACCTTTCAAAATACGATGTCATGTCATGACGTCTTTATTGACGTCACGGGATGTGTCTTCATAGTGGGTAGAGGCGTCATAGCCAACGCCGCTCTGAGGCACTAATGATCAGTAGTCGAGTTTGAAGACCAATCTAAAGGCTTCGTCTTGATAAAACAAATTGCTGATAATATGTGTGAGGATGTGCAAGGTAGGCAACTAGTGTGAATGTATAGCGGGCTGAAACCAGCACAGAAGTTGGTGTAGTTGCAGGGTGCCTAAGCACGATACACAAACTCCATCCTGACAACCAGCACAATGAAGAACGTAGAACCCTATAAGCTCAGTTATTGATGTTGACTGTGTGTTCACTTCCCTTCATTGCTTTCGCAGCGAGGTAAGTTGCATGGTGATGAAGGCAGCCGCTCTCATGCATTGTTGTACAACTCGCGACGCCAGACAACTCGAACACACGACCCAAATAACGCGTTATGTTCCCGCATTCTGCTCGAGCTTTACTATTTACTTACGAAGAGCAGTCAAGGACCTATTATTACCAAAAACGAACGCGTGACCATTCCAATATAATTTATTGATTTGTGGGGAAGACTACCACAAAAGAACTGGAAAGCCACGCTTCATAGCACGTTGTCCCTGTCAGTTACTTGTAGACAAGGCCTAGATGGGCTAACGCCTAGCATGCTTTGATTAGCTGCACTTTAGTCTAATAAACTAGAGTGGTATGTTTTTAGGGTCAAAGCTACCTAATTCGTTGGTCTGTCCATGCATGTCTTTTGTGACCGGTTCGTAACCACCCTAGTTGTACAACTCTTTCAGCAGGTGGCACGTGTGTGAGTGACAACCAAACGGACGGATGTACCGCTCCTCTCTCCCACCCCCGCTCTCCCGTCGCAACATTGATGCAGGCAATGTCTGTTAGCGACTTCCTCGATTGAAACAACAGCCTGCCCGAGTTTTGCAACCGTTCACTCGCTACCCCATAAGTATAGGCATTGGATGCTGAGCTCGAATGTAGTGCTGGTGGGAGATTTCTTTTAAGCATTGATGAACAGTGGTGACACTAGCGTAAAGATAATGTTGTCTTTGGAACGCCTAAAATTATTTATAACTTTGTTCTCATCTTTCACTTGTCAACACACTTCAACTTCCGTGTTGGAGAAAATTGTGGTGACATGGTAACATGTATGAAGGGAAGAATGGTGTAATTGCATTACCCTTCTTCTAGAATTCTGGCTACAAAATAGTTTCATATCTCCGCATGCACTGAAAACAAATAAATTTTCATTGCACAGCTGAACCTGGTCTCTGCTTCGATGGCCTACATTTGCGTTATGGAAAGCTGAAATCAGAATCCTCAAACGTTCGCGATGAATATTGAATATTACGAACTTTTCATGTCTTTTCACAAGGTGTCAGAGACGTCTCTTTGCACTACCAAGTTTTTACTTCTCTGATTAACTCGTGATATTCTTTCTAATTGTTAAGACTTTGTGCCACTCTACGCTTTCAATCGTGATTTCGTATTTCAGTAAATATAAGAGGATCTCCCAATTTGCTGAAGAATCAGCCTACACCACAATACGAAGTGAAATTTTCATAATCCCTTATTGCGGCAGATACTTAGGCAATTGAGTTTCTTGCATGTCTCAACAATCAGTAATTTGGGAGTTTCATTACAAAAAACGGAAGTTTTTTCATCGCTCTCACAAATGTCTATGTATTCTCACGAATTCTTCTCTCCTTCTCTGTCACGAGTTCTCGTAATACAGAGAAGGAGTGAATATCTCCGTACATATAGCAACGTGTTTATCAAAAGAAGAAAAAGAAACAAAGAAACGTGCAGGATATTGAACGGCGTATCTGTAAAAAATGTCAGAAACAATAAAAAACTACGACAGATACTAAATCACTGACAAGCTCTGTTTTCTCTGTTCTCTTAGACATGCCACGCGTTCATACTCGGGCAACACTCACGTTAAGTTAGCTGAAGCTTCGTCGTTTCTTACTTGACTCCTCGACGACACTTTTCGTGGTAAAGCCTTATCGGTGTCTTCTGTTGGTCATCCGTTGGTATGCACACCCGTTGTTGTCCACAATGCTTTCACCAGAATCGTGGTCCTTTCTGCTTTATGATGGGTTTGTTGTTCTTAAGCAACTGCACCCCTGGAGCGGCGTTATTTGTGTTAAGCTGTACTACCCGTAATTTCAGCCCTTTGTTGACGTGGCCATGCGACAATATTTTGTTTAGTACCCACTTTGCGCCGTTGTGAGAGGGCTGCAAGTGCACCGCTAATCGCTGTCAGTGGTGTCTTTTCCACAGCGTAGCCCTTTTGATTACAACAACACCCCCCTGCCCTCTGAAGACAAAAACGCCGCAAGGTGCAGACCGCATGCTAGCCATTGTCATGGGCAGAACACTTCTCACTTCTGAAAAAACGTTTTCGTTCGTTGGACATTTGTAAAGAATGCCAGCCTCAAATGATTTCTTACTTGTTTTCGAATACAACAAAATTGACACTCTTTAAACACGTCAGGCACATCCCCATGACGCGCTCACTTCTTTTCCTCGACATTTCACCGACGTATTAATTCTTTTTACATTTATCCTACTCGTAAAAGCCTCAGCTCATTTAAATGCCCGGGGACTCGTTTGTGTTCTCGTGCTTCACATTGTTGAATTTTATTGTGAGCTAACGAAGGAGAGGCTGTGCGTTTGACACCCTGTTGCTTCTAGGCACTGTGAATTCCACGAACGGAGGCACTGTTTAGTGCCTGTTTCACTGCCAATGCAATGACTAGTTTGATAACCACAGAAGCATGTTTATCATACTGGTACCCAATCCAGGTGGACACGTTAAAGTAAACAAGTTATTGTTCTTGGCTCTCAGACAGCTTCACGAGAAGTAAGCGCTATTCAAGCCAGATGTACAACCAGTCCGTCTTCATGTTGATAGTCCTCAGAGGACTACAATGTTATTTAAATTTAGAAACACGAGATTTATTGCGCAGCTTACAAGACAACGACTCACATGATCTCTTATGCTGACACTTAAGACGACTCGAATGAGAAATGAACCTTCTTTTTCTTTAAAACATGTATTATTCCTTCCCCGCCCTACTTTCCTACGAAGGCTTTTTGCAGCTAACGTCATTTTGCACTGCCTCGTTGATTGGCCATCCGATCATAGAGACAGTGCAAAACGACGTGATGCGATGACATCACCGCAATACGTGACGTCATAAGGATGCCATACGGTTACGTTATCATGCCATACCGAGTGCCCCACCACCATGGTCTAGTGGCTAAGGTACTCGGCTACTGACCCGCAGGTCGCGGGATCGAATCGCGGCTGCGGCGGCTGCATTTCTGATGGAGGCGGAAATGTTGTAGGCTTGTGTGCTCAGATTTGGGTGCACGTTAAAGAACCCCAGGTGGTCGAAATTTCCGAAGCCCTCCACTACGGCGTCTCACATAATCATATTTATTTATTTATTTATTTATTTATACAAATACCCTAAGGGCCCAAAGAGGGCATTACATAGGGGGGGATGCAAGTGAGTTTACAAAAACGAGGTGTGTACATATAATGGTAAAAATGCACACAAAAACCATGAAATACTTTAGGTGACATTATAAAAATAGAGCACAATGCGAAGTGGTAACGAGAAAGTTTGGGACAAAAATACACAAGGCAAATACAACAGTAGTGACAAGTTCACAAGATATGCGAATATATTGGGCTAAGGAGGGTTTCCATCGAAAAACACTGTTAGAGCAGCTTGAAATAGAGTTGATTCTGTAAGCGACACTAGAGATGGGGGCAAGGAATTCCATTCTGTAATTGATAACACTAGCGGCGAATTTTGATACAAGTTCGTTCGTGCAAATATTGGTTTTATTTATGAACATGGTCTCGCCGAGTAGATACATTGGGAGCAGGCAGAAGGTTAGCTCGAGCAAATGTGGAGTTTCCATGATGAAGATTATGAAAAAACACCAGACGTGCAAATTTTCTGCGTGAGCCAAGACTGACAAGATTTAGCCTTTTCTTCAAGGCAGATACACTTACGTAGTGAGAATATGAAGACATGATAAATCGGGCTGCTTTATTTTGAACTGATTCGAGTAGATTGGACAAGTAAGCGTGATGAGGGTGCCAAATTATAGAGGCATATTCCAAAGAAGGCCTTATGAGTGAGATATACGCACGAAGCCTCGTATCAGTGTTTGCGACATGTAGGCGTCGTTTAAGGTATCCTAGTTTTTTGCATGCTTTGGAGGTGACGTGTTCAATGTGCGCATTCCAGTTTAAGTTTGACGTAAAAAGTACACCAAGGTATTTAATCGAGGATACTGAGCCAATGTTAGCACCACGTATTTTATATTGATTAGCGTTCTGGCGAATAGTTGAAGCGAATTGCACGTGTTTAGTCTTTGAAATATTGATTTCCATTTGCCATATGTTGCACCATTCTGTTAGCCTATTTAGGTCTAATTGTAGAGAAATGACGTCACTGTTGCTGGTTATGGGTTTGTAAATGACGCAATCGTCTGCGAAAAGGCGTATTTGAGATGCGAGATTAACGGCTATGTCATTTATGTATATCAAAAATAATAATGGGCCAAGGACGGAGCCTTGGGGAACTCCCGAGATGACGTCAGCACGGGTAGAAAAGCAATCTTGCAAACTGATTACCTGAAATCTATTACTAAGGAATTCTTCAATCCATCGCGTACAGTTGTAATCAAGTTGTAAATTTCTGATTTTAAGTTTGAGGCGATTGTGAGGCACGCGATCAAATGCTTTAGAAAAGTCAATGAAGATGGCGTCTATGTAAAGTTGATTGTGTATTGAAGTGTGAATATCTGTGACGAGTTCGAACAGTTGAGTTTGACATGAGCGATGTTGACGGAATCCATGTTGGTTATCAAGAAGCAAGTTGTTTTGGTTGAGGTAAGTTATAATGTGGGTATACAAAACATGCTCAAGCAGTTTGCAGGAGATGCATGTTAGAGAAATTGGTCTGTAGTTGGTGGGATCTGTGGAGTCACCTGATTTAAAAACTGGAATCACTAAGGCAGATTTCCAATCTTCTGGTACGCATCCTGTATCCA
Organism: Rhipicephalus microplus; assembly: GCF_013339725.1. NCBI lineage: Eukaryota > Metazoa > Arthropoda > Arachnida > Ixodida > Ixodidae > Rhipicephalus > Rhipicephalus microplus. Next base: position 199,273,507 of record NC_051167.1, on the reverse strand, counting down.
GCGATTGTTGAAATATTAAAGATAGCAATAAAGACGAGTATTGGGACGTAAATTTTAGAAGTTTGGCGCTTATACCATCCGGACCGGGGCTGGTTTTATTAGGGAGCCTGTCAATGGCACGAGATATGCCATTTTGTGATATTACGATGGGCAAGAAAGGGTACTGGATGAGCGGTTGATGAGATATATGAGCATCATGAAGTGCGTGTTCCCTAGTAAAAACGTCGGAAAAACATTTACGAAACTTGTTTGCGCTATCTATAATGCTCAAAGTCACGCCATTTTCAGTAAGTAAGGGAGCTGCATGATTATGTTTGGGGTTTACAACTTGCCAAAACTTTTTTGGGTCAGTTTTCAGCATATTTGGAAGGATAGAGTTGAAGAATTCGTTTTTGGCGTTAGCAATAGCTGTTTCTGTAAGACGTGATATGTTCTTGTAGTTTTCCCAGTCTGCTTGAGTCTTTGTCCGAGAAAACTTTCTGAAAGCTCTTTTTTTCTTGTTATGCATTTTTTTACATCGTGGTTAAACCAGGGGTCGTTCGGCCTTGAGGTGATGGTTATCTTAGGTATACAGTTAGCTTCAACCTCCTTCAGTCTGTCTCGAAACAAACACCAATTGTCATTTGCAGATCTATTTTGGAATTCATTTGAAAAGTCTGCGGCAAATGGTGCTAAAATGGCCATCATTTTTTCAGTATTAGCGCGAGCGTAACTGAGAATACACTTCTTCATTTTCTTTTGTACGGTGGATTTCAGTGCAAACGAGCAGTGTACGACATTATGGTCACTTATTGGATCAAGCACTCGGACTTCACTGAATTCAGGATGATTTGTCAAGATTAAGTCTAAGATATGATTGCCTCGTGTTGGTTTTTGTACAACTTGAGATAAATGATGAAAATGCAGAGTATGCAAGAAATTAACACATTCAGATCTATTGCTGTTTTCTTTCAGAGAAGAGTTTGACCAGTCGATATAAGGGTAGTTAAAGTCTCCCCCTACTATCAAAATGCATTTCGGATATTGAGAAAAAATATGTTCAATGGCGGTATTAAATAAGTGTACAAAGTCTGACCGATTGTCAGGCGGGCGATAGCATGCAACAATCACACACTGCGCATGACCAATACGCGCGGTAATCGCAACTAGTTCTAGGGGAGTATCGACAATCAAAAGTGAAGGATTATAATCTCCTCTGATAGCAATGATAACTCCGCCTCCTCGAGAATTTTCCCTGTCTTTGCGAAATATCTTAAAAGACGGGTGCAGAGCTAGTTCACTGTCCGCGACGTCGCTGGATAGCCAGGTTTCAGTACCAATTATAACATCAGCAGAGCAAGTATGCATCAGTGCCTTTAAACTGTCTAGTTTGTGATACAGGCTGCGGAAGTTGGCCAAAAGTAACGAGACAGTATTTGAAGATACAGCTTTGGATTTTTCTGCAAGTTTTTGTCAAGTACGCGATGACTGGTTGCGTGTAGGAACTTCTACGATGTTATCTTTGACAGGGTCATATCGGTAGATGGAGCCTTTCAAGTGCAGAGAGTTATAACGTATAGAAAATGGTTCTGTTCCTTCACGATTACTCCTGGCATATTCACGCAATTTTCTGCGAGCCAACTGAACTTTGGGAGAAAAATCTTCTTCTATCCATACCTTCGGGAAATCGAGGTTTTTCAGTTTGGGGGCGTTCCGTAAAACTTCTGTTTTGGTTTTGAAATTGAGGAACTTAATGATGATAGGCCTATGAAAGCCAGGACGGCGCTGACCAATACGATGAGCGCGTTCGATGTCGCCAACGTTAATCTTCAAGTGGGTAGAACAGAAATCTTTCACGATGGTTTCGGATTCGGCATATCCCTCCTGACCATTTTCAGGTATGCCTTTAATTATTAGGTTGTTACGCCTCATTCTGTTACTGATATCGTCTACGACATCAATGAGCTCATCATTAGTTTTTCTTATGTTAGCCTTAACTTCATGAACGGATGTCCTGACTACGTCAAAGTGATCCTGTATTTCTTGTACACTACTAATTTTGCTTTCAATAGCGGTGATCCGGGTGTTTAGATTAGCAACTTGTTCTTTCACATCGTTTATGTCTGTCGCGACTTCTTCACGAAACTCCCTAAGGAAGACTAGGACGTCGTCAATCTTGGGACCTGGATTGGTTTCAACGTCTCCCGCTTGGAGCAGTAGCAAGGCGAAGCATACTGATAGTAATCCTAGCGAAGGTCTAGGGCAAAGAGCGAGGATGAAGTGCGAACTGTCACTGAAGGGAACGACACTGCTGTACCGGGGCTTATGGCGCACAGAGAACAGCCCAATGCGTGCCCGGTGAGTGCACAGATCAACACCCATTTGAACAACAATCAAAGTACAGGAAGGGGGATAAGCAGCCACAAACAATTGCACTTAGCTAAGTCACAATAACAAGCACAAAATTCCTACCTATGATAGAAAAGTGCACAACTTAGCACATGCTGCGTGTGGCCGCAAATCCCGATGAATTCCCGTTGAGGCGATGCTTTTATAGGCGTAGGTGGCACTGTTTCTGATGGCGCAGGCGCAGACTCCGTGAGGTTATCTCCGCAGTCAGCAGGTTCTTTACGTCATGCAGATGCGCGGAAGAAGTTGATGACGGACGGCCAGGCAGCGTACAGCGGCAAGCACGAGTCAACCTATGATAGAAAAGTGCACAACTTAGCACATGCTGCGTGTGGCCGCAAATATGGTGGTTTTGGGACGTTAAACCCCACATATCAATCAATGACCTGGGAGTTTTGAGCGTCATGGTAGACAGGGTACCTAATAAACCTGTCAGCCTGTGGTATCCAGTATTGTCGGTGTTCTTGGTATGCAGTTAGTTGCTGGTTAGAATTGTGCGCCTGCCCGAAGTTAGCCGAAGGGTGCAGAGCGTGATCGACAATAGGTGTTTGTCCACACCCTAGTAAGAGTTAATAGTTGCAGGTTGACGCAATGCCCTAAAATCGAGGAGTTCGTTAGGCTACTGTAGGAGAAGGCGCATTCACTGGCCACCCTATATCGCACGTTTACTGGCCACCCCTGGATCGCACGTTCGTTATTCAGTCAAAGGTGTCTTTACTTTGTTTTGCTTTATGAACGCCAGCGTCAATGTCTCCGCCAGCGTAAGCGTTAACGCCCGCTTGTGGGAGATGGTCCAAGATTTTCTTAATAAAAAGCTTATAGTTGTTTCAAAATCATAAACACATAAAAAACATAAATGTCAGGAACTCTCATCTCAAGCCGATTTAACGATACTCTCTGTTCAAGTATATGTTAAAAGCTTAAGTTACCACAATCATGGTAATGGGTGGTAGTCCTCGCGATGAAGACGTCACACTAGGCGTCAGCACGGCTTCGTCTACGTCAAAACGTTTTGTAGTTGCGAAACGCCATTAGAAGTTGTACAATCTTTCATATGTGACTCACAAGAGTCACTATTTCTTCGAAGACACGTTTCACTTTTGTGTGATACCAACTCCTATGACGGAAGAATCAGCCGTGTTTTAGGAGCCTGCAGTTTGCTTCTTTTGCAGGAGGGGGGGGGGGGGTCACCTCTCGACGTTTCACTGGTGTGCACACCAGTGCTACAGTGGCTTGAATAAAAGAGTGTGATGAACGCGCTGGCTAGTGCGTAACGCCTTGTGAGGAAACCCCTAGATGGCACTGGCTCACGTTTGCAGTTCAGTTCAGGCTGTCAAGGTGGATGGACGTGTTTTTTGAGCGCTCCGGATCGACTGCGTAGATAAGTGTTCTTGCATGTTTTGAGCTTGTCTTTATAATTATAAGGCAGCGGTTGAAATCGTCGTAGCACTTATTTTATGGTACGGCTTTTTCGGGGGCCAGTCACCAGGTATTTATTAGTTAGTAAGGGTGTGTGTGTTTGAATTTTTTGTTGTTTTTTTTTCTTTTGCCACCTCATGGAGGAGGTGCGCGTACATTGAACACGCAAATTTTTGTAGTAGAGCTTGGACTTTCTTTTTTTTTTCGTAGTGCAGGGCTCGAGTTTAGTAACTATCGAGTATAGGGACAATTGGTGTCAGAAAGGCATGGTTAAAATGACTGTAAAGTGTTCGGGATGTGGAGTGGGTTTGAAAGTGGACCCAAGCGTAGAAGTGGATAGAGAAGAGGCTGACGCGTAGTGTAGGCAATGTGAGGTCGAGGAAAAAATGGAGAAAATGATGGTTGCCCTAAGTGAACTGCTGATGAGAATCGCCGAGCTCGAGACTGCGTTGGCGACAGAGCAAGAGAAAACGAGGGCAATGGGAGAAAGACTGAAGTCCGCCGAGGAAGTGCTAGCGAAGCTGAACAAAGAAGCGACCTACCGAGAGAATAGTAGGGAACCGGCAACCAGAACGGTGGAGAAAGAAAAGCAAGCAAGTTTGGAAAAAACAGGTTTAGCCGGTTCAACTGTCGCAAGGCCCAGCTTCAGCGAGGTAGTGGTGGGGCAGAGAGGGAACAAAGCAGCCGGCGTCACAGGTGCAAGTAGCCCCCAGGTGCAGAACGCTCCAGCGGAAAAGTCACAGCATGTGATAATCACCGGGGACTAAAATTTAAATCGATGCACAGAAGCCATCAAAGAGAGGGTAAGAGGTGACAAGAGGGTTGCAGTAGGGGCGTTACCAGGACGCAAGCTGAACGCAGTCATGAAGCAAGCGAGCGCAAAGCTCAAAACGACAGCTGGTAGACGAAACCTCGTGATAATTTCAGGCGGTTTAAACGATGTCCTAAATGAAGATACAGCAGGACTAGCAGCCACACTGGTGAAAGGCGTCGATGACATGCGCGCCACTTCTCCTAAGGTACAGGTAGTGATATGCATGATACCGGAGGTACCGGTGCGTGATAGCAACCTGCAAAGAGCGGTGGTCAACGCAAACAAAGAGATATGGCGGATGAGTCGAGAGAAAGGCTTTGAGGTGGTGGAAATAAACAGAGAGGTGCATAGGTGGGGGGTTTTCAACGAGACAGAATTCACTTCGATGGGCGGCTGGGTCATGAGGTGGGTTGGCGACTTGCAGGACGCGCAGTAGCTTTTTGGGGGGGCAAGCGAGCTCTTCGGGGTGCACGATAGCTAGTAACGAGGAAAACAACCAGGGAGACTCTTCGACAGGTGGTATGTACAGATACAATTCCAAAGTGGCACCAATATCTAAGATAGGTAGAGTCCGGGGCATAAATAGACATAGCCACGAGCGCCGAGCCAATTCAGACATAGGGTATATTAACATGCAGGGTGGTAGGAACATGCTGAAGTGGGAAGAGATAGAAGAACAGCTAAGGGAAGAGAGGCCTATGGTATACGGTTTTGTAAAAACACATCTCAGGGACATGGAACCACCTCCTAACAATTCAAACTACGCGTGGGAATATTGTAATAAAACAGAAGGCAGCAAAAAGGGGGGTGGTATTGGGGCATTCATTCATAAAAGTACAGACTGGCAAAGGGTCAAGCAGGAGTGCAAGGAACATTTATGGCTAAAAGGGAAAGTGGCAGGTCAAATGACACTCCTTGGTTTCGTGTACTTGTGGACGGGAGCAAAGGCCGGAGAGGAAAACCAGGCAATGATAGAGTGCATATCAAAGGACACTCAGGAGTTAGGAAGAGAGTTCGCGATAATTATACTAGGAGACATGAATGCGCACATAGAAGATATAGATGGGTATACCGACCCGACAGGCAAAATGATCATGGATATGTGTGAAAGGCTTGATTCGATCATTTGCAACAGTACCGAGAAGTGTGAAGGGCAAATAACATTGGAGGTAGGAAGGCTTCAGTCGACGATAGATTATGCACTGATGTCACATAGGATGTATGATAAGCTCAGGGAAATGCACATAGATGAAGGTGGCTCCAGAAGTCTGGGTAGCGATCACAAACGTATCAAGCTAAGTTTTGGAAGAGCAGTGAAAGTGGGAAGGAGACAAGATGAGCAAACTACAGGAAAATTTTTTATCCAGAAAGGCAAATTGAAATAGCCACTAAACAAACTGAGAAAGTAATCACGGAGGATAATAAGATAGTGTGGACATACACAAATCTAATTAGACTCTTTGAGCTAGAGCTTGCTAAGACGCGTGACAAGTCACCCCGGAAAAGAAGACACAAACCCAAAAGTTGGTGGGATGAGGAAGTTAAGAGAGCCGTAGCAAAACGTCAGGAAGCCTCTAGAGAACACAGACACGCTAAGCAGCGGGGTGAACCGACAGATGATGTTGAAATAAAATGGGCAACCTTTCTAAGCTGTAGAAGGGATGCATCCCTTCTGATCAATGAAAAGATTAGAAGGAAGGGAGCTCAGTGACTGGCAGAAGTACATAAAAAGATAAAAAGGCAGCTGCGAAATTTTGGAACCATCTAAACTCCCTAAGAAATGAGACGAGCCTAGAGCAGAGTTTTATAACTACAGCCCAAGGTGCTAGGCTAGAAGGGGACGAAGCTATTGAATATATAAGAACAAGGGTGACAGAAACATTTCAACAAAGAAGTACTTTGTGCACCACAATAGACAAGGACAAATCAAGTGGTGCAATGGCTTCATTTTCACAACAAGAGTGGGAAAGGGCTGAGAAAAGGGTTCCTAGTAGTACATCAACAGGCCCAGATGACATTCCAATTAGGCTGATAAAGACATTATGTCCGAAGTCTAAGCAGGCTTTGAGAGAGGCAGTGAGTAAAATAATAATCGATGGTGAAGTTCCCGATGGATGGAAACTTAGCAGGATGAGCATGATTTATAAAGGAAAGGGGGACAAAGCTGACATAAAAAACTACCGTCCTATAACAGTGACATCAGTGGTCTACAGGCTGGCGATGCAGATTATGAAGGAAGGATTGCAGGCGTGGATAAGGATGAGGGGGTGCTGGGGGAACTGCAGAATGGGTTTCGGAAACACAGGAGGTTGGAAGACAATCTGTTCTCACTGACGCAGTGCATCGAAATAGCAGTAAAAGAACACAGGCCTCTCTGGCTAGCATTTTTTGATATCAAGAGAGCGTACGATAGGTGGTTCAAGAGGAATTGTGGGGAATACTGGACACACTAGGCGTGGAACATGTAGTCACTAATCTTTTAAAGGGTATCTATAAAGGTAACAAGGTAGTTATAAAGTGGGAAAAACAGGTATCCAAGCCTGCAGAGGTAAAACGGGGGCTTAGGCAGGGGTGCCCCCTGTCACCCTTATTATTCATGATGTACCTACAAGGATTAGAGGCAAAATTAGAGGGAAGTGGACTAGGCTTCAACCTCTCTTTAGTCAAACAAGGAAAACTTATTGATCAGGCACTACCAGCATTTATGTGCGCAGATGATATAGAGCTAATGGCCAACAACAAGGAAGATTTGCAGAGATTGATGGACATCTGCGGTAATAAGGGAGATAGGTTAGAGTTTAGATTCAGTAAGGAAAAATAGCAGTCATGATTTTCAATGACAACGAAGGTAGTGAGCTTAGAATACAGGAGGTCACGCTAGAGATAACAGATAGATACAAATATCTGGGCGTATGGATAAGCGATGGGACCGAGTATCTGAGGGAACACAAAATATACGTGACGACTAAAGGTAACAGGAATGCAGCAGTCATGAAAAATAGGGCACTGTGGAATTACAATAGGTACGATGTTGTGAGAGGAATATGGAAAGGGGTCATGGTTTCTGGGCTGACGTTCGGCAATGCGGTCTTGTGCATGAGATCAGAAGTTCAAGCAAGATTAGAAATTAAACAACGTGGAAAAGGTAGGCTTGCTTTAGGGGCTCACGGGAATACACCAAATCAAGGAGTACAAGGTGATATGGGATGGACATCATTTGAGGGCAGGGAAGCTAGCAGCAAGATAAAATTTGAGAAGCGATTGAGAGAAATGGGGGAAGAGCGTTGGGCTGGGAAGGTTTTCAGCTACTTGTACATGGAGAATGTCGATACAAAATGGAGGAAGCGAACCAGGAAGTTAACTGGTAAATACTTAGAAAACAGCAGGTGGCCAAACCAAAAAGAACTATCGCTTAAGAAGAAAGTGAAGGAAACGGAGACTGACATGTGGAGAATGGGCATGATTAAGAAGTCCGCACTAGAAATCTATCGAACTTTTAAGCAGGAAATTGCCAAGGAAAGGATCTATGATAATACTCGGGGTAGTTCTCTACTGTTTGAGGCGAGGACGGGAGTACTGCGAACCAAGAGATATCGGGCCAAATACGAAGGGGTAGACACAGTATACAGTGCGTGTGGAGAGGAAGAAGAAACTGCCAAACACTTGATAATGTTCTGTAAAGGGCTTTACACTATAGTTAAGGATGATGGCGCAGAGTTTTTCAAAGCACTGGGGTTTAGGGACCAGGAGGGCCAAAATAAACTTTAAGCGGGTAGACTTAACTAGAAGGAGGTTATCTGATTGGTGGCTAAAGTCAAGGCACGAGTGAAAATTAAACTCTTCACTGCAAAGTACGAATCCTCAAACTCACTTTTTAAGGAAAAAAATATAGTTTTTGGTTCATTAGGTATTATGGCTTGGTGGCGCTAGCCACCGCCCGATCTAAAGGGTACAGCCATATCCATACATCCATCTATCCATCCATGTCACCCCGAAAAAGAACACACAAGCCCAAGAGTTGGTGGGTTGAGAAAGTTAAGAGAGCCATAGCAAAACGACAGGAAGCCTCTAGGGAACACAGACATGCTAAGCAGCGGGGTGAACTAACAGACTATGTAAAAAGAAAATTGGACATCTTTATAAGTTCTAGAAGAGAAGCATCCCTCCTGGTCAATGAGAAGATTAGAAGAAAGGGTTCTCAGTGGCTAGCAGAAATATATAAAAAGGACAGAAAGGCAGCTGCAAAATTTTGGAACCTTCTAAACTCCCGAAGAAATGAAACACGTCTAGTGCAGAGGTTTATAACTACAGCTCAAAGTGCTAGACTAGAAGGGGACAAAGCTATTGAGTATTCTATGGTCACTGCATCGTACCTTGCAAACCACTTCCACATCCTGCACGATGCCTGGGTGTGCACTCATTATAAAGTCTATTTCGTTCTTATTGTTACCATTATGGCTTCTCCATGTCCACTTGCGGTTTCCTCGTTTTTGGTAGAAGGTATTCAAAATCCCTAAATTATTGCGTTCTGCGAATTCTACTAGTAGCTCTCCTCTGACGTTTCTAGTACCGATGCCATAATCTCCTACTGCCTTGTCTCCAGCCTGCTTCTTCCCTATTTTTGCATTAAAGTCTCCCATCAGTATAGTATACTGTGTTTTTACCTTACTCATTGCTGATTCTACGTCTTCATAGAAGCTTTCAACTGAAGCGTCATCATGGCTAGATGTAGGCGCATAAGCCGGTACCATCTTCATCTTGTATCTTTTATTCAGTTTTTTTACGATGCCTACCACCCTTTCGTTAATGCTATGGTATTACTCTATGTTGCCAGCTATGTTTCTGTGAATTAAGAACCCCCCTCCCAGTTCTCTTCTGTCAGCCAAGCCCCTATAGCAAAGGACTTGCCCATTTTGTAGCACCGTATAGGCCTCATCTGTCCTCCTAACCTCACTTAGCCCGATTATATCCCATTTAACACCCTCTAGCTCCTCGAATAGTACAGCGAGACTTCCCTCACTAGATAAGGTTCTAGCGTTAAACGTTGCCAAGTTTAGGTTCCAATTGTGGCCTGTCCAGATCCAGAGATTCTTAGCACCCTCTGCTGCATTGCAGACCTGACCACCTCCATGGTCAGTTGCTTCGCAGGTGCTGGGGACTAAGGGCCGTGAGTTATTTGACGTATGCATGTGAGAGGTAGTGACCAGATAATGCACCAGGGTGACCAATCCTCCTCTGGTGAGGGAGTGCTTTCCCAGTGGTGATTACCAGTGAGGCCACACCCCAGGCCTCTTAATGCAGTTCCATCACCACGCGGATTTTTTTTATCCGGTTGGGAACAGCGCGGCACAGGGTTTGGAGCCACGGACCTTTTGCATGCGAGGGAGATGCTCTAACTACCATGCCATCGCTGCACTACCATACAGGTAGATTGCCACTATCCTTCAAGAGTACGGTATATAACAGCTGAATCTTGCCGGAACTTAGCTAGGAAGCAGAAACCTGGAGACTTACAAAGAAGGTTCAGCTTAAATTGAGGACGAAACAGGGAGCAATGGAAAGAAAAATGGTAGATGTAACCTTAAGAGACAAGAAGATAGAAGAGTGGATTAAGGAACAAACGTGGGTTATGGATATCATAGCTGAAATCAAGAAGAAGAAATGGATATGCGCCGGACATGTAGCGCGTAGACAGGATAACCGCTGTTCATTAAGCGTAACTAAGTGGATTCCCAGAGAAGGCAAGTGGGTTAGGGGGAGACAGAAGGTTAGGTGGGCAGATGAGATTAAGAAGTGCGCTTTGTAATATCCACTCTAATTGGGATGCGTTCAATACACAAGAAAAAGTATGCTTTTATTTTGATCTTACTGAAGAATAATATACAATAAATACAATCAAAGCGACAATTACGAGCATGAAAAAAACATTAACGCACGACAGGACGTGAAGTGCAACTCTCTGCAAGTGAGCTAGCAGTTGATCGTTCATCGCCGCTGTCACTCTCAGCGCGTTGACAACCATCTATGTCCATTGAAAAATCTTTGACGTCAAAACGGTTTTTTTGAACATCACTGCTGAAAGTAGTCTGAGGAATTCTCTCCGCCAAACGACTTTGATAGCACCAAGGACGTGTCATTCAACACGCACAACACCCACACGGTGTCACTCACCACGTTTATCTGTAAGTGCATAGATCATTTCGCTCCGATAACCGGCAAGAAAGAAATCCCTTGCAGTGTGCTGCCATCTATCAACGAACGCAAAAAAAGAAGCGGCGCAGAGTAGGTTAAGGTTCAGGCATGGAAATCGCGAGAATGCGCCAGTTTCCGCGTACAATGAATGTTACGGGATTCATGCCCTACTAAAGCACTGTCAAATGCTATACGCACGTAAAACAAGTCGAGTTTTAACTGGAATGGTCAGATGATAATAATTAATTATTCAATGTGGCTGCAGAAAATCTGGCGAAGCTGATATGTGTACTCGGAGTGCTATAATCGAAAGCGTGAGTTGCCACGTATATTCATAAAAACTTCTCATAAAACTTTTCATAAAAGAACGAATCAGATTTATCGTGTCACGGATGGTTCTTTATTAGCACTGATGCACAAGCCATACACAAAGTGTTTTGGGTTCGTTTATTGCTAACGCGTTAATACTGTGGTTATCACCGCCGAACAAGGCAGCATTGGGAGCGTCTGCCTACTTAACATCCTAGAGCGGACGCTCCTGAATTCCGCTAGGCAGCGCAACAGTTTATGAACATGGCAAATAGCGTTAAAGAGCTCGTGTCGCAGAAATTCCACAGTTGGCGTCGGCACCGTTGCTTGTGAGCGAAAAACCGTCCGTGAGCGAAAAGTTGAGAAAGAAGCAATTAAAATAAAGAAGTAAATTTCCAGGCCCATTGAGAAACAAACCCGGGCAGTTTGCGTGGCAAGCACGTGTTCTACCACAGAGCCACGATACCACTTGCAGCTGCTTTGATAAGAAAAACACTACATAAATGCCAAATAGTGGAAGGAGTCTCCTTAACGCATTTTCTTCGACAGGTGTCACGACGAAAACGAGCCCATTCGGCGAGTTTAGGCGCAATTGGGAGGCCATCAAACTTCTTTGAAAAAGACCGGCATAGAGCAGCCATCGCCGCTAAAAACACACCGGAACTTTGAAACAGATCTAAATTGGACAACAATGTCCATCTAGCGGAAAACATATCATGGCTTTCCAGAGGCGTTGATCAAGCAAACGGAACGCTAGATAATGTGCTGCCATCTGTGAGGCATTGTGAGAGTCTTTGTGGTCTTAAATAGGAACAGCGCGGCATGTATTTCGGAGGACATGCAATTCTTGCTTTAGATCACGGTGTAGGATGTTTTAGATCAAAAACCTGTATCTACCATTTGTGCTCGCGCACTGGTACAATCTATACTGTGTGTGTGTGTGTGTGCGTGTGCGTGCGTGTGTGTGTGTGTGTGTGTGTGTGTGTGTGTGTGTGCGTGTGTGTGTGTGTGTGCGTGCGCGTGTGTGTGCGTGTGTGTGTGTATGTGTGTGTGTGTGTGGCAAGACATATTATTAAGTATGCACTTAGCGGCTGAAGGGCGCAATATAAGCCGGATTTTCCTATCGTGTTAACTCTTGAAATCAAGGCTTGAGGGTCCCCCAGTTGTTTTCGTTTCGATGCTCGAACCCCAAATACATCAAAATGAAGCCATAAACACGAGTGAAGAAATATAGCGTTTTTCCTTCAGGATCGTGAACGTTTCGCTATTTGCGCATAGCACCGCGGGCTTATTGTTAACGTCTGATTACTAACTCAAAAGGAAAAAAGCGCTGTTGCGTGGTCTCCTGCATCTGTTATGTTACTGCTTGCTCTAACGCGATACACTTAGAGTTTAATTTGCAGAAATTGCGGTGTCGGTATCGGCTTCGCTGGTTGTGGGCGAAAAATTGACATCGTGTGCGTGACCAAAAATTAAGAGAGATTGAAATTAACTAAAAAGTTGTGGGTCTGAATTGGGATCGAACATGGGTGGTGCCGCTGGTCGTTTGCGTGGCAAGCGAGGCTTCTACCCTGTATCCACACGTTTGCTTGGAAATACAGTGAAAATACATTACTTTCCTTGAAGATGCAGTGAAAGTGACTCGCATGCTTTACAAACACAGCGTCCTGTATACATGCTTCATAATGCAACATGTAATACCACAGTAATAATGCGTAGGCAAACGTACAGGCATGAGCATAGGTGTACACACCACGGGATTCCATAGCCAAAAACGTCGACGCGCTATCTAGCGACGAGACGCCTGCGGTGGTGCGCATGCGCGTCCCGTCTATCGCTTGGCCTTTCAAATTTCTCTCTCCTACGCCCTCGTAGCCAAAACGACACGTGGGTGTCACTGTTTTTGCTCCATAAAGTGTGAATTTGTTTTTATTTACGCAGCACCTGCGATGGCGCCGGTTCCAGCACTGCCTTCTCGTGGTTATCTATGCCGGTCGATTCGCAGTACTAAGCGTAGCCAGCCTCGCAAAACCTGATGAATTCAAGCACATAAAATTAACTTTCCGCAGCTCAGTGTGCCTTTGCCGCATTGGGCTACATTGAACTGAAATGAGGCTTTTTAAGTGAATGCAAGTGTAGCTGAATCTAATCTAGCCTAGTTGAGCGTGGTATCACCTGATAAATTTGGTCGTAAGAACATTTTTTTTAACCCAGTCCAGCTTCTTCTTTTCTCAACCCATCTGGGTGCATCAAAGCTTTTCTACGCTTGACATGGAAAGTACACGTACGGGCAAATCCAATTAGGCCTAATTAATCATGACATCATTATTTAGCCGAATAAAATTAGCGCGTCTCTCATAATCATATGGTGGTTTTGGGACGTTAAACCCCACAAATCGAATAAAATTAGCGCAAATAGGGCAAAAGTTGTTGTGGCCAAATAATCCAAGTTGACTTCCCCAAGATCATGAAGGCTCTAAACCCTGGAAGGTACTAATTACAACTTACTGACAGTATATGAAATATGCTCATTTATTTCTAAATATACCTAATTAGTACGCGTACAAGTGATGGCTGATTAGTCAGATATTCAATTGCACGCAAAAAATACTGGAACCTGACGTGCAAAAATTAGGATAATTATCTGTAACTGAGCTAATAGGGCTGCGCCAAGAATGCATAAAAATTGTGACTAGGCATGGTTGATCATGGCTTCATCAAACTAGTCTCATTGTAAATAGGTGTAATTAAAGAAGTTCTTATAAAACAATTCGATAATTGAAGTAAAACTTGCATGAGCGAAAGTGAGCATTATGTGATGTTGACCATCTCATTAAACTTTCAGTTTATATTTACTTTTTATTGGTTTGATTGTATTATTGCCTTAGACATGGTGTTATTACGCATGTATTTACGTGCTTTTTATTAGAACAAGAAATTTTAATTATATGCACTTCTTGTGGTGTGTTGTTCGTTCATTGATTCCACTTCATTTTATTAATTGGCTGCTTCTTAATCGGTAATAATTTTTTTGCCTTACTACTTTTTGAAACATTTGCGTGACCACATGGCAGTGCAAAAATAACAGTTCGGTTTTAGTGAAGGCTAGATTGCTTACATCATTGTTGGTGATGTGGGCTGTAAAGCTTATCACCACAGCAGTACAGCAGCAGATACTGAGTGATTGGAGGAAGTGTAATTGTGTTTAATGCATATAGAGTGCCTTTACATATACTTAAAGTTCTTTGAATGTCCGGTTAGTATGATATTTCTGCCTGATTTCTTTCCAGCTGTAAATGCCGCAGATGCCTTTGTAACATGTCTGTGTAGAAAAGAAAACAAATGCAAAGTCGTGTTATTTACATTAGAAACCTATTATGGCTGTCAACAGTCGTATAAATTAAAGCAGGGAGTAATAATTATGTAGCTGAGCTAGAGCTTTGTTCTGTATTTTGAGGCCCCTAAACCATTAAGGTGGTCTGCCGTTTGTTTAAAATCACCAGGTTGGTGCGTTCCTGATGTAACGACGAACAATGGGTCACGCAAAAAAAATTATTTCAAATATTTCAAGTTACCTAGCCTAAATACTGAGGTAGATTTTAATTTAAATATATTTTAAACAACTTGCATCATTCACATTAATTTTTTCCTATCACCTCTGTTTATAAAACATAGCAACAAATGATAGAAGGAAAACATTTTGTTGTGCGAAAACCTAGCATTGCAGCCTGTAAGCCTAATCGTTCCCCGAGCATCAAAAATCTTCCGGCACTCTACTATCTAATCAACCTGAAATGCAGTTGCTTGTACGAAAAAAAAGTTTAGATGAAAGAAGTCGGGTTTATGCTTGGTCCTTGGGGATTTTACTACCGAAATTGAGCAGTTGGGGGCTCTTTTTTTAGGCGTCAAAGCTGTTATTACCTCCCGTTGCATGATTTATCGCGAAACCCGGAGACCCGTCGCCACTATCTGTGGCGCGCTTTCTCACTGCGTTTTTTTTTTAAGTGCACAACACTGTTAGGGGACACTGCCGCCATATGTTGTTGTCGTCTTCGGCGTAATAAAGGCCAAACCACATACACCACACTCATCTGTTGAATATTTAACACAGGCTTCCACGAATGGGAAGTCTTCTTGCACTTGCTTTTCGAGTGTCTCGATTACGATACTAAAGCGAATTACAATAGGGGCATGAGGGTCGCATACTGTCGTCACTTGGTCAATCGCCGGCCGAACCAAGTATAAAAATTGACAAAAAAGCAAGCAGTCCAAGAACGAAAAAATAAAAAAAAACAAAAAAATTGAAATGAAAATAAAGGCAGAAAAAAAGAATTATTGAAAAGTGCAGAAGAGCCCAAGTGAAAAAGCGACGAGAAGAAAAACAAAGAGGATGCCCAGTTGCGCAGTCTTTCCGGGCTTTCCATCACTAGTGGCAAGCTACTATATACAATTTTTTATTGATAATATGCGAAAAAAGATGTTCGTACGCAAATAATGCGCAGGTATACTCAGTCCCAAGCTCTTCGGTGGACTGAGCATGTAACTGAAGATGTATTTAGAAAGCAGTAGTAAATGAAAGAAAAAAGATACAAACGAACCCACAATGTGAAAACGCATGTCAAACAGCATCATAACAAAAAAAATTATCCGAGAGGTAATAAATTATGTTTTTCATTGTGTATCTGGTCATAATTAAATTCAATGCGCATAAGTGGGTAACATGAAAGTCCATACGTCATATATTTCAGCACGTAGACACAATACTTGTTATATAAGATTACGTACAGCAGGAGCGACATACTTATTGTAACTGCCATTTATTATAATCGTGGATCTGGTATTATTTCCAGCATTACTACTTTTGAAGACTGTGTTTGGTTCTTTTTTAAGTACGTCTCTGAAGCGCTACGCGGTCACTGGCCCAGACCTTTCTTCGTACCGATTGGTCTGTGGTATATTGCCTTTAGCTTTTATCGTTTCGGTGTGTCCTGATGTGTACACTATAAACAAGGTGGCATAATTTTTATCTACAAACTGGCACCTGCATTGAAGCATCTCAGTTTTGCCACTTTCGTGTAGGTAGTGGTTTCGCAACTTGGTTCCTAGTTTTAACCAGTAAATGGGTGTTTTCGTAGTCCTATCAAAAAGCGGCGTCATTTTGAATTCATAATGCTCTAAATTCAAACATGCTCTGAGTCAGAGTGCTTCGTACTTTGGTTTGACCGAAATAGTTTTTCTCCGGCGGAAAGATACAACAAACGTCGTTTTCAAATTGCCAGTAAAACCTTAGGCCCGTATTCACAAACCAACCTCAAGCTTTCGTCGAGTTTTTTTTTTCGGTTTTAAACTTTTATTGCGCATGATGAACAAATTAGACCAGTATTCATAAACCAGTCTTGCCCTTATCTTTCGCCCTGTTGCCTTTTTTGTGCCTTTATTTATTTATTCATTTAAACATACTGCCAATTCAAACCTACTGCCTCAAAAGCTTCTCGCAGGAAGGGCATAGACACAGTACATGTCAGATATTTTCAAGAAATGTGGGGTGACATAGTCGGTGGAGTGTAGTACACATTATACATTCTTCATTGAATAGATATGAACAAGGAACGCTTACATTTTACAAAAGTAACATACCGTACAGGTTTTGATATTACCGGTTACAACATTCCTCTGCGTAAAGAATTATGAAAAAAAACCTTTTCATTACAAATCTTTTCAATAATTCATGATTCAGTGATAAGATCAAACACAAATGAGTTGATACGCACATTCACTCGGTGATAACAAGTTGTAGCCACATCGTGTCAGTTTTCTTTTCTACCAGCCTTAAGAACACTGTTAAACTCGTGGTACCAGTTATTGACTTGCCTAGAGAATTCTATTTTCTTAATACCTAATGAAAACAAGATAATGCATGTAGAGAGTACAGGAAGTGAAGAAAAGGTGAGGTAAGGCTGAGGTTGGTTTTTGAGTACGGGCCTAATAACTTAGCGACCTCTTTGTCTTAGCTAGTCTATAGATCCGAGCTCTTAGTTCACCTCGGTGGATTAGTGGCTAGGGTGCTCGGCTGCTGGCTCGAAGGTCAGGCGTTCGATTCCGAGGCGAAATGGTCGAGACCCGTGCACTGTGTATGTTAAGTAAAACCAGACAGATGGTAGAAATTTCCGGATCTCTCCACTACAGTGTTTCTCATAATCATATCGTTTTTTGGGAAGGAAAACGTTGCATATTACAATTATTATTAGATCCAAGCTCCTGCGACAGTTGCTCTTGGTCTCCGTCTATACAAAAGAAGGTGTTATCGAGAAGCTGTAGTGCGGTCAGTGGCTACTGAAGTGACTCAGAAAAAAAATAAATTGATGATATCTCATGGTAATAATCTTCCTTCACCAGCACTCACAACATTTCATCACAAATATATTGTTGTGTGGTCCTTCTTCAAAACGAACCCGAAGAGATGTTTTTGCCCACTAGCTTCAGTACTGTGAGCATGTCCTAGTTTTGATAAACAGATAATTGGGACACATAAATGTATTGCAAGACATCAAGAACTCAAGAGCCTGTTCAAGCTCGACCCTATCAAGAAATATGTCAATCTTCTGGGGGGGGGGGGGGGCAGACTGTAGAAAAATATGAGTTTGATCAAATGTGGTGAATAGAAAGTGGTAGCGAGCACACCTACATGAGCGTTTAATTCCACGTACTTTATTTGTCTATGGAAAATTTTTATTAGGTACCTTTCATATGTGGACATTGCGACTTTTTTCGGTGAAACCTTGTAAATCAATCCTGGGTGCAAAACAATGACATCACCACTCCGCTGACCTATTTTCATCCCGCATATGACTATGCATAACTGACTATGAAGTAAACACTGACTATATGACTATGAAATAAACACTGAGCGATTGCAAATAAAAAACTAAATAAAAAGATTAGTCGCCGGGAGTAGAGCTTATGACCCCTCACTTCTCAGCGCAAGGCACCAATAGACTCGGCCACAGACCGTACGTTTTTCAGCTTAATAAAGGCAAGCTATTTATATGTATCATTTACCATCAGCAATATTCAGAGCTTAGTGCCTTCTGAATGTTTCGTAATTATTAGCGAGAGAGCGCAATCAGCGTGGAAGATGTGTTTTAAAGCTGGGACCCTGCACGTTGCTGTTCACGCCCTTCAAGAACGGTTTCTACGTCTTAATAAGCTGTACCTGTCCAACGGTATCTCACGGCGGCCACGGTAAATTTACAGCTCACTATGCTAAAATCAGCTAATGGCCGTGGATTGTGATTGTGGCGTGGTCAATTCGGTTGTTGACATCATTTGACGTGGGAAGAGGTAACGATTTCAAGCTAACTTTGAGAATCAATCGTAAATTTTAAGCCGCATGCAGCGCTATAATATCTGGCTGTGCTGTCACGATAAGCCTCAGTGCCACCTCAACATCACCCGTGTCATACGTCTCCGGCGGTGGCTACAAAACTAGGCTCCAAACTGGCAAGATCATCGTTGTTCCGCTAGAGCAAATGGACGTAGAACAGTATTCTCACCTGATGCGGTTGTGATAGATAAAAAAGTCACAGCATATCGACGGAGTGAATGATGATGAGGGAGTGAAGCGTCCGTACGTCTGTTTGTCTTTCTGGCGACGAGCATGAGCCACCGCTGCTCCTGAGATACTGCTGATTACGCTTGACACAGTACACGATTAGATGAAGGGAAGCTTTGCCTCTAATAAACAATTATTCATTGATTGATTTGTGGGGTTTAACGTCCCAAAACCACCATTTGATTATGAGAGACACCGTAGTGGAGGGCTCCGGAAATTTAGACCACCTGGGGTTCCCAAACGTGCAACCAAATCTGAGCACATGGGTCTACAACATTTCCGCCTCCATCGGAAATGCAGCCGCCGCAGCCGGGAAACGAACCCGCGACCTAACAATTATGTTTTTATGTTGGGATCCTTCCTTCTGTTGACACGACCTGCCACCACTTCCGGTGACCCGGATGTACACGGCATCCCACATTGTGATTCAGTGATTACCTGAAAATGTGTTCCTGAGCCCATTAAAATCTTATATATTTTGATATGTATGATATGCAACGGAGGCACAACGAGAATAAAGCCTAGTCATGCCCGAATTTGCATGACCTAATTGTGGAAACATAATTGACATTAACCCGCAGGGATGCCACGTTGGCTTTTTCTGTTACCTGTAGTAAACAAGAATATGCATGACATGATACGTGTGTCCGTGTATGACGCTGAGCGACAAAACCTGTCACGAATGAAAGGATATGCGCAGTGTGGCTGTTGATTAATTGATATGGGGGGTTTAACGCCCCAAAACCACCATATGATTATGAGTGCCGTAGTGGAGAGCTCCGGAAATTTCGACCACCTGAAGTCTTCAGCCTGCACAAAAATCTGAGCATACGGGCCTACAACACTTCCGCCTCCATCAGAAATGCAGCCTGAGCAATCGCGATTCGATCCCGCGACCTGCGAGTGAGCAGCGGAGTACCTTAGTCACTATACCACTGTGGTGGGGCGTGGTGGGGCTGTTCTTCGTAAATAATTATATGGTGCCATGTAGCTGTTTTTATTGCTTTTCCAGACCAGAAAAATATATTCATCGCAGGGTTTCTGTGCATGACAAAGAAGAACTTTATATCAAGACCTAATCTTCATCATATGCATGTCACGTTTGTCATTAAATTTAAAAAAAGTAGTTTGCCCCTGGTGCCACTGTTTTTCCTTTTTAATTAGGATAAAGCCAACATGGTCGCAAGGAGCCCAATATAGAAGACACAAGCATAACATTGGATGAATTGTACATATCGCAACTCTCTGTCGTCATTGCTTTTATAGCCAAACTTTCGGCATGTTCTAAATGTATTCGCAATTCATACACAATGTACACTACGTTTTAGTGCCCTTTCGTATGGCAATTTTAACAATGCACGTTAACTTGGTTCTGCCGCACCTGTCGTGCTGCAATGTCATATTACTATTCTGGTGGCACAACAGCAGTAAACAAACCTTGGGAAGCCAGGGTCAAGCTGCACAGGCACCTTCAAGATGCAAAAAGAAAGTTCTATATGCGGTAACATACCTTGTTTCCACCACATGCCATTCCGTCCAGTCTGTCATATGTTTGACAAACGCTTCCATAGACTCCATCATCGTAACTTTCAGCAAAGGATTCTGTAGCACTTGAATCTTCCTAGTCATCCTCAAAGATACCTTCATAATCTGTATCATTCCAGCAACATGTAATATGGCACTCCATCGTGTCACTCTGCTCCAAAACAATCAAGCATGTGCAAATGAAGTTAAAATCAGTACCTGTGTGGAAAATAGTAGAGGCAACGGAAATAGAGATTGCAGTTTTGTGACGGTTGATTCCTAAGAACTTTAAATTTTTTTAATAGTTGACTTGAAACGATTTTGATAACATGTGTGATACTCTATCCTTATCTCCAGAATCATGGCTTGAGTTCTTGGTATGCAATAATTGTACCAACTGAGGAACGCACAACAAAGGTGCGTGAGCACGTATGGGGATCGCCATTACGAGTGTATATTGTAGGTGTATATCACGCACGTAATCCTTATTTGAGGAGCAGTGCAGTCTTTATTGTCTATTTGGGCTCGTAATCATCATCGATTTTCGGGTGTGTGCTACTTCACATCCCTGGCGCTTGTTCGCTTCCGAAAATAAACCGAGTCGTTACACGCGGCTACAACCAAGTCGTCATAATAAATATATATACAGATCTGTGCATGCTGTGTGTGTGCGTTAGCACTATTATTTATTATGTGAGGTTTAACGTTGCATGCTCTAGCGATAGTGAGAAAGGAAACTTCTAATTGTCTTCAACTGGTACTTCAGTTGGTACTTTCTTCCTTTTAAACTTTCTAGCATTGCTTTTAGTCCCTGAATAGTCACATTGTTTAGCGATGCTCGCCTGACATTAAAGTTATCTACATTATGACAGGACGACTAAAAACATGCCTTCTAAAGACCGTATTAAGCCCTTTTATTGTGATAGCAATTATATGGACACTCTCCGCTAGATTTTTCCGCTGGCGCCCCCATCACCCAACGTATATATACGTATTTTTAATAAGTAAACGAAAGAAAAAAAATTATCGAGAAAAAGACTCTGGTGTGTGGAATCGAACGTGAGACCTCTGAATCGTGATTGTGAGGTGTTAACCATTCAGCTATCGAGGATTTTTTTCCATGGTATTTATAAAGTATTTGCGCAAAAAAGACAAAATCAAGTGAACAAAAGTACAATAAAATTTCGAAAGTAAGCGCTCAAGCGTTACTCATAAACAATAAATGGCTAACACAGCGTGAGTTCCTCACATGGAGAGTTCTTCACATCGTGTTATACAAAAAAAAAGGTGAGGTCAAACAGTTCTCTAAGACGTAGTACCAGTCCGGTCTAAAGTCTAGCTCATCGTAAATGTGTTTTAGGTGGATAGCTATTTGAATGAAGTGTGCGCTTGAAGAGGTGGTGGGCTCTGCATTGCGGTCTTGCATTCGTGTCTTCCACAAGCTGTGCATAGCCATGAGGAAAAACACATCATATGGTACTTTATCAAGCGCTGCTGGTAGAAGATAAAGTATTGTGTGAGAATTAATGACGAAACGTTTTTTCAGTGCTCGCTGAAGGACATCCCAAAACAGTATGGCATCTTTGCAGCTAACAAAGCAATGTTCAATCGTTTCCGGCACATCACATAGATGGCAGTTAACAGACGGAATGAAAATACCCTTTCTTTCTAACAATGTGTTTACCGCCAATGTTTCAGAGTTTATAGAAGAATGTTTTTGAATTTGGTGGAATGTACATTTTGCGCACTCGCTTCAACACATCGTGGCCTGGAAGATTGGAGTAAAGTGAGTGGTGCAATGGAAGTGAGAAGAGTGTACTCAGTAGGTCCTTATGCAGCACCTTGCGCGATACTGTGTACAGGTTTTCTACAGGAAAGCGAGCTTTAAGGAACTAAACTGCGAGGTAAACTTCCTGCATGAATCCCCACAAGCATGGGCGTTCGGAAAAGTTCGATAAAACAATTAAATGTGGTAAGCAATCAATAAGTGTAACCTGCAAGAAGGAACAGATTACAGGATGGAAATTGTCTAAAAAAAAGAAGAATTTGGACACTATTTGCAATAGATAAAGGTGTTTTAGTCCTAACCCACCCTCACTAACTGACTTGAATATATTATCACGACGCATGGCCTCAAAAGTTGGAGACCATATGAAAGCAGCGAAAATCCGATGAAAGCGTTGTATATAGAATCTTGCGCAATTAGTAAGTTGCAATACATAGTAAAACTTTGTCGCTAAGAAAGGATTGCATGCTTCAGCTCTCCCAAATATCGAAAGTCGATAGGGAACAAATGCCTGGGCCAGTCGTTCAAGCTTAGGGACGTGTTCCTTCCAGTATTGCGCATTGAATCTATATGCATGCAATGATACACCGAGGTATGTTGGAGGAGTTCTTGTCCAATTATTCCCTGCAAAGTGGTTCGGTGTGCTACCCCACAAGCCAAACCACAGTCCTAAACTTTTAGAGGCATTTAAACGAGCTCCCGATACTACGCCAAACTTTTCAATAGCGTATACCACATTTTCTACACTTGGTTTATCTGTGCAAAAGAATGCGACATCGTCTGCATAAGCCAATACTTTAACCACACTGCCTAATATACTAAAGCCACGAATGCAACTCCACTGTATTATGCTTAAACACAGTGGTTCTAGATAAAGTGCAAATAAAAGAGGTGACATCGGGCATCCCTGTTTTAAAAAAGAGCGAATAGAAACTGGCTTGGAGAGTTGACCATTAACTATCAGACGAGTTGAGCATTCAATATAACATAGTTTAACGCCTTTAAGAACAACTTTGCCAACAATAGCTTGTTCGAGAAGAGAAAAAAGAAAAAAAGGAAGGAATGATGAACACGATCAAAAGCTTTTGCAAGGTCTACCTGTAGCATTTCAAGATGTTTTTGAGAACCATGACAGTATTGAAGCACTGTTTGAGCGACATGTATATTGGTTTGTATGGGTCGACCTCTGATCCCACATGTCTGATGAGACCCAATGAGGATCGACATAGCAAATTGAAACGTATTTGCCACTACTTTTACGAAAATTTTGTAATCCACGTTTGACAGCGATATTGGTCTGTAGCCCTCGACAAAGCGAAGTTTTTCCTTGTCAGTTGTTTTCGGTATTAACACAGTGTGACTTTTGCAAAAAGATTGTGGGAGTGTATCCATGTCATAACTCATCTGAAAAATATTAAGCAATATAGGAGCAAGTGTTTTCTTGAAAGCTTTGTAAAATTCGCCTGAGATGCCATCAGGGCCCGGTGTTTTTGATAAAGGCAAGTTGTCGATTGCTTGCTCGGTTCCCTGTATAGCGATGGGCCCATTAATGACTGCACAATCATTGCCCTTCTGGCGTTCACAAGAGAAACAAAACTAGCCTTGAGGTGAGCGTCAAGATCATCAGAGGGAGAGCTAAATAAACTGTTATAGTACGTTTCGAACGCCAATGTAATGTCTTTGTTATCTTTTATGAGCACATCGTTAAAGTACAAGTCTGGAATAACTGTAGAAATCGCATGGCGTTGCTCATCAAGTAAAGCTTGGCGCGTCGGTTGCTCAGAATTTAAAGTGCGCTGGTTCCGAGATCTAATACGTGCCCCTTGGTAGTGAGCAGCATCATATCTCTGTAGTTGGCACTACATATTCTCAATGTCTTTGATGTACTTTCCCGGCATTTCGCATTTTATCTCATAAAGATTGCAAAGACTTTTAACAAGTATCTTTTCATCATTCTTTCTATAGAGCGCTACCTTGAACGTTGAAACGGCAAACTATTAAACGCAAAGCGTTTCTTAGCGAACTTCGGCGACTTTGAGCGGATATATATATATATATATATATATATATATATATATATATATATATATATATATATATATATATATATATATATATATATATATATATATAGATAGATAGATAGATAGCTAGATAGATAGATAGATATACATATATGTATATATATGTATATATATATCCACCTATGACTTTCAGCTCTCCTGGCCGTTTCGATAATGGTATGTTATGACCTTCGTCAGTAGGCGCCATGTTGTAACACTGAGAAATGTAGCCGGCAGTGCTCCCACGCCCGAAACCCCAGTTCTCTCGGAATCAGCGTCCAACGGCGGGGAGCAACAAAAGTATTAGAAGGTGGTCCGTGAGCCAATGTCCCTACAAGCAAATCCTCCGGGCTGGCTTGTTTAGTGAGGTGGCGAAGCAGACCGACCACACAGGTCTTGTCTCCGCAATTGAAGTATCTACTCCTCGGCTGCCCTTCCTGAAAAAGGCAGAAGAATCTACCCAACCACAAAATTGTTCCGGGAAGGAGCCGCATTTCCCCTTTCCTCAGAGCATTGTGTCAAGAGGTGCAATAACCATTCGTCGGACATTGTGTTACTGACTGATGCTCTGTGGGCAGTGTCTTGTGTATGTGGTTGGCGTTCCAATCAAGGAGAAGGAGGCCGACAGGGTTTATAACGACGCTGCAAAGTGCTGGACGTGGCTCTGAACCATGTAACAGTTCAACCATCATGCACGTGGTTTGTGAAACTCCTAACCTCATGTTGTAAATAATTGTAAATAGTGCCATAAACCTGTTTGTTTTTCGTATCCTCATCTTGTCAGCGTTCGTTTCCTCCACCTGAAGTTACGCCACGCTACCATAAGAGACCGGGTTCGACGTAACCCTGACGTTCCGGCAACCCATGTCAGCGGGAAAGCGTTGGGTAGACCCCGGCCCGCAAGAGCTGGTGGCTGCGGTGGGATACGAAGCTACAAGAGACGACAACAGTCGGACCATGAGAAGCAGCTGGCTCGTGACAGAGTTCACGTATGGGGGAGTGTTTGGCTTTTCCTTTTAGTGAACCAAGTTCTATAAGAGGGTAAATTTTAGAACTAGCAGTTACCTGTGCCGAAATACTTAGTCTCGCCATTTCGGGAAGTTATTTTTGGAAGTAGCGAGCACTCAGTACGATAATGGACTTACGGGAGCTGCAGAAGTCAGACTTGTTGCTGTTGTGTGAGGCATTGTGAATCGATACAAAAGCTTTGGCATGAAAACCCATAATCATACAAGCAGTTATGATTTGAGGGCTGATGATGAAGAACTAAGCGAATAATGAGACCTCATTATTGAACAAAAAGTTAAGAGCAGCTCAGATGGAAAGAAAGGGTGAAGACGAAAGACTAGACCTTAAGATAAAGTTTTTCGAACAAGACTATAAGTTGAGTAAGAGGTTGGGACCCCAGCGAGGAGTACTTCTCGACAATGAGGCAGAGTTCGAGATGTCTAGGTACATGCAGCCATATGAGGTAATGTGGGATATGGGCCTGTATCTTAGTCTCTTTGAACGAAGGTGTAGGCAACTGTCGTGTGAGCGAGACACCTAATCTCAGAAGTTACTCGCGGTTTTGCCCTGCGAGGCAGCGGACCTTGTTGCGTGACTCAGTGAGCAGGACGCGAACAACTACGATTTTTTTAAAGCAGAGCTAATCAGGAAATTCGGAACTTCTGTTAGCAAAAAAAAAGAAAGGCTCAGACCGGAGTCTGAAAGCGAGGCCCGTGGCAAAGCGCCAGAAATCGAGGCGCGTCATGAAGCGCTTGAACCAGAGCTCGCGCCAGTAAAGGGCCCGTGTATACTAGAATCCTTCAAGGTAGATTATGCTGAAAACGAGGCCATGGTTGGTCTGGAAGTTGGGATGATGTGGAAAGACGCTCCTTGCGTGGATGAGGAAAGTGTCAGCAGCCCTGATGAGCCCAGTAAGGAGCTGGAAACCTTCTTCGTGCTTCAAAAGGATGTTTCGACATCGTCCAATGTAGACATGCTTAGTGCAATGCAGAGCAAGAACGCGTGCTTTATGAGTGCAGCGATGCCATCGGAGAGGGTTCAGTGAATGATTTTATCAGCGTCAACAAAGATAATTTGGCCCAACAGTCCGTCGTGACACAGAGTTCAAAACTTTGGAGCCTGAGGGAAGGTGTACCATAAGCGCCAACGAGCTTCCCAACTCCTCAGGTGCCGACCCGACATGATGATGGCATTGTGGCAAAGCCTTCGAACAGTGGGTCGTCCTCTCGAGTGCCTTCTAGTGGGTCGCCCTTTTCATAAGAAGAAGAGCAGCTCATGCAGAGAGTCGGTCCCTGCATTGACTGTCGCTGTCGTGAATTATCAACAAGTGTCCGCCAATAAACGTCTTAACAATTTGGTGGATGTAGGCAAACCCTCCACCAAATGAAAGAAAAAGGTGGAAGAAAAACTAGGCAAACAATTTCACCGGAAAAGAAAGAAGCAGAGGCGTTCCGCACTGCGTAAGCCTAGCGCAGATCCCACTCCGTCACGACACAGACGAAAGGGTAGGCTGTTAATGCGTTTCAGAAAACGTCAATGATGGCGTTCAGGGAGGCACAAGCGGGGAGCCAGGTGTGGAGGGGGAAAACTAGATACGTCACCCCAAGGAAGCGCATGGTTCAGTTTGACGACTTCGGGAAAGCGGCCTTGCCCGAAGGGTCAAAATCGAAAGGGCAGAGTGGCTAAATACTGCGTAGGGAAGAACACAAAGAGAAAATGGCACAGGCATCATCCCCGTTTCTGGCATCCCTTTCACATTCCTGAGAAAACCCGGCTGAAGTGCACAATGAGGCGTGAGAGCGGTTAACAGCTTAGCGTTTGTGCATTTTGTAGCCTCTGGCGTGCTCAAAAACCGCCAGGACCACGACCCCATCGTGTGTGGTTCAAGCGAATCTAGTTGAGAAAAGGGGGCGGTCAGTATGAGTAACTGTTGCGCAGGCCTGTTAAGTATGGTTACTTAGTGTTGCTTTGTAGATATAGATTTTTGCCATTCTTTGTAGGTTACATGACGTGGTTTAGAGTTTTCAGAAGGAAAACCTCCAAACTAAAGGCCGAAAGTCAAAGTGATTTTATCATTCGTACGAATATACCAAGAAGGTAAAAAAAGTGTTATTTTTTGCGTTTCAAAGGTTTAGTGTAATGCCGTATGCCTTCACTGTCATGTAGATGTGGCGTAAATGAGCATTTATGGAGGAAGATGTTAACATAGGTCAAATGATTTCGTAAAATGATTGAGCTTGGCGCGACACCGTGGAGTTTTCGTTACGCGCTACGAGAATTTATAGACATCTAGTGCATTGTTTTGCATAAAACCTGTGCAATTATTGTGATGTGCTTTGGTGAGTACTGCACGTAAGATTATTTTTCTGTTGTACATGGTGTGTTACAACATAACGTAAAGATGACTGATTAGACAAACTGTAAAGGATTAGGCGTTTGGTTAGTAGTGCCATGCATTTTGCAGCGCTGTAGGAATGATAATAATTGAAAATGCTCAAGAGAGCTCAGTGTTAATTTTTTCTTAAAGGCATTAGCATAGACAGGTAACTTTAACCCACTGAACCTGCGAGAAAGCAGCGTTTGTCTTCTATGTTTTGTTGATGTTTTCTTTCAAGAATAATCAATCGAGTGATCATATGAGCGGATCATTAGGTTTTCTCTAAGCGTGGACGTAGATGATGGAATATAGGTCAGTGTAGGTTAACGTTTCGGGAGGCTAGTGAGCTTAATGTCTTAGTAGTAGACGGTTATTGGCAGCCATAGGTAAAGGCAGAAGTAGCGCTCGCTGAATCCGAGTTTATTCGGCGTTCGCGTACTTTACCGATGCTCTCCGCGGGACAGAACCAATGAAAGTAGTAAGTGATGAAAAGGAAGAGGCAGGAGAGGCAAGATTGATCATTCTCGGATTTGGGAGCTTCTGTTTACGACCGAGAATGCAATGTGCAATGCGAGAGATCGAGGCCTAGGTGCCGTTCTATGTCAGGACAACAGTGGCAACGAGTATGATGCCCTCTACTTGAGCCAGAAATCGAGTTCTCGAGAGATGACGTACTGCGCTTCAGGAAAAGAGTGCGCTTGCCTTGTGTAGGGCAGTCATCAGTGGCAGCGTTATCTCAGGAGGGCTAGTAGAGACAGACCATTGTCCTCTTACGTGGCTGCAAACCGTGACATCGAAGAACAGTTGCCTTGTGAGGTGGAGCTTGATTCTTCAAAATTTTCGTTTTGACATCAGGTATCAGAAGAGCAAATTGAATGGAAACGCTGACGCGCAATGCCGCTCTTTCTAAGCTGTCTAGGGGTGTTGTTGATGTATCAAAATTGATATCTTAGTTTTTTTGTGCTTCTTATTATGTGAAATGTGTAAGGTAGTACGTCTGGTTTCTCAGCGCAAGTAAGTCCGATAGTTTTGAGTGTGAGGTTTTTGTTAAAGCTAGTAATTGAAATAGGTTTGCCATCCCTCTTTTGGCTTGGCGTGTTCGAAGGGGGCCGAGTGCTTGCTTGTGCATGTGGTCTCGTTTCAGAGACGCTGTCGAAGTTTTCGGCAAATACCCAGACCATGCGACCAGCGAAGGCGAGTTTCTGGCATTCAACTACGGACCCTTCCGTCGCCACTTTGTGCAGCAGCGGTGACTGCTACCTTCTGTGACTCATTGGCGAGGGGGAGGCTGTTATGATCCTCGTCAGTTGGCGACATGCTGTCGCTGAGAAATGTAGCCGGGCAGTGCTACCACGCTCGGAACCCCAGTTCTCTCGGAACCAGCGTCAAACGGTGGGGAGCAACAAAAAGGATTAGAAGATGGTCCGTGAGCCAATGTCCCTACAAGCGATTCCTCCAAGCCGGCTTGTTTAGCGAGACGGCGAAGCAGACTGACCACACAGGTCGTGTCTCCACGATTCAAGTATCTACTCCTTGGCTGCCCTTCCTGGGAAACGCGGAAAAAGCAACCCAACCGCCAAATTGTTCCGGAAAGGAACCTTATTTCCCCGCTCCTCAGAGCATTGCGTCAAGAGGTGCAATAACTATTCGGCGGACCGTGTGTTACTGACTGATGCCCTGTGGGCGGGGTCTTGTGTGTGTGATTGGCATTCCAATCAAGGAGGAGGAGCCCGACAGTATGTATAACGACACTGCAAAGTGTTGGACGTGGCTCTGAACAATGTATTGGTTCAACCACCACGCTCGTGCTTTGAGAAACTCCTAACCCTATGCTGTTAATAATTGTAAATAGTGCCATAAACCAGTTTGTTTTTCGTATCCTCATCTTGTCAGCGTTCGTTTCCTCAACCCGAAGTTACGCTACGCTACCACATGAGGCCGGTTAGACCCCGCGATCCGCAACAACTGGTGATCAGCGCTGGGATTCGGAGCGACTACTGGTGAACAGCGCTGAAATCCGCACTATGTATCAATGCCAAACTTGGTATGGCATAACATGACTATATGAAGAACACATTTGACTAAACATAACATCAAAATCTTGATATGTATGTCATGAATGCCATGATTTACATTTCATGGTCCTGCAGCTCTTGCGGTGGTTTAGTTCTCATAGCATGTTGCAAAACTGGTATAATATGGCATGATTTCATGGCGAACACAAGCGACAGACCCTAACATGAAAATCATGACTTACCTGTCAAGTAACAACTTTACTACATGCCATGCTCATGATGCGCTCACGGCCATTTCGCTAGCGTCACATATACCAAACTTGCTACTTCAGTACGTTTATCGATGACAAAGTATGATATTGGTGTAAACATGATAAACATGAGATGTGTATCATGTAACAACATGACTACATGCTACGCTAATGACGCGCTCACGACCAGTTCACTAGCTTCACATGTACCAAACTCGGTATTACGCGACGTGAACGGACGACATAGGTGAATGACATATCCAAACATAATCACAACATGCGTGTCATGTAACAACATGACCACACGCCACACTGATGATGCGCTCATGGCAATTTCGCTAGCTTCACATATGCCAAATTTGATATCACGTGACGCAAATGGATGACGAAGGTATGTGACTGGTGCAAACAGGATAATTATGCGATGCGTGTCATGTGAGAACAAGACTGCATGCCATAGTAAAGGCGCTTATACAATTTGGCGTGACGGGGTGCGCGTGCTCGCCGGCGTTCATTTCGTCGCGACACGCTGGTTTTTCCGCGCCAGGCGCCGGTCCTGCTATATACTCGCAGGTGCAGGCCGCACTGCGCTGCTTTGACGCATGCACGTTTCAGCGCGTCCAGCGTCCCTCCGTGAGACGCAGTGTTGTCTGGGTAACGCATCGGCGCGAATTGCAGCATGTGTGCATTTCACGCCGGTTGCCGCCGGGCCGCACTGACTTACGCTGGTCGCATCTGGCGTCAGACTACAGAGTGCTCGCGGTTTGCTAACGTTGCGTCGCTGTGCCCAGCGTGCGTGCGCATCAACGCTATATTGAAGTATAATGGGCTCTTCACGATGCGCTCGCGACCGTTTTGCTAACTCCACATATACCAAATCTTGTGTTACGTGACGTCAATGAATGACAAAATGTATGACTGGTGCAAACATGATAATCATGGCACGCGTGTCATGTAAGAACATGACAACATACCACGCTCATAGCGTGCTCGCAGCCGTTTCGTTAGCTCCACGTATACCTAATTTCGTATCACGTGGCGTGACTGGATGACGAAGGCAATCAACACATCCAAACATGATAATCATGACATCAAACTCATGTATGACATCAATTACCTCGACATCGTAACGTTGTGCTAATTTTAAAGTGACTTATCAACATTTCTCATTCGTGCTTCGCACATTATCGATTCCCACTGTACGTGGGATCTGCCAGTTCTTCATATCTACCACTTAGCTTTATCGACGGGCATCTCGGGGATGGGAGGCACGGCTGCCACCACGGGTTTGATGGCTAGATGAGCACTTCCGTAATGCTCTCCCACACGGTCTCTTGCGTCCAGCGGTTCACGCTTGAGCAGCTCATGTTTGTGATGCACAAGTCTCGGTTAGGTTGACGGCAATTATTTTATCTCACTTTTTTTGAGAGACAACGTTCAAAGACTCGTCCAGTCACAATTCGGGTTTTAAAAGTAAATGGTGAATATATCATTAAGCTCTTGACATTTTGTTGCGAAAGTGTAATGAATAAAATCATATGAAGTTCTTTTAGAGCCTTGTAGTGCTTGCGAACTTTATTGAAGCATTTCAACATCTCAAGGACGCTTGAACTTTTTTTATGACGTAAACCTAGTGATCGAAGAACTAGTTACCGATTGCCGAACGTGTTCCGAAAATCAGACGTTCGGGAGAATAAGCCCAGAAGATAAGATGTTCCTGAAAATCTAGCTGGGAACCGGCCGTCCTGCACTCCAAGTGCTCTAGGGCGGGATCAATTCATCATTATTCATTTATACTTTTTTGTAACTTCGCTTGATTCTTATGACTTGGCACATATGTGCGTTCGCATTTCCAAGCAAAAAGGACCTTGCGCAGTATTTTTCTACACTTTTGATAGCTACTACTGTAACAATATGCTCAAATCAGTCATTTAGGCCGGAGTACATGCTCTATCAAAGTCGAAGGCCACAATGTTTTCTCTAGGTCTACTTTTAGTTAGTCAATGCCAAGGGTAGGCATGATGCGAAAGTATGAACAATCTTCTAAATTGTAAAAAAAAAACAGCGACACATGTTAGCGTACAAACAAATGCATTATCTCAACAGATACTGAAGGAAGAAGCAAATTATCCGCGCTCATTAGTTCTCAATGATACCCCCTCCCGCCTAAAAACTGACGAATACTTTATGCACGGCCTGATCTTTATCTTACGGGCAGTTTGAAACCTGACAAACGTAAAAAAACCTTTGCGACAAAAAAGACATTGCATACCTGCTCACAGGCGAATACAATGTTCTCCTCCATGCTTTTGAGGCGCTCTTGACAAGTGTGAGCGCTCACGAGCAATGCGGCGCTTCAGGTTTTTCATATTGTATGCAAAGACACAAAGTACTCGAGTGTTGGGGAATTTTTTCATCTAACACAAGCAGTTATGGAGTTTTTTTTTGCCCATCAAACAAATGTTAATTTTCTTCATATTCCCGACCGCTTGAGAAGCAGTGCAAATCTGCTTAGTTTTATTCAACAATGCCTTTGTCAACATAAAAATAAGCAATGTCATCAATTTAGCATTAACAAGTTGAAGCTTAAACAATTGAAATATCACGGTTCATTCACACATGCTGACCATGCAAGCACTATATGTAGCGGGAGAACTGCTCGATCCTAAAGAAATTATTAGGGTGGTTTTATTGCATGATGTTTGAAACGAAAATACAAATCCTCGACATTAGTGACGTGTTTTACATGCTTTTGGGGTTCTTAATGCATCTGATGACACTGTATTGATGGTGTGGTTCATTATTACCTCAATAAAACTATGAAGGGTTATTTCCTACATTGAGGAATTTAAGAAATGTAATTGAAAGGTCCCGTCAATCCCGGAGTGGGAATGGGCCAATTTTTTTTTCATTCAGAGGAATTAAAAGGAATGAAATTGCTGCGAATCCTGATTCCACGGAATAAAATTAGAATTAAATTCAGGCACAAATTTCGTAATACTGCAAGGTACCCATTAACATTGTAATTTCATGAAGGTGAGAATGACCAACTACATCATTGTCGTTCTCAAGATAAGCAAGGCGCCCACTATTCCCATGTGAGACAATATTCCCTCTTTATTGATGCCATGGCTGACAGCACCATGGTGTAACTTTACCTCAAATTGATTTTTTTCGCAACCTTGACAGGTATAAATCTTTATCTAGGAATAACTTATCCGGTTCTGTTGCGGAGCTTGATAAAACACAGTTTCAAAGAAAGGGTGGAGCAATGAAGTCAAAAGCAATCAAATATATGCATAGAATTAGCAGACATGTCTGTTATATCAAAGCACTTACTTGGTGGGAAATCACGACTGGTATGTCTGGATGCGTTAAGTTACAGAACCTTTCCTCGGTCATATTTTCTCCAGGATAGAACTCGTTTGTAATGTTTGCCGTTATGTTAACGTATAGACATGAGTCCGGTAGCCTTCTACAGAAGAAAGAGAACATACAGATATCTCGATTACTCTTATTTTATTCAGATACATTTTAGTCAAGCTGCAGTGTAACGACAGTTGTTTGCGCAGTAATTCACAGATAGGCCTCAATAAACTTTCTGTGGTTCTAGGAATATATTTGCATCTACCTTAATAGCGAAGCAAACACGACGGCAGGTAAATGCACATACGATAACTCTTGATTTCACACACGTGTAACTTTAAATGATTCGTTCAATGCAACTCCGCTCCTGTAAAACCAGAAGAACTAACTCACGCGGGATTCAATCAATCTGCTTTCGTCGACTTCACACGGCTCCGCCTACCAAACTGTCGATGACATTTTTCTTCGCGGTATGAATCTTGCGTTACGCGAGTAAAATGAAGAAGGTGTGGGGGATAGCTCGTAGCTAGGGCTTTAGTTGAGCAAATCACGCTTTGGAAATCAAGGACGCATACTGTCTCATTATTTTAATGCTGTGTATTGAGACAGATCCTCACTAATTAGCTCAAAGCTTCCATCTTTTTTCACCTAACCTCCTCAACGAGTCCGCTTGCTTTGTTGTTTTGCTAGAAGCATTCGCCATGACAACTTTGCTGGTCAACGCTGATTTGATTTGATTGATTGATATGTGTGGTTTAACGTCCCAAAACCACTATATGATTATGAGAGACGCCGTAGTGGAGGGCTCCGGAAATTTAGACCACCTGGGGTTCTTTAACGTGCACCCAAATCTGAGCACACGGGCCTACAACATTTCCGCCTCCATCGGAAATGCAGCCGCCGCAGCTGGGATTCGAACCCGCGCCCGGCGGGTCAGCAGCCGAGTACCTTAGCCACTAGACCACCGCGGCGGGGCTTTGCTGGTCAACGCCGCCTTCACTTAACGTTTGCCTGTTGACATGCCACATTAAACCTTTCCTTGTTCCACCACTCCTCTAGTTGGTAGGCCCGTTCCAACCTTCCGAAAATCAGGTGTGATGAGTGAAGAAAATGACAACGACGGAAGTGCGGGGCAAGGCGCGTTTAATGTGCGCGTGAGTGTCAGCAAATCAGCTGATGACCTGTGGTGGCCCATAGAGGTGGCGTGCCACGATTGGGCCACATGTGACCATTACGTGGCAGTAAGCTTTGTGGCTGGGGACGAGCCGAAGCAGCGGCAGACGGGAGACAGCGGGCCGAAGCGTCGGACGCAGGCGATCCAGGTTCCGGCCAAGGAACGCGGCCGTCCACGCTGCTGCCGTCCAACCACCAGCTGGGGCGGCATTGCCGGCACGAGTACTGCATCTCGGCGCGCGGCCTGGCCTGCTGTTCTCTTCCTTGCCGAGGGCATTGCGGATCTCGGCGAGGCGTCTCCACGGTCAGCCGTTCGGCACAGCGATGAACGTGGCCTGGCTAATGGTCACGGTTGCACCGAGCATCGCGTCTCGACGCAAGCTGTTCGCTGAACGGGCTGGCCATTCCCCGCATGGAGCATCGCGTCTCCGATGCGGGTTGACTGCTCCGTAGCCACACCCATGCCATCAAGCGCCGGTGTCACCAGAGTGTCGCACATCGGCAAGGGACGAGCGAGGCGTTCTGCCGGGCGAGACGTGGGCGTGTGTTCGGAGGACGACGGAGCCGGGCGAAGTTCAGGGTGGCCGAGGATCCAGGTGCCAGGGGAGTTCTGGCTGAATCGAGGATCGCCGAGTGGTGCTGAGCCGTACCGAGCGACGCGCCAGACTCGGACGTGGGCCGCGAGCTCATGAGCTGCAGTGTGCACCCGCGGGTACCTGGCGGTGCCCTGGCCAAGAAGGAACGTGAGACAAGAGAGCTCGAGGGTGGAAGCCACGAAGGCAGACGAAGCGGTGCGCCGCTCGAGAGGACGAGTTCCTGGCAGCGTTCCTGAGCCGGACGTGGGACCCGTACGTGTCGGCCAGGTCGAGCTCCGGTGTGTCCGTTCGAGGTCGAGTCCGTCGGCCTGTACAAGGTCCAAGGACGGGGCCTGCTGAACGGCTCCTGCCTGGGTGTAGTGGCCGGGAGCAGGTTCTCGGGCGAGACCTACCGGGTGTGGTCCTCGTGAGCCGTGGCCTGATCCTAGACCTCCGGAGTTGCGACCCTGACTGCTGGGTTGGCCGCGACGTCCGACTCAACGGCGCTGCACATGGTAGCGTATCCGTGCGCCGTCAGCCGTGCCACCCGTGCCATCAAATAAATTGTTCATGTTAATCCTTTCTCGTCCGCTATAAGCAAACATAGTGACGAACGTCCTTAACCATCACAAATATCTGGCGTTCACGTGACAGGACTAAGCTCTCGCGTTACATCTGAGAGCCTCACGTTGTTTGTGTGTGGCAGACGAGAATGGACGACAAGAGAAAGCTAGTTGAGCTAGGGAAGGAGATGGGGCTGAGTGGAGAGGCTTTGCTGGCATGGGTGAGCGCTGAGGAAAAAAGGACACCTGTTTTCATTCCTCATCACTGTGTATTGTGAGAAAAGTTGTTTGACTGAAACAACTTTCTTGTGTGGGGGGTTATTGTGATGAGTGAAGAAAACGACAACCACGGAAGTGCGGGGCAAGGCGCGTGTAATGTGCGCGTGAGTGTCAGCGAATCAGCTGATGACCTGTGGTGGCCCATAGAGGTGGCGTGCCACGATTGGGCCACGTGTGACCATTACGTGGCAGTAAGCTTTGTGGCTGGGGACAAGCCAAAGCAGCGGCAGACGGGAGACAGCGGGCCGAAGCGTCGGACGCAGGCGATCCAGGTTCCGGCCAGGGAACGCGGCCGTCCACGCTGCTGCCGTGCAACCACCAGCTGGGGCGGCATTGCCGGCACGAGTACTGCATCTCGGCGCGTGGCCTGGCCTGCTGTTCTTTTCCTTGCCGAGGGCATTGCGGATCTCAGCGAGGCGTCTCCACGTTTATCGCTGTGCCGAACGGCTGACCGTGGAGACGCCTCGTCGAGATCCGCAATGCCCTCGGCAAGGAAGAGAACAGCAGGCCAGGCCGCGCGCCGAGATGCAGTACTCGTACCGGCGATACCGCTCCAGCTGGTGGTTGGACGGCAGCAGTGTGGACGGCCGCGTTCCCTGGCCGGAACCTGGATCGCCTGCGTCCGACGCTTCGGCCCGCTGTCTCTCGTCTGCCGCTGCTTCGGCTCGTCCCCAGCCACAAAGCTTACTGCCACGTAATGGTCACACGTGGCCCAATCGTGGCACACCACCTCTATGGGCCACCACAGGTCATCAGCTGATTCGCTGACACTCACGCGCACATTACACGCGCCTTGCCCCGCACTTCTGTCTTTGTCGTTTTCTTCACTCATCACATCAGGTTATGCTGTTTGCCGAAAACTGATGCGTGGATGCAGCTCAAACTACTCAAGGACATCAACCTGCTGCGCAGTTTCTCTTGCTCTTCCTCGGAAACACAACAAATTTGAAAAGTTAAAGGCGCTTGCGCAGTCCTGAGACAAGCTGTGGCGGCAGAAAGTTCAAAAGTTGTCGAAGATACCTCTCGCACTTTTAAGTAAACATCCGGCTCATTGCGATTTCACGTTGTCTCGTCAAGTAGGGGATATTTAAGGGCGTGACCATAATACTAGATTCACTCTTAAACTAGACAACACCGATACCTTATCGTGCATAAGAACTGCGTGTATTAAGGCGCCACCCCATCAAAATGATGACATCAGTTCACAGTGTGTTGATGCTCTATCACCGCTTACCGCAGCTTAGGATGGTCTCCACCTTTACTATATGGCCTGATCTCTGAGAGATATATATCTTGACCTACTGGCAGTCAATATAATCAATAAAGGAAGATTTGACATTAGTGAAGTCAGAGTGCTGAAAGAATCGTCAATCGATTCCTCCCTTGACAATGTCAAAGTTTGTGAATGGCCCAAAAAACCTAAAATACAGCCACCGGAATAAAACGTCAAGCTATCGAAGCTGGCCACCGCTATCAAGCCTTCAAAGAGCCCAGCTTCTCTGTATTTTTAAGCCAAGAGCACACGTAAAAGGGAATCGTTTATGCGTAATATTACACAAAGCCGAAATCTTTGATTATCTGCTAAGATTTTCTTTCATTTCTGGAAATCAAAGATCCGTTTTTGGTCAACAGTTCGTTCGTTGTCCGTCAATTTCTGCAAAACATCTTGTTACAAACATTTCCTTTTTCTGAGTACATAAATGATTTTTATTACGCCCAACATCAAAAAAACGTTACCTCCACTGTTGATAAAAGCGGACAATGTAGATATTCACCACACTGAAAACACCACTGGGACCACTTTTTTATACTGCTGAGCTTTCTGAACCTCTACTTCCGTTCGAATCTGGTATTTCACAATGCTCGATTGTTCGCGCGAGGCAGAAGTTGTCTTCCCTGGCAATCCATCGCAACTTTATTATGATTCCTATTTTGGCACAGTACGGCGGAAAAGTTTAGAATGATCTAGCTTTGAAAAGCTCAATCAAGTTTTCTCACTACGTGGGCCAGTTCCTGCTGTTGCTCTCCGCCAAGTTACAAGTAGCCCCTTCAACCGCGCAACGAACCTTTGGTGCCTTGCAGACAGCATTTCAAGGCATATCCTTCAGCGAGCAAGCTCCCACACAATGGCACATCCACTTTTTAGATCTATAGCCGCAGTTGGCTAAGCACATCTGCTGGGTTTACACTCCTCTGTGAAAGGAGTAATTTCTGCGCTCCTCATCGGCATAATCAAGAACAACCAAACGCGCAGTGGCACTTGAAGAAATGAAGAGTGCCCTCTAGCACAGCTGCCTCCACAATGTGGACCGCAGCTTCAATCATCTATCAGAGCGCCAGAGAGATAGTGGCTTCCCAGCAATCTTCCTTCTAACGTTCATTGAAAAGGATGCTCGGGGCATTAGACGCCCCAAGCAAAATGAATGACCTCAGCTAGACTCTTCAAAATAATTGTCATCGCCAAGTTCCAGCAGTTCGACATCGACTTATGAAAGATGCAGGCAGCGAAGGCTTGGCTGTAATGTTTTTTTTCTCCTAGAAAACTTATATCCCTATACAAAGTCGACAACAAGAGCCCCACCAACTATAAAACATCCACACCGAGTCACGTTCTGCCCTTGGTGCAGCACAAATTAAGAGTTATTTCATGAAATGCACATGTCGTGCGGAATATCTTGCAAGGGCCCAACTTGGCGATGTATAAGTCATTCTAGACAACAGCATGCAAACAACGTCAACATCAAGCAAGTTAGGACTTTAGCTATTCACTGCTCAGATTGTGGATTCCCTTCGATGGCCAAGGTTTGGCGCTGACACAGGGACAACAAGCGTGAAGTATGTATGAAACGTTCACATTGATGTGTGAAGGCGTAGATGTTTTAGCGCGCCTTTCCTGCACTTTCAACAGACAATAACCCCAATGTCTCAGTCAATAATCAGAAACATTATGTAATCTTTTAAGCATCATCTTGACGTTTACGAGCTTCTTTTTTTTCTTCTCTACATCCCACATTCTTCACCTTCTCGCTGTTTGCATTTGCATGGCATGGCAGCTGTCTTGCTTGGATCTGCGTGGCCACAAATGGATGCTGTTGACCTTCGGTCTATAAACTTAAAACGTCTTAATATGAAGTGCGCTTTTATATACTCGCTGATCACTGCATGCAAGTTATATGTGCTTCCTTTGAGCAGCAGAAAGTATCAGTATTTTTGCCCCAACGTTGGAGTGGTCCTAATCGGTGTGAGGCTTCAGGCTAACCCAATGAAACTTAATGCTATTTATCAGCTCATTTGCCAATTTTGAACAGCATTCTTAAGTCATCAGTGTAAGACAATTTGATCCTGATTGTGGGTTTTCTCAGAAACAGCATAGGAGCTAGACCAAATGCATCAGTTATGATGTCTGGGTCTCATAGGTCCGTGCACGCAACGTGAATGTGCCACAGTTCTGCCAATAATGTAACTTACTTATTTTCGTTAGCGCAATTGCACCGTCACCTCCAAATTTAAGGCGCAAGTTGACGTCGAGTATTCAAATTATTAGTTTACCAATACATCGAAGACAACAGTGTCTGACAGTTCTGTGTACATATCGATTATTCCGTGCAGACCCTGCATATACCACCGTGGTGACCTTAATTAAAAAGCCATCACAACTTCGAAAAAATGTTCCCCTCAATAAATTAATCAAAACATACCATTACCTTAAATAGCTTAACTGTGGCGTAATACACTTTGTCCTTCACCGCGGACCCCCCTCCCCCCGCGTGATCCCACAGAAAAAAAGTTACAATTTATTCTAATTTGTATAATTTCTTTTCTATTCTACCTGTTTCGCAAACCTCCCATGCAG
Source organism: Rhipicephalus microplus (assembly GCF_013339725.1). Taxonomy (NCBI): domain Eukaryota; kingdom Metazoa; phylum Arthropoda; class Arachnida; order Ixodida; family Ixodidae; genus Rhipicephalus; species Rhipicephalus microplus. The sequence goes on along the minus strand of NC_051167.1, from coordinate 199,233,940 downwards.
ATCTAATGTATGCCGAAGCAAACGCGTATATGTGCTCAGAGCAAATGTACACAATGCGAAAAAAGCACATTCTTACTCGACCAGGTAACGGATCTGGTCCTGACTACATTCTGAGAGTATCGATTTGTTTTTCGTGTCTGTGGTGATGCTAGACATTAAGTTTCCGTAAAGAGCAGAACAATTCGTTGCATTCGGGCAGCCATCATGATCACTGCCTAACCTGGAAAAAAAAGAGAAAGTGTTCGCATTCATTAATCTGAAGACCAATTATAACCCATAAAATTGGAGTTTATGAACCACGTACTCACAGGTTCGAAATATTTTTATAACAATGAAAATATATGTATCCTCTGTGTGCATTAGGATCCCTGTTAGAGCGCCTGCGGTGGGCGCCTTCATTACTTCATCGCTGCTAAAACTCGAGAATGCATTTACAGATAGATAACACAAGAATTTCCAACAACGTTGCTGAGAGAAAAACGACCCAAATAAAAAAAAACGAGCACTATACTAACTCATAAGAAAAGTACCAGTATGGTCCAAGCTATAAACCGCTGATAGCAATGTTTAGGCATAAAAAACTACATCAAGCATGTTGTTAGCTTGTCGGATATAATAATCACTCAGAAAGTTAGCCTGCGAAATGAACAAAAACTCGTCTGTCACGTGCACGCAAAAAGATTGAGCACAATACATCAACGTACTCACTATCGTAACGCTTGGCTAAACAATGTTGGCCAAATTTAGAAAACGCTTCATTTGGTACTGCATTTCACATACCTTCCCCTAACTTCAGCGTATTCAAACTGAACTTCAATGGAGGACCACAAAATGAGAACCAGGGAACAGATTTAGACAACACTGGTCAATTAGGTAAAGATTATATCTACTATGTCTGTCTTCTTTATTTTATGTAACAAAATATCACACCATTGGAGACCTTGTGTGAATTAACGCAATGTACCACTAAAAATATGACCTAAGAGTAAGAGAACACATTGCCTAAGTTTAATTTTACTTTTTCTAAATGTTGTTTTTTTTCACCATCTTCGCTGGCATTCTTTCGATGCGCATATTGGCATATCAGTGGTTTCTATTTGCCTTCTAAATTTCCAACCTTTAAATAAAAGAAATGTTCTGTCTTAAAGGATTCTATCTCTAACTCTGTACAATAGTTGAGATTCCGTGACAACACTAAGCTATCACAAAAAAAGCGTCTTTCAAGCCACCATCCATCAAAATAATCGCACCTTACCTCTAATCCGGGAGCACGGGCATGGTCTGCGTGATTACGTACTATAGCAAAGCGCTATTGCAGTGCGCTCCCAGAACAGATATTGTACGCCATGGCGTGGGCAGCGCAGAGGCTCACTGATGCCGGAAGGTGGCGCTGTCGTGAAAGCTTCGCTGTTGATAAAGTGCTTGCACACCTGTTTCCTATCGCGTATGCTGATGGTTACACACACTCACTTTTCTCATCGCCGTTCCACAACATGTGCACTATGTCGTGTGATGTGCTGCTAAATTGTGTGAATTGAGTGACCATCTCTGCAGCTGCAACCTCGCACACAATAACCGGCTCTTGCGCCATGTAGGTTATTTTTTCAGATTAATTTTGTGTGCGTCACATGAGCCTCCGTTGTCAGAATGCTTTTGCCATTGAATACGCACTTGTAGTGTACCACCGTTCCGCTAGCTAACACACTTCTGCGAGCCAGCATGACTTGATGAGTCACGATTGTACGTTTTACCACTTCGCTTTTTGAGTTCTAGAATATTGAACCATGTCAAAAATACATAAGAGTACTGCATATCCGTGCTTGCTTGGAAGGGGAAAAAAGTTGCATTTCACAGCTCGTCTGGCGTCTTTATACAAAAAAATAAAAGAAAACAAATATCTAATTTTAGGCAGGCGAAAGTGAGATGAAAAAAAAGTGGCCTATGAGAGCAACCTACCAAATTTTATTATTTTTTCTAGTATGCCATGTGTGCTTTTCTTTTTGTATGTGTTTCACAGTCTGAACTGGAATAATGCAGAGAGTATTCATAGCAAGGCCATGTTTAATGAATTGCTCTATTTAGCCATTGCGAAAATCACCCAACAAAACGAACAACACAATCTGCTCACCCAATGTAACATATCAGCTTTTTATATTATAACCGAACCCTCGGTTATATTTTACTTCAAAACTTTTTACTTAAAGCCTTTAGAGCAGTTTTTATGAGCGTGACCAAACCATCTAGGGGGAGCGAAGAGTCGGAGGCTTTTCTCGCATTTTATCTTTATGCAGAAGATCACTGAGATGTCATCAACATTGACAGAACTTTATCCATGCTGTCACACTGAATAACATCGCAAGAGCTATATCAGACAGGCTAATTTTCAGGTAGTTCCCTCATTTGTGCTTTTTGTCATTTTGAATACGTTTACCTTTAGTGCCCAATATTTTCAATCATAACGCCTACGCAATACTTCTATTTCTTTTTACTGTATCACTTCATTTGATACATTATCACTACGATATTACGTGTTATCAGCTGTATAATCGTACTCACACCGAACCATTGGAACTGCTTATGTTGGTTGAAAGATCTCTGTCGAAGCATTCCACATAGACAATTCACCGACCGGCAAAGCCAAAACTTGTGACAAAAGGTGTATATCGCTACCTGAGATATATCAGATGTTTTCTGAAGTAGATATTGATATCTATATCACCGTACTTAGCATTTGGGTGGTTCACAGTTCCTATTTGGTGATATTAGTTAATAAAATATTGAGAACACCAGAATTTTATGCCCAACAACTCATGCTTCAGTAGCTGTCATTCCCTCTTATAATAAACACTGAAAAATACCATTCAACAGTACCTAGCGCAAGCGCACAGGCCTTTCAATGCTGCGTATCTTTTTCATATTCTGATCCTACTACATACAACTACGCGACAGGAATACAACTAAATGGCTCTCGGGGGCGGGGCGGACATATAGACAGAATTTGCGAAAACGTGAGCACAGTAAGGTAAACTAAAGCTCCAAGTTTTATGGCGAGATAGAATTCCCACTGTCACGCCTACTACATTCGATATGTAAATGCCACGAAAAAATAGGAAACGACTTCAACTCTGGAAAAAAGAAAATGGCGCCACAAGACGCGCGATCACACTGTCCCCATCAGGCTGACAGTTGCTCCAGGCATTCCGTTTTCCTGATCGAGATGCGCAAGGCTGCGCTTCGACGAAAGCGAGAATGCTGTAGGCCCGCGTGCTCAGATTTGGGTGCACGTTAAAAAACCTCAAGTGTTGACGTTTACCGAACCCTTCACTACGGCGTGCCTCATAATCATATGCCCGTTTTGGGACGTTAAACCTCACATATCGATCAATCAATCATGTTGCTACAACCGGACAACAGCTGTCCTAAGTGTCTTAGATGTGTGAGGTTTTCTGAGGTTACAGGTTTTCAGGTAGGAGTTATCGAAGCCCTGGCTTACACAAGGGCTGCTGGTTGCTGACCTACCGCACCTGACCAACGTACACACATGTGGTGGTGCTATACAGGGCCCTCATGTGGGAACATAGCGCGTGGATTGTGCTTGACGTGCAGTACAGACATCTAAGTCATGTCGGTCCAGGAATCACCTGGACCAGAATGGCTTGCAGCCGCTACAGCTGCTCAAGGCGTCACACAAGCCGGAGCCTCTGAACCCTGACCTGTGCCACCAAGTTAGGGGTGAAGCTCGTAACGGTCTAATACAGTCCATCCCTCCGGCGTAGCCAGCCCATAATATACACAGCCAGCCAGCCAGCCAGACAGACAGACAGACAGACAGACAGACAGACAGACAGACAGACATAGATAGATAGATAGATAGATAGATAGATAGATAGATAGATAGATAGATAGATAGATAGATAGATAGATAGATAGATAGATAGATAGATAGATAGATAGATAGATAGATAGATAGATAGATAGATAGATAGATAGATAGATAGATAGATAGATAGATAGATACTTTGCCCCGCTCATCATCTTTCAGTCAAAAGATATCCTGTGAGTTTTCTCCGGCGCTGGGGTTACGGAGGAGGAGGAAGAAAGTTTAAGCTAAAGACACGGAGGTTAGTCAGTTCTTAGACCGGCTGGCGACCCTGTGCTGGTGAAAAGGGGGAGGGGAATGAAAGATGCTAAAAAGAAATGTTGCGAAGAGAGAGAGAAATTACAAAAAAATTGCGACAGAGGAAAGGCAACATCAAAGAGTATAAGACACTAAATGTTACAGTTCTGAATGCAGCTTTGCTGCAGATGCGTTATGTATATTTTAAAAATGAATTGCTTTAGCTGTGGGTGACTTTTGAATAACCTTGAGGCGAATTCTAGCGGCGTTATCAGGGCATCTCAAACGAGACATCCTGGCACTTTCAACTGAGAATACGCGGGTGTTCACCCGACAACGAACCGCGATTCCCACGAAAAAAGCAAAATGTTCTAATCTTTGCACACTACACGTGGCGGCAGTCACGATATTCGTTGTACACGTCTGCAACATTAAACATTTTGCACGTTTTGCTTCTTACATAAGTGGCTGACGAATACCCTCTACGCAAGGCATCGCTAACAGCAGCGCCTTGATTTCACCGATGAGGTGAAATCTGTAGGAAAGACATGCCGCCCAGCCTAACTTTTATACACAACATCCAAGGTAAGCGGTTTCATCAGTTGTACAACATCAGACATCCGCCCACCTGTGACCAGTCAGAAATAAGAATTAACGGTGACACACTACGCCAGTACACGACGTCATCGCAAGTTCGAAGAGGGGCAAGCAATTTCTTGGTTAGTGAACAGACGCCAGCGTAAGTCGCAGTATGCATCAGCGGTGTCGTTTAGAATCGGCTGGTAAAATGTAAATGCCATTTCACTCGGGCACGAAATCTGTTTTAGAAGCTCTGCACTAGTAGCGTAAGTGTAAATATTTTTCCAAGTAGTGTGCGTTGGGGGCCTATAGTTGGTGCGTCATTGAAACTGTGAACTGTTTTTAGAACAAAAGACGCACAACTTAGAGTGCTATGTCTACTCTACTACTGGACATCACTGAGACGTTTCTTTTGGACTGAACCACGACCTTCCGTGAAGGGCTGTTTAAGGTTTCATTGTCATGTCGTCTTTTTTCTCGAACTCGTGACACCTTAAAAAGCACATGCAAATATTCACACCGATTGCACGTCTCCTGATGAGTGCTTTTTTCTCCAACAAGTACAATACCACGTAACAAAAAACAGCCGCTGTTACAGGCCTGCTACCATGACGCTCATTGCCCAGACAGAAGTCGCTGTTAATTCAGAACTACGCGCCCGGTCTACGTACGTAATCATTTGCTGGAAACTAGGATGTATTAAAACGCTCTTGACTATTTTCTGTGGGTGGTAGTTTCTTAAGTCTTGTCTCATTCGCAGTGGTTCTGATCAAATGCACAAGAAATTCATAAAGTAAGGGTAAATGGAACTTTTACCACACCCACAGGACCTTTAGATAAACGCAAAACAGGCTCCGCTACAGTTACAATGAATTCTATTGTTTTTGCCCTTTTCGTCCCTAACATAATTGAAGGATTTGGCTAAGAAGGTCGTTATCTTGTTCCCGACTCTTTCACGACTGCCTTGACGTTTGCGCAGCGGCATCCGGCATTAATGTGGTATAACATAACCACACCAGAAACGCGCCAGTAAACAGCTTGCATACTTAGATATGAATGAGCCTATTTTCTTTTACATGTTTGAAGAAGGAGGACGGTGCATGCGGAGCTGTCAACAGTTGGAGCTTTATGTTGTGAATGTGATGGGGCAGTAAGGTGAAGAAGAGCACCAAGCCACGAGCTTCGGGGCACATGTATCACCACCCTGTTATAAATGAAACACTCAAAGCGTCCATGCGACCATTCATTCCATTTTTTTCCCAGTGCTAAACAAATTTAGCTGACAACGCAGATTTTATTAGATGTCGAATAAGGAGGCCACACTTTAAAGATAGTTTGCCTCAAAGATCAGCTACGTATACGTTATCGCATTTGAGTTCAACACTACTGCAAAATTAACGTTGCCAGTAAAGGTCCATTGCGAAGGGATCGTTACGTTTTTTTCTTAATGTACACTGCATTTCATATACATAAAACATTCCACCTTATGAGCTCACCTTGCACCTGCTTTGAAACTGTGCCATTGTTCATGTACGTCAAGTCTTCCCTGTAAAACAATTTTTAGGTTAAGTGTTACGGCATAGCATTGCATTCGTGTTATTCTGCACCATATATTTGTAAAGGCAAAATTAGTAAAATCGGGAATCTTGCCTGTCACAAACAAGAAACGATTATGAGGCCCAATGTGGTGGAGCGTGCAGGTTTACTTAGACAACACGGCACTTTTACTTATTTATTCGACATTTCACACTAACAATGAGAACCAGCAGGCAACACTGCCATATAAAGTATAGAGGAAGTTCTTCCTACTAAATGTGATGGAAATGCGAAGAAAACTGGAAAAAAACCTGGCGGGCCATGGGCAGTCAGCGGGCAGGTTATCTTTCCGTCCATTCTTCTTTCTTCACACTTACATTGCATTTAGTACAAATAACATCCCCTGTACACTCTTTTGCAGTATTGACTGTCAGTTCTCATCATTATTGTCATTAAAAAAGAATAACAAGCTGAGAAAATTTTTGTTTTTTTCCTTCATGAACATTTAAAAATACACTAGTTTCAAACATATTACCCCTATTTTTATGCGACTAGCACGGTTGGCATTGAAGTCATGCCGTCGTGGTAGACAGAATAGCCTTATCAACACTGCGCCACCGTGATGAATGCTGTGTAGTCGTAGTTCTTCCACATATTTTGAAGGGAAAATATCAAAACGGTGGTTAAACATTTTTTTTTTTGACCAGTTGGGAACAATCATGTTTGTCACATCTTGTGACGTTGCATTTCGTTCCTTATTTCTACGCCCTTTATTTAGCTTTTCCCAGTTAAAATAATTGATGTTGAAAAGCACAAGCATAATTCAAGCCTGTGCTAAGACTCATGTATTTTCACATGCGATTTTTTAACAAAATACATATTTGTATCTGTCATCAATATTAGTGGAACATCATAAAGAAGTGCTAGAGGTTTTGCTAACCATGATTTCCTGAATGTTTTCCAATATGCGAATAGTTACTTAAAGCGTAAACAAGAAAAGTCAGCCTTTTTAAGCCTATTTGTTTCTAAATTCAAAGGCAGACGTGTTGTTGTCCCTGTGCTCGTTTAACTCTTGTACAAAAACGAGGGACACACTCAGGGCACGCTACTGCTTATCTCGTTTTAATTATGTCGCGGTACTCGCCTTCTTACAGTTTTCAAAGTTGGTGGTGGTTTCTTCGGGTGCTACAAGGCTATGCGGTAGCGTATGCAAGAAACACTTTTCCAAAGCACAAAATTTTTCAAATACGCATTAACGGCACAAAGCAATGTAAAAATGTGAAGATTATCCGAAATGTTTGCCTACCTAATAAGACCGTAAATAATATCGCAATTGGTGGTGATGCATCTATTGAGATATTCAGTGGCTATGTCCAGTGCAGTTGCAGCATCAAAGCCGCAGACAGTAGACACCCCATCATTGTCTTCTGTGTACGTATAATTAGTGCAAGTTTCGTTACCTAAAAGATATTCACCCTAAAAACAAAAGAGGTATTTGCTTGAATATTACCGTATTCTATGGCAATCATTATGTTTGCAAAGTTCGACTTGAAGAATTTCGTTCTTATATTTATTCAATGCAAAACCCTTTCATTCCTCATTTGGGTGTTGCGGTTCATATAGTACACTGGTTACAAACTGTGAATATAATGAAGCTGAAATACCTGGCATATTTTGACGTTGAATAGAGAGGACGTGCAAACACGGGCACCACTGAGGATTCAAGAGCTGTATTATTTTTTATTATACGGCATTGTCTGGACTCCACGTCTATTTTTTTTCAATAACCACTAGTCTGAGGGTTGAATTGCCACTTCGTCCGGGGTCCCGTTTTAAGGGGAGCACAAGTGCAAGACGAAGGTGTAGCAAAAAACGTGAAAACGATACGGAAAAAAGCAACGACACAGGAAAAACATTACTGCCTAAACGTGCGTCTCTCGGCGGGGGATAAAAGGTAGAAACAATGTAACGTGCTGCCTTTCCTAGGACAATAATTTTATTTGCAATTTTTGCTGTAAGCACGGCCGCTAATGTGCTAATCGCAAAAGAAGGTGCTAATGTATTTGCTTGTTTACGGGGAATACTCTAAAGCATACCAATTGCACGCGTTCGAAGGTTAAGCACAACCCATGGTCCACATCAGTCTAGCTACTCACACCGTTCATCTCCAGTGTCAGCATTTTCTATGTATAGAGTAGAGCACAACCCAATTATATTTACGTGCGAATTATGTCGCTTGAGCTAATACGACGCCCACTTGTCGCTCCTTCAAATCTGCTGTCTACGGCTCATTAATCCATTCGTTAGTATCCACTCCGTTGTTTTAACAGCTGTACTCACGAATCTCTCAGCCCCGATACAATATAGCCGTAAGTGACGTGTATATATATATATATATATATATATATATATATATATATATATATATATATATATATATATATATATATATATATATATATATATATATATATATATATATATATATATATATATATATATATGTGGATGAAATAGATGATCAGAGTTTCTTCCGGCTACCGTAATAAAAGTTATAAATTTCGAGAATAGTGCAGTATAGGAAACAAAACAATAAAATATTTATTTAAACCTAACAGTTTCGGCTGGTGGACCAGCCTTCTTCGGAGGATGTAAGTGAAATGATACAAGTTCCCGTAGCAGAGGGTCACCCTCACAGTTTAAAGACCCTCCAAAAAAAAAAGAAAAGATAAGCGGGCGAACGAGGTAGCAACAGACAACAAGAAGCAGAAGGAGAGGAACTAGAAAGGAGCGACGGAGAGCCGCCGGAAACGAGCGGGTCTCCGTCGCTCCTTTTCAGTTCCTCTCCTTCTTCTGCTTCTTGTTGTCTGTTGCTACCTCGTTCGCCCGCTTATCTTTTCTTTTTTTTTTTTGGAGGGTCTTTAAACTGTGAGGGTGACCCTCTGCTACGGGAACTTGTATCATTTCACTTACATCCTCCGAAGAAGGCTGGTCCACCAGCCGAAACTGTTAGGATTAAATAACTATTTTATTGTTTTGTTTCCTATACTGACTATTCTTGAAGTTTATAACTTATATATATATATATATATATATATATATATATATATATATATATATATATATATATATATATAAAGTCGAATTGTCCAAATGTCTGGGCTCTGGCAACGAATCTGCTAAGCGCCTCTGCTGAATAAACTGATATATATATATATATATATATATATATATATTGCTGTTTAGACAACAGCCATCAAGACAAAAAGAATGCGTTATTTGTTTTGCTCCCATGAGCAACACAAAAAAAGAGGGTGTTTTGTCAACTGGTGAGCACACATCAGTTTCTTCAGCAGAGGCTTAGCATATTCGTTGCCAGAGCCCAGACATTTGGACAATTCAACTACTTCCTGAGCACCGCCTATGCATCAAGTTATCCCCACCGCCAAAAGATACATACGTGAACACCATAATCTTTGCCTATATTGTAGTGACACCGACAACACGTAAACAACGACTCAGAAATTTTCCATTTTCCAAGTATTTTCACGAGTGGCTTTGCTTTCACGAAGCGAAGTGATGACAGCATACGACTAACCGGGCTTTTAAAATTCCACGCACTTTAAAAAGTATGGCGCATTTCGAAAACGAACATTTAACAAATTTTTCACCGATGGTTTTGCATAGCGCATACATTATTCATATAAAATAAAGCAGCTGTGAATGAGACCTAATCAGGTATTTTACGCCATCAAAATGAGTCTACAACATGTACCTTATTGAGTGAACGCTTACTGCATGCTTAGGCGACATAATATTGCAATACTGCGGCAACGTGAGCTTTTCTTTGGGAGTGATAATGTCATGGTAACAAAAATTTACCATCACCTAAAAATAGGTAATTTCCCAAACAATACAGTTGACAACTCCAGTATACGTTGAGATCTCTTGATCAGCCACACAAACGCCTTACTAGTGCTGTGATAATCATTAAAGTGCATTTGCTTGCAAGACTTTTTTTTATGTCAGCTGCTATTCTTATTCACGCTGATTAGCAGAGCGGCTTCAGTCCAGCATTAGTGAAATTCGCTAATCCCCTTACACGTACGAAGGAAACCGATCTTCTATTTCCAACAAGTTGGTGACAGCGCATGTGTGTTGTCTTCATAAAGAACTCTGCGGAAAAACACGTGACCACTACCAGGTAAACTTCTACAAGGGAGACTGAACAGGCTCACTGGCATATATATACGCCAAGGGGGGGGGGGGATTCTATTTCGTAGACTTCAAATCGAGTACTTTTTTGAAAATGTATATAAATGCCTTACTCGGTATTCCTGACATATTTGATCATCTCTAAATAGCGCTTTTTAGCCATCAGGACTGAAGCGTTCCAAGTACGGGCTATAGAGATGAGCGAGCGTCGAGCACTCTGTGCATCTGATTTGTTTCCTGTTGCTTGGACAGAAGTCTACCGGGCGTATGTGGTGAAAAGTGAAGTACCAGTCTTTTTTGCCATGATTTCTAATATGTTTGTCTGTTGTAATTGGACGTTGCTCACCGAAATCACATTTAGGTCATTTAGCTGAAACAATATTTTGGGACTTTCCATGTCAGTAAATCGAAGCTGAACCTGTAACAGGAGCATAGGCAATAAATCAACAACTGTTTGTATCGCCCAGATGCTTTATTTCTAAGTATAGGATGCATAAAACGAAATACCCCAAAGATCGCTTTCAATTTTTCGTATGATTTTCTAAATGCTAATAAATCACAGCTTCTTATTCTAAGACAGATATTAGGCGTGCTCATTCATCGTTACACACTCCTTCCACTGCCTGACATTCATATGTTTTTTTGTTTAGTTTTTTTGAAACAGAGTAGGATATAGCGTAGCCCTGTTGAAGAACACCTGCTTGCCACAAAGATGGCATCATTATGATTCTCAGACGAGAAGTTCTATATGTTTATTCTATTTGCGTATTTCTCGTTTTGCTGGTCATGGAAAAAATATCATTTTCATTCGCCATTAATCATGCCGCCATTGACACGGACACTGACACCAACGGCGCAATTCCAGTAAAATTAACTAGCGCCCGCGTTAACACTGCCACCGTCTTAAAATTGACATTTAGCTTTTATGTTCTGCGTGTAGTTGAGAAAAGCCTGTAAATAATGTAAGAAAGATTATAACCTATCATTGTATGTGGCTATAATGGGGCTATATGACTATGCAACGCTAATTATTATGTTTTTGTGTGTTTGTTTATACATAGCCAACAGAAGGCATTCGTTTACTTATGCGTGTTCTTCTGACGTATTATTGAGCTCGTTTCGCAGAAACTATATGGTGTAAGAGTCGGCATAGTCAATGTTGGCTGTGAGCAAAAAATCACGATTTGTTACAAGTTGATTCTCAAGGATACAAACAAAACAACTAACATAAAATTTCTGGTCTGACAGAGGACCGGCCCCAGCAGGATATAAGAAAGAAGAAGTGGTTTCCCGACAAAGCCACAATAGTTTTTTTTTTTTCATTCGGATTAAAAAAAATCACCCTATGAATTTTATTCAGTGGACAAACCTCCTTAACCCGTGTAATATTGCCTGGCAAAAGCGCATAATTACAGCAAGTGCCACAAGGTATGCACTGTGCAAAGAATATATGTTTTAGAGGCCTACCCTATGGTGATCTGAGATATTTAAATATCAACAGTAGCAAAATTGTCAATGAAATGAACCGCTGCATAGTTCCACGTGTTGCCCTAATAACGCGTACTAGTCACTTCGCTCATTCGCAAGAGCCATACTACGGCGTAGTTAGCACTTAACAAATGTACTTGCAGTATGCATTCTAGAATACGTTTGAGTTACCAATTTTACTTGCACAGTCATACCTATCCTAACGACATGGTTGAGGCTTGCGCCCAGAACTGAAGGGACTCTGGTATTTAAAAAGACAATTCCCACTACGCTATTCTATTATTGTCTTGAAGGCGAAACTCAAGGGTCTTGCAATCTTCGGTGCTGGAAAACACACTGTTTTTTACCGGTTCCTCAAATATTGCATTGAAATACTACATCTGCAGTACGAGTGCACTTCCAAACAACACGCTAGTGTTTAATGATGAAAGCACCCCTTAAAATATAAATATTGATATTGTTTTAGTAACTTATAGTAAAAACGCCTCGTACAGACAGTAGCATAAAACAAAAAAAATACCTGTTTTAAACGCATCTTAAAACTGAATTCATGAGTTTTACAAAACTTAAAGAAGAAATCAAAATGTGTAGGGCATTGCATTGTTTTCCCGGCCTTAATATTATTTCGAACCCATTTTCTTTGAAACGTCCACAAATGCAGCGCTCATAAAAAAAACGATCAATTGAAAACTACTCCCTGTTGCTTTTCTCAGTTTAAACACTAACCACTCTCAAACTTAGCTTTACTCTGTGTAACCTATCTGAAGTTCTAGCTTAGCTAGAGTATCTTGAGCCTTCAAACTTATAAGCATCTTTGTCGAAAGCACGAAGAAATTTTTCCGTCGTCTTGTTGATTCAAGAAACACAACTTACCGCATTAAACAAAGCCGCGATGTATTGAAGAAGATGTTGGGTTGAGTTGAATGCACTGTAGTATTCCGTGCTTGTAGCTATGCAAACCTCAACAACAAATTTGTCATCTCCCTTTGGATTAATTCTTCGGTCTCCTGTAATGGAACCATACAGTTAGGTCTTTACTGCAGCTTTTGTAAGCGTGGCCTTCTAAAAATTTCATTTTAAATGTTTTGTGTATGCTAGCTGATTTCACATAAAGATGCCGCTTTAGTTTATTTGCCACAGTAAAAGAGGACGACACAGGAGAAGTCATGCGTATATCATGTATATCAGAAACTCCAGCTCGACCATACTTAATGGACCACACCATAAGTTCCCCAGCAACATCTCTGTCCATACCGCCATTTCAGTCCTACTAATATAAAATAACAAGTTTCAGTGGTTATGTAATGTTTAAAGGATACTATTTTCATCTTCTGGTATCAATTATAATATTCGAACGGGTACCCTGCAGCACAACGGCACGCTGCTTCTCTTTATTCATATTATCGTATGTTGTGTTTAATGTCCGAAAACTTCCATATGCTTGTTAGAGACACCGTAAATGACAGTGGCGTAATAGCTCTAACTAGCAAGATCACACTTTCACGAAACAAACGGAGGGATGCATGTAAGCAACACTTTTTCAAAGCAATTGCCTACCCTCGCACAGGCATATTAACAGTGATGACCCAATTGAAGGCGCGTCCCCACTAATGGTGATTGGAATAAACTATCGTTCTCTTCGCCATGACTAGCTCATTCTTCCTCAATGGCATTGACGCGTAGTGTAAATCGGGATGGTAGAAGCGTCGAAGGAGAGCAGCACTAGGCAAGAGTGAAAGCAGAATGATACACCAAGGACTTGTCGACCTGATTGACTGAAGTGATCATCACAACAGGTTGAAATTCCTGTATTAGTTGTTACACAATAGATTTAACTCAATCTCAGGTCATTTGTTACACACAGTCCTGCCCGAGAAACGTGAAACAAACACATATTTACGTTAGAATAATTTCGTCTTTTCTAACAGCGATCTTCGCCTCTCTTCTTTTTTTTCCACAAGCCATAGGAGACTGAAATGCCTTAGATAAATTTATTGTTACTCAGCCTACGCTAGAATTGTTCTTCTGAACACGTGGAGAAAGTTGTTTGGTGCAGACACATGTTACTCTGTTTATGGTTACTTTATTCTTCTATTGCTGCTGTTGTGGTCTGCTTCATGTTATATATTACTGTGTGTAAATTTAGAGTGTGATTTTCTGTTTACGCGTGTAAATGTCTATTGCTTACAGGGCGAATAATTTGCTGTTTGCATTACTTCTGTAGATTCATATATGAATTTACTTCCAACCCTGTAATAATCGCTTTGAGTGATCGACAGTATTTGAAAATAGAAAATAGAATAGAAAACAGAACGCGAGTTGAGTGGGAGTTAACCTGGTGCTGCTAAGGTGAAGGCCTGTGTCGGAAGTTGGAAAAGGTGGGAGCCTAAACCAGATTTTGGATTATTTTGAAGTCACACATAAAGAAGGTCTGACTAGCACACAGCAAGTGTGTCAGGTAAACGATATCTTGCCACAATGTCGGAATTGGCAGAGATGCCACTGTGGCATTAGTGATGCTGTTCATCGAGTATGATCCAGCTGTTGTACCTGATATACCAGGAGCATCAGATCTCACGATTCCTCCCTCCTCTTTTGAAGTGGCACACTGAATAATAGCAGCGTCCCAAAGAAAATTTAGCCAGCGTACGCAAAGAATTCAAAGGTAAAACTTTAGGCATAGCTGTAGCGATAAGAAGTATGGGTGAATAAAATTCAAGCATGATACCGTCCGACCATAGCGTTTGTTCTACTCATACGAGTGGAATATTTTCTTGAGGATAAAAATAAAGTAATTCTTGGGGCATTGGTTTTCGGCGTAAAAAATGTTTCGGCTTGAAGCACATGCTGAGAGTGATTTCAGAGGTGCCATTAACTATCTATTTTTGCTTGTATAGAATTTTTAGAGATATCTAGGCAATGACCCTAAGCGTCTATTTATCAGATTTAGAGTGTACCTACTAAATATTTTTATATCACATCAATTTCTGATGTCCTACAAATATTTAAATTACACACAGGTGATGGCTGGCATGCGTTCTCGGAAAAAAAGGAACACTTGATATTTTCTTTATATTTGAGGAAGTGCAGCTCCCCATGAAGCCCTGAATTTTTGAAATTCTTGTGTTGCGACACCTGAACAAAACTTTTGTATCAGCGTAAGCTACGTCTTCTATATCAACGTACAGAAATAGATTTTAAATATTTATTTTCCAATACAGATCGTGTAAAGGGTTCATGAAATGGTCGCTTTACAACGACACTGCAGTACTATGGGCAGCCACATGTGCTATATAATTTCCTCAAGTGAACCTGCATAGATGCTTCGTCTATTCAGGAACGCGCAGCTCTACGGCATATCGAGTGCGTGCAAGAGGCGCTCATCGGCGTCTACCATACGCGATCCGCATCCCACAAGAATGCTGCTTAAGATGACGTCACCTGTAGAGTTCAAGTTAGCGCCGATTGCGTATGGCAAAGACGCTGATGGGTGTCCCAATCGCACGCACTCGGAAGAGCCCTGCGTTTCTCGATAGGCAAAGCATTACTTGTGATGGTGTCACCTAGTTAGTGCGTATGAACGCACTAACTAGGTGGTTTCGCATTGTCCCATCCTTCTAGAGCCTGCTTTTCACGGCCCCTTTAAGGAAATCGAGTAAAATAAAAAAAGCCCAATAGGACGTCTTTCCTAATTGTGAAAGTCCACACAACGCATATCCTGAGAAGAACACTCAAGATTCCAATCGTGTATCAACCAAAACAATGCGGTTGGGTTCTTTGGTGGACAAAAATGTCAGTGAATAGCTTCATATAACTTGTCATGCTGTACTAGCAATCTAGTTTTTTAAGTGTTAACAGTAATTCTTTTTGAAAAAAAATTATTGTCTACATTGCCTGCTATTCATGTTTTCGTCTAACCACCATCTTCAGGCAGAAATGACCACTGGTCCCAAACGGTCGTGGCAAGCTACAGGCCACCACACTTCGAACTTCTGCCACTATGAATTAAATGAACTTGTTGTGCCCTTAATAAAGTTAATAATAATATTAATAATGTCACAATACAACAGCACTTAGGTATACTTTCTTATGCAATGTCGATGGGGTGATTTCGGAGAGCCTTCAAAATCTTTCATTGCAGAGATTACGACCTAATCATTTATGAGGTGACCACTATGGGGAAGGTACGATGAAGGTACAAGTACAATATTATCTATACAACTTAATAACGAGAGTTTGGTAAGCCAACAATCCTTAATTTATCGCTGTAGCTGGGTTCAGCTTCGGAGAGCTCAAGCCGTCATTATGCGCATCACTGCGTGCCTCGTGAAGTGAGAATACATGGCGTGACACCTCTGTTTCCAGGGTGTTTACACCTTCATGCGGTTTACAACCAGCATGAATAAGCCGGCACGGATCAGTAATTTTCAAACCAAGGTGACGTTACAACTTTGAAAAATAATTCTAGAACTCATATTTTCATGGGGACAGGAGGATGTGTTGGTCGTCAGCAGTACAGTACAGTAAGAACAAGTTCTCTATTTCCTTCAATACTTCTCTAAGCATTCCCGCTGCTACGCCCACGCCCACGATATATATATATATATATATATATATATATATATATATATATATATATATATATATATATATATATATATATATATATATATTGTGGGCATACCGGTGGGGATGCTTATCGAAATATGCAATATAAGACTAGTTCACAAAGCTTTCGAAGCAATGTAATCAATATCATTGGAGACGTCATGGCTTCATTTTGTTATTGCAGTCTGACATAGGCAAAATCATTATGTGAGGAATGATCTTTTAAAAAGTACAGGCGTACTTTTTACATGCCGCTCATGCTTCCGACTGGGCAAATATAGTACACTAAAACTTACTTACCGAAATATTTGGGATCACAGTCCTGGTTATCGACACTTTCAATGATTTGACCTTCATCTAGACGTAAAACGTACAAATATACTTCAGGACAATTATTTACTCAGCAAATGCGAAGTTTTGCTGCGTTTTTGTCTATGTCTCTAACAGGCTTGGTGGGTAATATTTCGAACAAGATTCGGAAACACTGATAGAACAGCAAGAATGGTGATCTATATCGTGCCCCCATCATAGAACCTGAAGAAAATTACCATATTTTGCATCGTGGCAGAGAACTGTAGAACAAACTTCGTGAGTGCCAAGGTTTATGCTGGAGCATGGAGTAGTCACTAACAAACTCGTACAAGTATGACAGAAGTAGAGCACCTATACGACAATTTTTATACGCACCATATTGAAGAGCACAGGAACCAAGTGACCAGGAGATGCCGCCTACACATACTCAAACGTACTAAGGCAGCATAATTCAGAAAATCTTTGCAGTCTGCCATACTGGCCCTTCATTGACCCTGGTGTACCTCTAGCATTTATGTTACAGCGAAAGCTTTTACTAGATCACAACTCGGGTCACGCGCAGTTGTCAGCCACCGTCGCCGGTGTCCGTAACCACATCGCACAAAATTAGAAAAAAAAACCTAGCATCAATGACACAGTGGGGCTCGAACCCTGGTGCGCTCAATGCCAGCCCAGTATCCTACCACTGAGCCACATCAGTGCTTTTTTTCATGGTATTTAATAAAGTACTTGCGCAATAAGGACAATATCAAGCGAACAAAAGTAGAATCAAATTGCGAAAGTTAGCGCTCAAGCGTTACTCATAAACACTAAATGGCTAACACAGCGTGAGTTCCTCACATGAAGAGTTCTTGACATCGTGTTATAAAAACATAAAAGGGGTGAGGTCAAACAGTTCTCTAAAACGAAGTACCAGTCTGGTCTAAAGTCTAGCTCGTCGTAAATGTTTTTTAGGTGGATAGCCATTTGAATGAAGTGTGCGCTTGAAGAGGTCGTGGGCTCTGCATTGCTGTCTTGCATTCGTGTCTTCCACAAGCTATGCATACCCATCAGGAAAAACATATCATATGGTACTTCATCAAGCACTGTTGGTAGAAGATAACGTATTATGTGAGAATTAATGACGAAACGTTTTTTCAGTGCTCGCTGAAGGACATCCCAAAACAGTATGGCATCTGTGCAACTAACAAAGCAATGTTCACCAAGCCTGCCTAAGGCAAGTTTTCCAACAAGTCCGAAGCACTGGTGTGGCTCTTGAACAGAGCCACACCAGTGCTTCGGACTTGTTGGAAAACTTGCCTTAGGCAGGCTTGATGTCGGGAAAGCACTTGCGTTAATACGACTTATAAAGCGTTTTAAAACAGCGAAAGAACAACCAGTCGTCGCACAACACGAATAGCGTAACGAGCAGGTCAACCTATGGTCCAAGCCATTACAAAAGTTTGTTCTTCTTCAGCAATTAACTGTGGCGCGCACGCACTTCAGGCATAATTTCTTATCGTCGTCAGACACTCCAGGAACAACTGGCACAAATTTTCTTGCAAGTGTTTAGCGAATACCACGCTTACCAGAAAAATGATGAAAAATAGCATAGCGAATGCTGGCCGATGACACTAAAATTTTTAATGATAATGCCACGGTGGGTATCAAGCAAATGTTATTGCAGCAGTTAAGGAAAGAGTGTTTAGAAAAGCCTCTTAAAGGCTGCTGTTTTAGCTCTCGTCGTGACTGCGCTGCGCCTTATTGTGCTGCACCTGTGCTGCGACTGTGCTGCGCGTTTTGTTACGCCATATTCTAAGCAAATAAAAGTTTATTTTCAGCTATGTGTAACAGAAAGAAAGAACTGTGAAAAAAAAGATGTGCTGTAAAACAGCTTGAGTGGTTCACAGCCCCTACAAAAACTGACAGGAAAAATAAATACAAAGTAAAAAGTCGGAATGGTAGCAGCTTCACAGTAAACATGGAGTATAGCGCCTTACAGGTAGCGCGCCATAACCACGCATAAATACTGTAGTCATCATTTATTACATACATGAACAGAAAATTGAAAGCAATATTATTACGATGTGTAGAAAAGCAAACATAATAACGCGATTGTCATCCAGAAACAAAATATAAGGCACTTAATACACTACATAAAGGGGCATACATTCTTTAAGCATTCCGAATGATATGCAGCCTTTGTTTTGGGATGTGTAATTATATGAGCACTCAAGGTAGAAAGAAGGAAGCACTTTAAAAGAGAGACATTCTACCTACAACTGCAGATTTGTTTAAAAACAATTCACTCCACGAGAACACCAAATCACGCAGACGCAACCGACTGTCACCATACAACGTCACCCTCCCCCCCCCCCCCCCCCCCCAAAAAAGTGTGTTTCTGTCCTTCAACTACTTAAAAAGCTCAATTTTTTATTGCTAAGGATAACCCCGGGAACACTGACACACGTGACTGCGTTAGCCCTAATCTGCGCTGCTTTCATGATTTCTCTAGTCAACCTGAGTTTAGATTTGTTCGGAATGCACGTGCTGCCAAACTGAATCTTGCACCCACAGCCCTTACAGTGCATAGGCAACTGCGCGCAACCTTCGAGATCCTTCGAGGATGGCGCATGTTCTCCGAGTCGATCATTTAAACATCGTCTCCACCGTGTTTCATCCACACCCTCTGAAGAACACAGTGCAAACTCCATGGCATGTGTTTTTTTTTCTTGCGCAATCGCTCTCATTCACTTTTTCCATTCCACGATTTCATATAATGGCACACAATTTAGCCAGTGTACAGGGCACTCTAAGACCAACGCCCACTCCGTGCTTGCACCCAATCTTCATCAGGCTGTGCTACACCTTACGCACGTTGCGTGCGTCTACAACCATATTTATTGGCCTAATTTCCTGCGTGTGGGTAGCAGTTGACCTCTTTAACTTCTTTAACATGGTATTGCCTATTCACAAGTAAGCTATCCGGGTAATCTGGATTGAGTAAGCGTCTTACTTGACTCTGCAAACAGTGTTCGATCTTAGAGGAACATGATTTTTTCAGTGAGGAACTAACGAAGGAATAAGCTACCGCTTTTTTTACTAGCCTGATGTGAGAAGAGTCAAAGAGTAACAGATAACAGACCCTTTTTAGACCATGGCTGAAACTCCTGGAACACGTGGTCTTCCTGATTAAAAAACACTGTTTAGATTTAAAAACTGCAAAACATTTCTAGCTGGTTGTTTATGAATGAAAGATAATGAGCTTGTGTATTTTTTTAAATAATCAAAAGTTTTCCTTACCAATGAAGCGCATTACATGTTGTCCTCCGTGTTCCACGTCTCTAGGAAACTCATTTTAATTTATGAATTATTCGCGCCATCATTGTCTACAGGCTCCTACACGCCTGAAGGCGTAGGCAGCGTATGCGTTGGACATTTCTCACTCTCGTAAATAGGTTCATGTTGAGAAGATGGTGTATCCTACGTAGCTTTACTTTTCTCATCGAAGGGCCCCCGGCTCGTTTCGTTTAAAGGCGCTTTAATGTAAAACTGGTAAAACAATGAATAGATTTCATTTGATAAATCATATTGTAAAAATCACATGCATGATAATTGCACCATTACACGGTCTTTAATATGGAAGAGAAAACAAAGGCTAAAGCTTCATTTTTATATGTCGCACTGCGATCTCCGCACATGACTTCACGGATTTCGTAAATTTTTTACTCGTTTATAGGCCTCACTGTACCGTCGAAGTGTGTGAGTGAGTGAGAATTTATTTGAATGCAGAGAGGTCGTCTTGAGCTAGTTCGCTCTAGCCTGCTACTCTACAAGGAGATAAGGGAAGGGGGAAGGAAATTTTGAACTTGGTGTGGCAAATCTCTGATCTTCGCCGAGGACAGTGTGCTTGAATGTATTGATTAGGATCAACGTTAGGATTATTTGACATCAAAGCCTATGACGTTCTGCCGATTGGCGCAACAACTATATAATGTGGCGTCAATAACGTATGTGGATGAGCTGGTTTGTGTATAGCTGTGTAGAACATTATTGGCTCGAAACATAAAAGAGGGAAGAAGAGACACGGACAAGCGCACACTTGCTTCTGACTTTCATTAAACCGGATAGCTCATCTTCTTAAACCCCCACGCATGCGTGAAGGTTTCACGAACTTCTAGCAGGCGCTTTCCTATTAAATGAATTGTTCAAGAAATAGCTCCATATACTTCTTCCCTGAATGTCTCCAAACATGCGAAGTACTGAAGAAAACACATGAAACCGATTCTGAAGCTTGCGTTGTGTAGTCAAGGGAGAGTAACATACACTTAACAACTCTTTCTAAAGCGAAGATGTACACGGCACACATGGGTGCTTTTGTACCATCGCTGCAAAAAATTTCTGAAACAGTGCAGGTAGTAAGAGATTCTATAGTAACGTTATAAGAATAGCTAAGGCGCCCTTATTGAAGTGGTGCAAAATAACTAATACAGTATGAAAATCCCGGATGAATAAAAAATTGTATTTCCGGCATATCTTCAGCTTTATGGGAATCAACTAATCGAAATGTTTATAAAGCGAGGCTGGCGACTAGCTAGTTGAAGTCAATCGCACGCTACTCTAGAAAATATTAGTGCAAGCGAATACGGCCGCTTATAGACTATAATGCCGCTTCAGGGTCAGTTTCCGAGCAGTATTTTTGCGTTGCAAGTGCAGCACCCATAAAAGGGCGAATGAGCTGCCCGCTGATGGCTTCCGAAAGAATGAGTGCGCCAGCGATGGTGACCGCGCCCGTAATGTCAAAGTTGAAACTTGCTGCCGGTTCAGCAGAAAGACGGGTCTCTTCTATAATTAAGCATTTGAAGGCTTGTCTAAGAGGTGAGGGAATGCGGGATTTTGTCGCATGCGTCATCCTAGTGACGAAAACAGCCCGCCTCGTTTCATCTCTCCTTAGGTCATGTTGGTCCCCTCGCTCGCATACTATTACTATTGGAGGGAACATAGGTTGGGTGGGAGATCTGATCAATTCCGAATTTATGAGGGACATGAAGGAGGATGTCGGCGACGGCAAAATGCAGAAACCTGTTGAGGTTGTCCATATAATTGACATCGTAATGAAGGAGCTCAGATTTTACCTTCCTCTGACGTTGTTGTAGGAATTTCTTCTACGGTATGTGCTTCGTCTACTTCGTCAGAGCGGCCAGACACAAGCGGCGTGATCCTGAGATTATCCGTGAGGATGCCTCGCTGAAATGCAGTATCATGCAAAAAATATACTTACTTTTGTTAGTTTTGTGGCAAAAAATCTCTTAGTGATGTTAGTACAACGTAATTGTGGTTCACACTCTAATTATTATAGTATAACAACACAATGCAAGTTTTAAAAACTAAAGCACCTCTAGCACTACATTGAAGATGCAGTTTCTATTGCACAAAGCTAAAAAATGCACAAAACGAATGATGTTTAGCATAATAATAAGAAAAATAAGAGCATTGGAGGTGAAAAAGAGTGAAAATTATATTTATCCAACACTCTTAGGCAGCACGGCTCAGCGTACTCAATACAAACATGAAAAAAATAGAACTGTTATGTATTATTGAACGCTTTCTGCAGTTGTCGGGGTCTTATGGCGGGTTCCGGCTTTATAAAAAAGCACAACGAAAGCACGGTAATCACGCTGCAATTTAAGCAAAGCTGAGGTGCCCTCGCCATCATTTTCCTCGATAGCATGGAATGCCATAAACAAATAATAATTCAGGCTGAGCGAATTGTCCACTTCAGATTCTAGTATTTTTTCAGTAAGCCTTCACGTCCTCGTGCGATGAGTATCCACAACCATGTGGTGTGTATAAAGCATCGCGTTTCTTTTTTTTTTAATCACGCACTGGTGATACGGTTCAAGTCTTGTTCGTGCCTTTATGTCTTCTTCCTTCGTTTAGCTGTAGCAAGAAATGCAAGCCCTCACAGCTTGATAACAGACTTTCCTTTCGTGGACAAGGAAGGGCACAACAAGCACGCTGCGCCGGAGGCGCTCTTGTTGGAATGACTGTGTCGTTACCGTATAGGGCAAAGTCTAAAGATCCCAAGGCGTAGCGAACCGGTTTTATGAGTGGGTACTGAGAGGTTTGTCTACGACTACATACATCAAATTTGAAGAAAACGATGTGTCAGCTGTTCTGTTCACAAAAGTCAATTCATTCACATAAGCACCAGACATGTTGATTGCCGTGTTGGGCCTCTGTGCTCACCAGAGACATTATCAAAGACAGCACTCATTGGCTTTCATATAATATCTTATAGTAGGTTGTGGGTTTGTTGTTTAGATCCGGAAATTACTGTTTCTAGATATGTGTGGTCAGTGTTTTATATTTATTTTAGGGCTCTTTTTTCATCCTTAAAATGTACGTTCAATATTCATTGAAGGACTAAGAAGTAGCCAATGCTAAATGGCTTGCTTGTGAAAATTGTTGAAAAGCAGATAGGTTTATGTACAGGAAAGATGAGCAGTTATCATAAATGATGGAATGCTGAAGCCTGCTTCTCTAAATTGCCTGAACGTAGCGGAGAAGAAAAGTAGTAAAGAATGAGGATGGTAAGTTACAGAGGTGACCCTATACCTTGACGTCAATTTGGTGAAACTATATAGCCGTGCTTCCAGTTCAGTTGTTCGCAAGAAAGATAGTGCCGTTCTTACGACCGCACTTTGTTAACGTCAAACGAAGCACCCAACCCCAAATCATCAGATAATTACCTTTGTTAGCATCATTCAGTAGAGGAAGTCAATTACTATTGTTCACGTGTGGAGGCTTGGTAGATGAACATATTGCGCAAAAGTGTGGCTGGCACATGACACACACAGTTTTCTGTCAGGCGCAGCTAGTGGGGACTGCTTTTCTTAGAGGTGATGGTATGTGCCGCTGTTGATTTCACTAATTGATTGATTGATATGTGGGCTTTAACGTCCCCAAACCACCATATGATTATGAGAGACGCCACAGTGGAGGGCTCTGGAAATTTCGACCACCTGGGGTTCTTTAACCTGCAACCAAATCTGAGCACACGGGCCTACAACATTTCCGCCTCCATCGGAAATGCTGCCGCCCCAGCCAGGATTCGATCCCGCGGCCTGCGGGTCAGCAGTCGAGTACGTTGGCCACTATATCACCGCGGCGGGGCCTCTGTAGATTTCAAAAGGCATATAAATTAAACCGCTCTATGATCTCACAGTTCACTTGAACTGATCTGGCATTAATACCAACGTTTCCATATCTGTGTGTGTAGTTTTTTTTTTTTTTGCAACACAGCCTTTTAGCGAGGTGCTATACTACTTAATTTTAATGGTACCGAATGGCTTTCAGGAAGTGCATAGCACTGTTCAACATCATTGTCTTACCTGAGATTTAAAGCCCCAAAAGCATGATTGGTGATGGCAGACGCCGTATTGGAGGGCTCCGGAAGTTTTGAGCATCTGGTGTTCTTTTTAAAGTGCGCTGACATCGCACAGCACAGCGACCCCTGCCATTTTGCCTCCATTGAAATGCGGCCGCTGTAGCGCAATTGAACCCATGACTTGTGGGTCAACAGTCGAGCAATGTTGCCACTGTTGGGACGAGGTGGACATGTTTTTTTAACATAATGGTGCGCCGCTTTCGAAATCTCGGACAGGGGACTTCACAGGCGTGGTTATATATTCCTCTTGAGTGCTAAATTAACTTATAGCAGGATATGTGTTTCCTTACATAAAAAATAATATTAGAGGCATTGTGATAGTCTTGTGAAACCATGATTCAAGCATACATGCATACCGCTAATTGATTGTCTTTTCCTAAGTTGCCTTCAATGTCGGTAAAAATAATATACCCCTGCATAAATTCATATCTAATGTTTATCCGCTTGCAGGATACACGAACGCTGGCTGTCCAATCGTTTTTCCAAAGAAGATGTACGTTCAGAAAAGGTGGAAGCTGCATGTGCTGAAAAAAAAATTCTCCACCTCAAAATGGTCAGCGTTTTGCGATATTGCTTGCCTGATTAGTTCTCCCCTTGTTTTTTACTTCAACACATCGGGGTCTTTAAGTATTGTGTTGTATTTTCATCCAAGGAATTTATATATTTGAATCATTGTTATACAAATACAATTCCTCTATTGAGAAGAAACAACTGCGAGGTTTGTCCTATTTTAACCGGAAAAACAAACAAACTAAGCTTTCCTGAAGGTATGCTGGCACAAAAGTGCGATGGTCGTATGTTGCGCATAAATGGTTGAATGCATAATTCCTTTGCTCATAAGTCTCAGTAAACTGCAAATGCGAGCGAGTTAAAAAAAGTTAATCTCCAAAACGTGCTCACCTGAACGAACGAAATGATAAAGTACAGCAACTGAAGGAAATACAGCGCACCAAAAATACTTCATTAGTCAGCTGATCTGCTTACGATATAGGTTGTGAAGAATTCTTTGGAAAGATTCGGTATGTTTGTGAGCCATCTCAGCACAAAATGTTTTACTACATTTTTCTCCGTTTGCTGTGCTCAACTTACCACGTGCACGCCGCCCCCTGGTAATTGGTCGATGATGAGAGACGACTTATGCGTGGTGTCATGATACAATTTTTTTTCTAGTTCTTCACCATTTAGCTGCGCAAAGAAACATCATAAAAGTATAACGTACAAATTAGCGCTAATGCTTCCCGTACAAACCTACAGAGCATAAGACCATAATATCAGCTGTGTGATTCAAAGTTAACTTGTCTGGCGCTGTGCAGGTAAACAAGATCACTGTGGCGAGAAAATCAAAATAGAACATAATGACAAGCATACGTTAAACATTGTTATTTAATAGATATAGAACTCAATCAGAAAGATTGAAAAGATGCGGTTATTAAAACATGCAAATAACGATACCTAAAAGTTTCTATGCCTTAGTGTATGCACCAAGCTTAGATTTGGCAATCATCATGCCTGATAAACCAGAATGATTAATGTATCTATCTCATGTCGAGGAAGTTCATAAAAGAATCTTCACTAATTTGCCCTTGCTAATTCAAAAGATATATACTGCTTCTCACAATGTGTGCTGCTAATAACGCGCACAGTGCCCTTAGCAGATCTTCAAGTATTTTTCATGGCATTGGAGTCACTATACAAAATCTACTTAGTGAGCACATAAATTTGTTGTAGTCGAATTCATGCTAATGTCTGAATTAAAATGCAAACCTTGAGAGTACTTTTCTTTGTTTGACCCAACCTTAGGCGTAATAAAACCAGTGGATAATGGCATCATTTAAGGTATAGGAGACATTTTGTACTGAATTATGTGAATTGTATTGCAGGAGTTGCAGTAAATGACATGGAAAGAAAGTAATGTGCACGAAAAAACTGTATGTCAGCAGCAGGGACCAAACCAGCAACTTTCTGGAGACCTGCTCGGTGTTCATTCCAACTGATCCACAAAGCGGTCATCAACCCATCCACTTATGGTTTCTTAAGTGCAATCAGCCCTCCGAGTTTCTAATAACTTTATTTCTTCAGTACACTTTTCCGGGAGTTTAACGAGTGAATTAGGACCAAAATTTTGTCATAAATGTGACTCCTGCAGACTAAACTTTATCAATACCAATTGTTTCGCTGTAGGTCATTTGATCGTCACATGTAAAAAAAAGAACTTGACTGATATCTTCTTCATAGGAAACAGTATACCACGAAAACAAAACGTGTCCTCACAAGAATAGCTGAGTGTTTACTGTGTTTTGACATATCTGAGCTTGCGTATTGTCTATGAGGTTTTGGCAGCGATATCAGCTATAACGGGAAGGCGCCTACGTTGACACCTGCATTGGTTCGTTCTCATCCTTACGACTAATATTCATGATGATGATTGCACCATTGTGGTAGCTAAGTTTTCATACGCCTGGAGACAGCCTATTGCTAACTCTGTGCCAATATAACATAAACAAAATATACAAAAGTCCGAGTTTCGCTGCAATGGTAAAACAATGTATGCAGCAGCAACATATTGGAAGGTCACCTCGAGAACTGCAAGGAGTTTGAAACTAGAAGCGTCCTTTTCAAGCACAAAGGACTCAAAAACGTTACATAAACAGGATGAGCATGAAATAATAACTCCCACAGCTCCACACTGCAAGTGGGCTCAACAAGCACAAAAGAGGGACGCAGGAAATTGACGCACAAATATACACAGTATGAGCGCGGACTAACAAGTGCCACAAAGTTTATTTCTGTATGTTTGAGAAGGGCGCTTCTTCTGCAAATGCCGCCGCATCAATGAGGGAATAGCGCTTTGTGTGCTCTGTAACTGCACGTAAACTTTGCGGTCAAAGCACAAAGCGTTCAAGTCATACAAAGCACCACCCTTACTAGATCAGCTCGCGCACACGAGCGACCGCGCCATGTGGAGCCTAAGTGCTTCTGTGTACTTGCATCGCAACGAGACGGTCAAAGACCTTTAAAGCGTACCCTCTGCACACGTTGCGCCGTCCGACTGGTAATTACGAGAACACGTTCAAGCGCTTTCGCACTCCGCGCACCGACAGCGTCGGAGTGAATAAACGACAATCCAAAAGTTACCTCCCATCTAGTTCATGAGCCATCGTCGTCACATTGTTTACGTAAAAACTACGCCCTCTTGTCGAACGATGTTCAACAAGCTCCGTTTGAAAACAGGTTTCATGCGTCGCTCTGTCAACACCTCGTTTGCCTCCTTAAGCTTTTTCTACCCGTTTCGCCAATGTAAGTCGCATAGCAACGGCTACATCGCACTTGTTGATGGCCCCGCTGCGATCATCTGCAGCTGTACGGCCTTTGAGTTTCCCGAACGCATGACAAGTGAATGCAAAGTTCTCCGAACAGGGTCTGATGCAGCTTGAGCAGAGGGAATAGTACCAATAAATGTTTTCACTCGTGACAACCTCGCCATTCCTTTTCGCATGCGCTTCTCGATATCATTAACAAATGTCGTAGCATACTAGCATGGTTCCAGTGCATCAACATTGGTCGCTTGTAGCATACTAAGGTGCGAGAAAATGAGTGGTTTTCAGGAAGTGCTGGAGTTAAGCCCGATACTTTTTTTTCTTCGTCCTGGGTTTGATAAAGTGTAATGTTGAGCACCCGCATAACTTCGAACATTTTCATTAAATAATTTATATCATTTGATTCATGATCTATTACTTACTTTATAATATAAATAGAAAGTAATAAAGTTACCTTTTTTCAGTAA
Source organism: Rhipicephalus microplus (assembly GCF_013339725.1). Lineage (NCBI taxonomy): Eukaryota > Metazoa > Arthropoda > Arachnida > Ixodida > Ixodidae > Rhipicephalus > Rhipicephalus microplus. Next base: position 199,205,872 of record NC_051167.1, on the reverse strand, counting down.
CTGCAGCACCAACAGGTCACCTTTGGAATATTTTTAAATATAACTGCGCCACCTTCTAGCTCAGATAACTGTAACACCGCTTCTGTTATTGCAATAGCAATTCTGTGGGCACTCTCCGCTGGAATTTGCTGCTGGCGTCGACGTCATTCACCGTATATGTATACGTATCTACACATATGTAAGCGCAAAAAATAATTAATTGATAAAAAGATTCCTGCGCGCGTAATCCAACGTAGGACCTCCGAGTCGTGAATGCGAGGCATTAGCCACTATGCCACTGAGGAGCACGTCCTTCAACGTTCAAACGGCAAGCTATTTATATTTGTCAATTACCGATTTTGACGGGCATCTCGAAGAGGGGGGAAGGGACTATTGTGTTTCAGCATTATCGGAAAAATAATCATCAGATGAACGCGCACATTCATCTCCAACGCGTACTTTAGCCCGCGGAGAGGTGGGAAGTGCACGCTCTCTCGCGCGCCCTTAGGTCGCAGTGGGGAGGATCGTACGTCTTGGCTGGCCTCGAGCTTTCAATGGAACGATTTCGTTGTAGTTGCCAGGAGCACAAAGGTCACTGCAAGCGCTCCACAGTCTCCGTTTGCGAAAAAGGCATGCTTTTCAGACGCAGCGAAGTAACAACTGAAAGGCTTATTCGCGTTCATCTGCATACCTGTGAGTACGTTTCGTGCATCATTTGTGCGTGACAAATGCCGGGCAGGTTTAAATCTGCTTGTCAGTCTGCGCGTGACCTTACGATTTCTTGCTATCACGTTTATTGCTTCGCCTAAGCAGCGAAGCTGTGACTTTTTTACGATAATGTACCAATTACTAGCAACAATTGCTTTATGGTGCTCATACTGTACGAAAAATTCTCGGTGCCAGACTGTCAAGTGTGCCTATTGGAGGCTAGACGATAGTCCGTTACTCAGGAAAAGCTCTTAGGTGCATGGCCTTCAAATACATACCACCTGAAAGCCACACGAGCCCTTTATTATTCTTGATGGCAACATCAGTGGGCGACCAGCTATGAGACCCTGCACTGTGTGTGTTGTGTGCAATATGCTTCTCCTATTCTTTCTTTCTCTTTCGCTTTCACTGGCTTGATTCCCTCTCTCCACCTATAGGCTAAAAACCTTAACGTTTTCTACTCAACCTCTCTAATTTTTTTATGTCATTTCTTTCTTCTGTGCATTGTGTTCAAGAGCACGTGAAGCGGAAAACGTTCACTGCACGCTGGTAAGACTTCTGGTCCTGTTCTAATTGTACTTATATACTGCATGTAAAAACTAGTATTAGACAGATATCTTTGAGCCAAACTATTTTATTACCTTCTTTGCGGGAACCATGAAGCCATGAGCACCAGCATCGAGGTAAAGCTCTCCTACTCGATAACCATAGTATTCTTAGTAAAGAATACCGTGACGGCGCGAGATCTAGGCTTATAGAATAGCAACCATAGAGAATTGGCAGCCGAACGAGATGGCTGAGTTGCCTCTCGCACAAGCGCCACACGCACAGGCGTCTTCGTCGTCTTCACGAAGTGCCAGGCTTGCTCCTGTCGATGATGCACCGTAACATCACTCCCCTGCGGCGGAAGCACCGTCACGGCGCTTAGTACGGCAGCGACGAACGAGGAGGGTGATACGGTTTCAGTCTGGAAACGTGCACAACGTCTGTCTGGAGTGAGGTGGTCGAAGAGGCATTGTTTAGGGGTGGGATCTCGTAGCTCACGTCACTGAGTTGTCGTAACACTTTGTAGGGGCAATGGTAGTGTAGTAGTATCTTCTCTGATAAGCCGACTTGGCGATGGTGTCCAAACAAAAACCAGAGGCGCCGGCGAGAAGTGCACGCTTTGGTGGCTACTATCATAATGGTCTTTTTGGTACTCTTCCGACAAGTGCAGCCGATCATGGGAAAGCTGACGTGCTGCACGGGCTCAAGAAACGATATCGCTGGCGTACTCAGTAGACAAAGGGGCAGCCGAAGGAAGGAGCATGTCAAATGGTAGCGCTGGATGTCGGCCAAAGAGCAAATAAAACGGGAAATGACTAGCTGTGTCGTGCCGTAAAGAGTTGTACGCAAACGTGACAAAGGAGAGTGCTTTGTCCCAGTCACGGTGATCTGGTTTAACGTACAAAGACAGCATATGCATCAGCGTTTGGTTAAGACGCTCGGTCAATTCATTTGTCTGTGGATGATAAGCGGTGGTAAGCTTGTGCTAAATGGAGCAGGCGCGGAGAAAGTCATGCACAACACGTGAAAGGAAGTACCTTCCTCGATCAGTAAGCAGCTGCCGCGAAGCGCCGTGCTGAAGAATGACTTCATACAAAAGAAAGTCTGCGACGTCAGTGGAACAACTTGTCAGCAGTGCTTGAGTGATCGCAAAGCGTGTGGCGTAATCTGTGGCGACTGCGACCCATTTATTTACGTAAGTGTACGTAGAAAACGGACCCAACAGGTCAAGGCCAACACCGAAAAATGGTTCCGTCGGTATACCAGGAGCAGATGCAGACGCCATATTTTCGTTTATCGTTGCCGAATGACCCTTCAAACGACAGCCGCTGCAGAGTTCCGTTGCGAGGCAGTTACCCAGTGCGTCCACCAAATATGACGAGGCAAGATCCAGGTTTATCGTATAGCGTCCACAGAGAATCGGCAGCTGAACAAGATGCCTGAGTTGCCTCTCGCGCAAGCGTCTAACGCACAGGCGTCTTCGTCATCTTTGCAAAGTGCCACGCTTCCTCCTGTCGATGATGCACCGTAACAATATTAATACTCAAAGCAAAAACTCACAGTAAATTTTATAGTAAAAGGTATTATTTCTACAACAATCATATTTAAAGTCGGGCATCAGGGGTCGTCACAATATAACAGTATGCGGTGTCTCTTCGAAGAAAAAAATGGACCATAATGCCGCCATTCATTCATCGTGTTTTTTTTAGGTGTACCTTAAATAGCAGTTTAACATGGCAGTTTATACATAAAATGCCAACTAGCAAAATCCCAAACTTTACTTTATTACTCTAATGTTCGATTAATGCGAAGCTCATCAAAAAATTTGGAGTTGTAATGAAATAATGAAACGTAAACTAAGTGGAGCAATTAATGATGCGAATTAGGCTGGCAAAATACAAATTGTGTTCACGAGCGCGTCACAGTGTCAGCACAAGAGGAAAAATGAAAATACGGGCAACATGGTGCTCCTGTCATCACGTCTTCTTGTGTCTCTATGTTTGGGGTGTATAACACTCTTCTTGATGAAGCAAGTATGTTGGTAGCACCACTTTCTGATTCATATTTGAAAAATAGCGTTGCATTAAAAAACACGCCTAATTTAGCAATGTACGCTAAGCATACTTACTCTTTCTTGATGTTCGGTGTTTTCAGCTTCCAATCGTTAATATTTTTGCTGTCTCAGCTTCTCTTTTTGTAGTCGCTAAATTGTCCATGTGTTTGTAACCATTGTAGGAATTTATGGAGTTTTCGATATAATACTGGAGCATTACAGGTTTCTGTTTTGCAGCCTTTATAACTAAACGTGGTGCACACAGTTAAATGTGTGGACATAGTGCGCACTGCACTGCACTTTGCTGATATAAATGTGGTACTTTAGAGGTGTGACATAGCTGGCGTTCATGTGCAATGTATCGCATCCTTCCTGATAACATTATGGAAATTATTTAGGAAGCATGCATTATGTATTTGCTGCTTGGGTAGGACGCACTTGAAACTGCGTGAAGCATCTACGATTATCTCTGGTAATATTGGGAACGACTTGCAGCAGCCTCTTCGAATGTCATTGGTATTCTTACAATTTCTGTATAAGAGTCCTCAGAGGATGTCCATACAAATTTGAAATCCTTTGCCAGCATAGAGCTTTTCTTCAAAACGAGGGTCAGACCATTGTAAATTTGCAAGATAACTTGACCATTTTCATCCCTGGATTCCAAAAGCTTTGGGTACACAATGAAACCTGCAAAACAAATAGAGGTTCAATGGCGGGCAACAGTGTTCCTGACACCTTCCTGCATTTGTATAATAGTATTCACTATACGTGTGCTGTATCAGGTAATGTACGCAGTATTCGCACAACGTTACTGAGAATTGTTTCATATTGTAATTTTATGGAAGATTTGCGTCATTTTAAGAAAATAAACCAATGAGAACCTTCATCCTCCTGGCACTTGCAGTTGGGTATATCTTAATATAGTGAAAATAATTAAGTTGTTATTAGTTGACATGCACCAATTTTACTCACGCTATGAGAATCTGTGTGCAGTCCACTTCAATACAATCCCTCACACTCAGCAACAGAAAATACATTTGACAGTCGCCTGCTCGCAGCACATACTACACTTCTCGCCTGATGTCTACACTTTGCAGGCGTTACGTTTATGGAAACCCATGCAAACCAACGTGAGAAGCAACTTTATTATAAAATAAATACATACCTGAGCAATAATTTTTGATAAAGAGGCTGAAAAATACGTATTGGCAGACTGCTGCAAATACCGGCATAGCTTTTGCTCTGTATGGGAAGCACGAGGCAGACTTCATAGCCGTTCAATTCCGGAAATCGTCAAGCCTGTCTTTCAGTTCTGGTGGAATAAAGAAAACGCCTGTCGTTAAACATACCCATATTGTAATACTCTTCATATATTGAATATAAAGCATGAAAGTGAACTTGCTAAGATTCACCACGTTTCAGCTGCCTGCCAGGATGAAAGGTTACATCACCGATTAATGTGGCTTAGCTGTCTGTGAGTTTCAAACAAAATGCAGGTAGTGCTGCAAACCTTGAATATTCATTCTCAGACAACCTAAGCGATTATAATGTGTCATCGTCTCAGCTCTCGAGTAAGCAGCAAAATACCCATGAACTCAAAAAAAAAACAAAATTTAAAAGTGGGAAAATATTTTCTGAAGAAGTTCTGTTTTATCCAAAGATTCATACTGATACTTACTATATATTATGCCAATGCCATGAAACAAATGCGATTCTCACAACGTCCGTAGGCATGTTTTCACCGTGCATATGCTTCAATAAAACTACTGCAACGTTCTAAAACATAATATCTCCTATAGCAATTAGGCCTCAAGAAAGTCAGCATTCCAGGCTTCGAAAAAACTACAAATTCTTTTCCAGCACATTACTTTTCCGCACTGAAACAAGCATCAGAATTGCGCGACATTTCAGAATAGTTGCAGCAATAGCCGAGAAAATATCTGTTGTGGACTCTTAAAACGGAACTGTGGGGCATGTAATACCCTGCTGTATTCGCTTACTTTCCCCGCCGGAGAAAATATGCTTACTTCGCTGGTCTTGCCTATTGTGTTGTTTATTTAGTTATACAGTGATATGCGCGTATATTGTCTTAGTGCAACACGAGCCAGAGACAAGAAAGGCTTGCGCACCGAGAGGCAAGAACGCCGAGCTGCATTCATGTTAGCAGAACATAAAACGTCTTTATCGCCTTGAAATCTCTCCTTTCCCACAATATGGATGCCGCTAAAGTTTGCCACCGTTGTTGTCGCACAAATGTAGAACACCGGTCAGACGCCTTTGTTTAAAAGACCACGGCGAAATGCTAAACCAGAAGTGTCGTGCTATGGAAACGACAGTCCCTCGCGCAGTCTATTGCTGACAGACGGCCTCATGCGTACTATACATGCACATGCTCAAGACGGTGCTGGAGACGCCTCAAATAATAGAGACTGTCGTAGATAACTCCTGCTTGACATTGAGAGCGTCACGTGCGCAGTTACAATTGTGCACATGCTGCAGCCGCGTAGGTTTTTATTAAGTATTAACTGTTTAACATGCAGTTCATTCTCATAATCAGCTTAAGAAGCATCTACATTGTCATCTGATCACTCGAGGAGTAACCTATACAAACAAGAAGTTGAAAACATTGCACTTGGAGCAATAGCATCGCATTAAGCCCCTCGCAGTGCAAATTGCGAAATGAGTAGCTCCCTCGTAGTTATCAACAATATCGCGTCGCCTTCAGCAGCAGGATCAATATTACCTTCCATTCGCAAAGTATTGATCGGCGTGACAAGCCATATGAACAGCGTGATGTGAGGACGCTATAAAGCTGACTAACATGTACAAAATAATTTGCCGCAATTCACACAATAGCGGCACGGTCACAGCAAGTGGCCCAGAAGCCCGGATGCCTTAAACGGCTCATCCATTACGAGCTCTCACAGATTTAAATCCCAGCTGTCTTCCTATAGATTTCTTTTTGGCGCGCTTATTATGAGTACATTCACAACTTCAGTAGCAGTGAAATGATTTCTGTGCCCTTTCTTTGTCATGATGTAACAAAAATCACAGACCTAACGGGTGCTTACCAGATACAGTCACTAAGCGTCACCAAAACTCTCTCCCTCACTGTTACCCTCCCGTCGCTAACCATGCGCTATGAAAATCGTCTTTCAATTGCCGGGCAACGTACGTAGTAGTTAACAGCTGGTCCTTAAAAATGACCCATAACGTTCACAGTGTAAACTACGTAGTAATTTCTTGATTGTGTCCACATTTTAGCACTACTTTTCCGCACGCGAAATAGGTGGCCTGGAAAATGTTACGGTGCTTTCTAGTAGAAGATCTTCTGCAGCTAACGTTGTGACAGCGTTGCGTGTTCCGTATATTGCTACATATTTGTATAGGGCAGAATTCTGTTGACAATGAATACATAAACTCAAAAGAAGGAAAGGAGAAGGCAGAGGCAAATGTGTATGTGCGTTCTGTCAGTGTAGGCTACTATGCGTGAGAGATCAGGAGTACGGCAAGTCAGTTAATCTAACTTCTATGTTATATGATAGGTTCTTTCATGGCAGAACCTAAGCCATTTATTACATCGTAAAAAATGTCAGCAATGCTTAGCTGGCCTCCATGAAAAAGCGAGCAATAATTTTGAATATATGAAGTATATTGGCGCATATATTGTTTAGTCATCTTCCCAATTTCGCAATGAATACTAGATTAAAAATTGAGCAGCCTTGGCTACTCAGAAAAAAATCTTCACAGACAACAAACAATATATTGTACACAGTTAGCTTCAACACACCAATACGGCCTTCGTAATTATTAACAACGTGCAGAATATTCGGTGCATGCAAGATTCATCTGATTAATTAGATCATTGTTTTAGGTGCACGTGGCCTTAACAATTATACCGTCCTAAATTATGATTTTTCTAAAACAGATACTGAAAAAAGCTGAGGCATGCTGACACACGTGAGGCATAAATAATGAAAGCATTAATCAAACGTTATCCATGTCTCAAAGGCTGGCACATGTATATTCAATCAATCAATCATAAACCAGTTATAGAGTACACAATGACATGTAAGGGACAGAGTAAACAAAAATGCACACTAAAGCCTGACAATGTTGGGATCACCCGTCCCAGTCAAATGAATAATTTTTATCGCTTTTCGTTTCTCCGGTTTAGCGTACTGCTGTAATTTAAAATGAAAATTTCCCATATTATATTTGCTTTATTACCAAAAAAAGTTCAAGGGTAAATTGAGTGTCAAGGAAGGCTGCAACGTTCTTTTGAAGCTTTTTTAGCACATAAAGTAGAGGAATGATAACTTGAGCGCTCATCAATTTATCATCTCATATACTGATCACCGTATAGTCTCACGCGAGCGACAGTTACGCATGTTTTCTTATTCACCCAAATTGTTGATCCAGCTTTGTGTTGTTGAAATTTACCTCATCTAAGACACATGAACAACAAAGTTACACACATATGCGCAATGCAGCGCCCTTCCTTGAAATAGCCGCCATTGGAATAGGCAGGCTGGTGCCTCAAAAAGAGAGCGCGCTCTCCTATAACATGTACGCAGTTTTGGAAGTATAGAATCAGCGCTAAGTTATGGCAGCATATATATCAAGAAGTTATAATATATTGTGCTATGGAACTATATATTTCAATTTCGTAGTTCATTATTTATATTGAGCTAAGGAAAAGGTGATCTCACTTATAAGCAGAACGCGATGCTTTTCTGCACGCTATAAGTGCTACCGTGGCCCATAATGCAGCTGCGCATCATATGCAACACCGAAACAAGCCAACTCTGCTCACCTTTATTATGATGTGTTTGAGTACCTTGCAATTTAAGAAGTCCGTCTCATGCAAACAGTAAGCAACTATTGCAACACCCGTACCTGTGCAGCTCACACAAGCAGCGTTAGTTGAACACCTGTGGTGTATGTGCGCAGCATTTTTGATGGTCTTCGAAGTCTTTTCATGGAGAGCCTACTGAAACGACGTCATTCATTGGTTGCTGTTTTTTTATTATAGCTGGCGATATCCTCAGCTGCAGGTGCCACGCATAATTCCAATCATACCCAAAAAGTGCGTTCTCGCTTCACAATGACATCTACTGGCATGCAGGGTATAGTGTTTAGTTACTATTTATTACCCCTGCTTTATGTTTTTATTATTAGGTACGGCATTCTGACCTTTGTGACACCTCCGTTGACCAATACCTTAACCTACAGCTAGCTAAATGCTACTGACGGCAATGAAATTCCTACTTAACCATTTGCCATATTGTTGATTTTCGAGGTACAGACGCACGAACTCCCCTCTTATCGGGATATTTTCACCAATGACTGAACGGAACCGGTAGATAACTTGAGCTGTCCTTCCTATCACAAATAATTAGGTTTCCACGTGTCTCGGTAATTTTCCTCACTGCGTTATGAATGTTGAAAAATTACGCTAGATATTCCTTTTTCGAGGAATTTTAGCCTTCATTGAGAATAAGCTTCTGTGTTTTATTCGTATAAAACAATATTTTATATATTCTTTAGACAGCATGCATTAATACAGACGACCACCGAGGAATGCCAAATGTCAGCTGTGAATGAAAAGAGTTCTCGGTAGTGACACACATTCACTCTTGCGTCACGTTTTTTTGGCGTAACACTGGGGGTACACTGCCACCTTTCAGCCCCTTTCCTTCGTGAATGTTTCTCCTTGTCTGTTACTTAAACCGTTGACGGCAGTGGTACCATTCTTTTACATACAATAGAGCCTGCAATGATTGGTGTGATTGATACTAAAACATTCTGTGGTTGGACATTTCGCAACATCTGAAAGACATTACCTGATTGTTCTCCACTGCTGACATCACGTGATCATGTGAGCAGCCTTGTATAGTGAATATGGTGCGGTTATAGGCGCTTTAGAATAGTACATATATTAAAGAGGTCCCCTTAATGGTCACTACTGAAAAGGATAGGAAGAGAGTTGCAGCGATAGAAACACAAGTAGTCGAAAGGGGCCTACCTTTAGGACTACACTGTAACTTGGTTATGAAGAAGAAGAATACAATATTAAAAACGGTAAACCTGGGCTAGCTGCTGATTTTTGACCTGTCAAGACGTATATCAAACAAGGCGATGACAGAACTCTCGGTTCGTCATGTTGTTTGGACTACTTCTTTGTCCATTTAGTGTTGTAAGCTGGTAAAATCAAACGCTTCAGTGTCACTCGGCAATACGGAACTCTTCTTCCAGCGAACTCGTGTCCAATAAATTGTACGTACAAAGTACGAGCAATTTTCTCTTTACACTGAAAGCAGCGAGAATCGTGATCGCCTATTGACAGAATCGTAGGAGGAGGAGGAATGAATGTTTATTGTTCCAAACGGTATGCTGGTGCATGTCCCGCCTCTACCCTAGGTGAGAGGTGTCCTCATTCCAGGATCTCTGGCCTTCGCTGCTTCCTTGGCCCTGGCGATGACGAGGAGACTTTGCTGATTTTTTACTGGGGGGGGGGGGGTCATCTTTTAGGAATGCTGATTTTTCGCTGTGTATTCCATGGCCTTGCATGTATGGTATGGCGACAAAAATTGCAGGTTTGGGGGGGGGGGGGGGGGGCTTGGGCCTGGTGTGCTTATCCCTGGCTACGTTACTGGCTGTAGATAAAGCGTGTTGGCATTTCAGCATGTGCCATCGTAGGTTGCAGCCCTATTCATTCAGACCAGCTCAGGTCCAGGACTCTAGAGTTCTCATTGCCCACTCAAGGTTATCAGAATATTCTTAATTGATATGTAAGGCTCTCAGACACTCGGGAGTGCTTTCAGGGAGGCAGCGCTTATAGGTTTAATGAACTTGTTTTGCAGTTGCAGTTGTAGTTTCTGCATTTGTACTCGACCTGAAAGCTGTAGGAAAGCTAGAACAGTGTTCCGTCTGTACTTCAGTGGAACTCAAAGGGCATGTGTAGTGAGGTCAAGTGGGTAACAAGGTCGACAGCTACAAATACTACACGATTTGCCCTGAACATACAGATAAGTGGCTCTCCTGTTGAGTCTTCTGTTTTTACAGTTTGAGATTTTTTTCAATACATACTGTTTTAAGTTGCATTAATATACTTTCTCATTTGATTCGTCATTAAAACTGCAAGCAGATAGTAGGATGGGCTTTGCTGGTATCAAGACGGTTTATGTATATTTAAACCGGGCCAAAAATGTCGTACATTTAGAGCCTTGTTCATAACATCCAACAGATTAGGTGTAAGTTGAGTGTTGTTCGGTCGTTTTGTTTTCAAACACCGAAATTTGAAACTGGTCATGTAAAATGGTGTTTATAAAGGTGTGTTGAAATCTAACACCCTTATTTCATCCTCTAGGGGTGTGAAAGATTCACTTAGTTTTCAGTGCACTTACTGCTACAAAAATAAAGAGAATGAGCTTAAAACACGTCACTACCATACCAGGACGAACTTGTTCATGAACTATTGCTTTGTCAAAACTACTGTGCAGTAGTACCGGCTTTCTCAAGAGCAAGTGTGCTGTTTGAATGAAAACATGATTATTTCATGCCTGTAATCACCAGCTATACATGTTGAACAATGCAGGACAATTTTTCAATATTGAATAAAAGAAATAAAGCATGCGGCAAATTCATCTATCTCTGCTCGTATTTTATGCATTCTAAAAACTTTATGGCATTCAATTCATACATGATAAGCTCTTCTAATGAAGCCCATATTATGAAGCCTTTTGACGATTACCTTGAATAGTGCTCATAGCTCTTTTAAGTACAGTAATAACGAATGAATGAGTGAGTTACTGAGTGTACAAAAGATAAGTCAACTATTAAATCCTATCATTCTATTTCATTACATCTAGGTGAAAAAACCGCCATCCCTGCGTGAAACACCCAGCACTGCCACAACGAAAGCTGGGAGAGCGGCCTTTCAGAGCCTTTTCTTAACACTTTTTGGTAACTCTTACCAGCACCCTTGCTGCGTGCGCACTAAACCGTAAATATTCAAACATTTGATGTAGTAGGCCAGCGTTAACTGCGCTATCCTTCGTCATTATTTGGAGAAGCGTAGTATCTTGCAAATAATTTTGTGCCACTTTGAATTATGTGACACTTGTAAAGAATTTTGTGCCAATTTTTCATGCAGTGGTTGACGGCGATCAGGAACCCTTAAGTGGGTATGTGCCACAGCTAATGGGTGATGAAGAACAACATTTTATAATTGGATGGAGCATCGGACGACCCACTCGTTAAGCAATTCACATGGTGTGAATGAAGCCTCGCTGTTCTCTTACTTATTTATTAGGCTGTTCTAAAACTCTATATTGCTAATATTAACGCGATTAGTTCGACTTCACGCCTGCCTAGGGCAAGTTTACAAACGAGTTCGAAGCACCGGCGTGGCTCAGTGCTAGAATACTAGGCTGGCACGCAAGAGAACCAGGCACGAATGCTCCTGGGTCCTTTGTGGTTTTATAATGAGAAGCAGCTCTTTAACTTACGTGTGTAACGCCGTATGCATGTGCGTCCGTAAGAAAGTGCCGCAGTGCGTTCTCCCCGCCTCAGGTGTTGGAGCGGTGCCAAGTAGGTCATGCCGCAGCTGCGTGATGATGTCATGTTCCCCTCGCATGCTTTCCTCGGTAATGCGCGCTGACTTCACTCTCTTCATCAATAGCAGCAAGCTCGCCGCAGCACCCGCTGCTGCCAGCTACTGCACCTGCTCTCAACAAAAATGTCTCTAGTCCACCACTTCCACCGCGCGGAACGCTCCACCGCACGTCCACTGGAATCACTTTTTCGGACCAATTATCTGTGTTGAAATTTACACGAAGCCCAACCCACCTCACGTGTCCTGGTGTTCTAAACAAACGTTTACTCGAGTAAATGTTACAGCGTGTTTCGCTTCAAGCCTTTCTTCCAGCACCCGCGTCGACGCCCTTTTAAACCGCGTCAACGCCACACGCACCGCTGCTGCTTCGCATCCCTTCATGGTTCGCTTCGGGGAGGTTGTGCATAATTTTATTCTGAGTTTTGTTTTCTAATTTCGTGTGTTAGTGATTAGGAACGCTGGCGATGGCGACAGATAACCACGGCGCCACACTTGACTCGTGTTGTAGTCTTTTCACAGCTTTCACCATAAAACAGGCCAAGTTGCGTAAGCATTACAATTGCTGTCACAAGTACAGCTTTGACATGTCGCCTACATGTAAACTTTCACAGTGCGCTAAAAAAATGAAGACACCTTAACTAAATATGCTGTGCACGTGCTCTAAGAACTCTTCGAACAACAAAACACAAGTCTACGAACAACAAAACACAAGTCAGGAAAATAAAAATGAATGCCCTTTTACACTAACTATTCCAATTAGGCATGCTAGGTGTAGCCTGATTGCAGCTTCAGAGTCACTTCCAAAGTTCCATCTATCCTCCTAGTACTTTCTGCTTTCCCAGAGTGGGTGTGAAATGCAGGCGCAAGAAACTTAAAAGCAGGAAACATTTGATTATTTTTTTTTGAACGATGCCTCTAGAGTTGCACTCTTTTACAATGAACCCCTACCAACAGGCTCTACGTTCTGTCGTTTGAAGCACTCCAGAGCTTAACATTTCGGTTCTAAACGTCGCTGCCTTTATGTAGCTTTTCTGGGATAACCAGAACCTTTTATAAATATCAATTGATCAAATACGAAAGGTTACTCACAGTTGGATACCTCACCTGTAGCCTCAAGTGAGCGAAAAACTTGGATTAGTAGAAACAGCGCACTCAGCCATCTATAGCCCTGCCTTCTGCATGACGGCGGGAACTATAGTAATAGTATATGTACGAATAAGGTGATGCCTGGTGGAGATTAAAGAAATAATCAGCGTCAGTGTTTGTGACATGTGGTTACAAACTTCAAACTGATTTTAAATAAATAACGCGTACTCAAAAGCACTTCGCAGACGAGAACTTGACATTGCAGTATTCTACTTTCGAAAAAGCATGATCCTCCAATGTATACCGAGAAGCCTAGGTCTCTTGGAAACCACATAGCAGGAAGGCCAGTGACAGAAAGGCATGTGATCTTTTCATAGGGTTTGCTTACGTTTGCTGTTCTTCAGGTTACTTTCATAAAGAAGTAAGCACTTTTAAATGTCTCACATACCTAAGGGCGCCCACTAAGTGTCGCGTCGACTCTTGGTATTTTAAGCGAAAGGGCAGTCTAACCTGCCTTGTGCTCATAAATTCAATAACATTGTGTTAGCCAGCTTCACTTGCCAAGGGGTGTGTACATTGTGAGTCCATGGTCATTGCCGCACATCCACTGGGGTTCAGCAGGGGAATCATAGATGAAGCTCACGCAGGGCAAAAAAAACCTCAACCTTTGCTCTTCGAAGTATAACCAAAGGCTGATCATCTCAGCCCATAACTCATCGCGTTAAGGGCAAGCTGCATGCAAGTTGGTGGCTACGGGTGCTGGTTGATAAGATTAATGTCGCGATTCCCTGTGACTGTTAAACAGGCTTTTTAGATGTGAAGCAGCTCTAAGGCTAGCCTGTGTAACGCGGTCCCTCCATGTATCCGGACCAACACGCCCCACCGCGTTCCCTCCGCCGCAGTTGTCGGAACGATGCAGAGTAGGTGAAGTCAGAGCTGCACGTTGACGTCCCTATCTTCCTCCGCAGCAGCAGCGGCTGGCTCCTGCCAACACACCTAGATGGTGTTCCTGTTCCACCCGCTCACAACACATTTCTCTCTCGCCTCACCCTCTGCAACACCTGCAACATTCGACCACCCGTCGAGTGAAAACACTCTGTCAGCTGTTTATATGCGATGAGACCTACACGATGTCTAACCCACCTCCCTTGTTTTTGCGGTTCAAAGAAACGTTTACTCGAGTAAATGCTACATCGAGGTGCGCTTCAAATAATTCTTCCAGCCCCCACGTCGATGTCCATATCAGCCGGTTTAATAGCTTCCGCACCACTGCTGCTTCACATACCATCATGATTTCCTTCGGGGAGATGGTTCATGTTTTTTTTTTCATGGTAATAAATATTAGTTACGCGTTTTTAAGCGCACAATTGGCAGCTATGTGCACACTATCCCGTAGGGGTATGCAAATTGCCGATTAGCCCACATATAAAATCCGAGCTTTTCATTTCCCAAGTAAGAAGATTACTTTGGTGCTTAAAAAAGACACTCATAATGCACAGGCATCCATTAGTGCTGCGACTATTTTAAAGTGAAAAGAAACTGAAATCTTTCATTCAGATTAAAAAAAATCATTTATATTCACCTGCAAGGCAAATTTCCACGGTTAAAATATAGCAAATATCAAGAGCGTGACTCGTACGAGAAACATATGAAACCTCAAAAATTAAATAACTATTTATGACATTCTGGTAATGTGTCCTGGAAAGTACTAGCTTTAAAACACGCGTTATTCTTATTCAGACGCTGTTATGATTAAGAAAACTAAGGTGTTGGACAATAAATAGTTTGCGCGCTTCCTATATTTATTTTTTTTGGGGGGGGGGGGGGAGCTATTTAGGACGTGGGTCTGTCACTACTCCGTATGTATGTAGTAAAACGTAGCCACCGGTGGCACATACCCGCTCCAGTGCGGGTATGCCAACAGGGGATGCGAGATGAGAGATAGCGTTACTTGGAGTGTTCACTCAACGGACGCACGGACGGATGCATGGACGCACATTCAGACAGATGGAAAGACGGACAGACAGAGGCGCGGACGCATGGACGGACGGACTAACGGACGGACGCATGGACAGACGGACGGACGGAAGCCTGCAGAGACGAACGAATGACTGCGCGGGCCGGTGGAAGCAAGAACGAACGGATGGACGGAAGCACGGACGACGGTATGACGGATGCTTCGCCCCACTCATCATCATTCACTCCGTGGATATGTTGTGATTTTTTTATTGTTATAGTTGTTTTATATCAGAAATACCAAACATGTGTCTGAGAAGTGTGGTCGCTTTTCACAGATGTTTCTTTTGCTTTGCCGAAATACTTCAGGGTAATTAGGGTAGTTTGCCTAAATAATTTTTTTCACTGATGATACTCACGAGAGAAGAGACACAGTTTCTGATAGTGTCAAGTTTTTTAGCAGTCGGTAAGAGTGTCGCATCAGCAATAGTCACTTGCGAGTTCCACACAAGCCGATCAGAGCCAAATCTATTCAGGAGCACTGTCAGGTTGATTCACGTGAGATATATGCCATGCATCAGGTTGGCAGTGGGCCAGTCAAACAATTATAAGGGATCATAACAGAAACTAAGTGAGGTTTCGCAGACAAGAGCGAAAAATTTATAGCCACTCAACCCTAATTATATGCTGCGTGCATAGGAAAAGTTCATGGCACATTGTGTATCACAGGATCCCATAATGCAAAGACGTAAAAATGGCCATTCGGTGGATGTAGCTGTAAAACTGAAAGGCTAACTTATTTTAGAAGTGGAGCATGGTTCCGAGCATACCGCAAAAGTGCATTAGAAAGAGACCACCATCGCCGGTATAAGCCACAACCAGTACCAATGAAAAACACAATTTAAGGCCCTTCAAGCTGTTTGTGAAGAGGCAAGACCAGCCGAGCTGGGAAAACATTCTGAAAGCGAGGCGTTAAGCTTCCGTTTAGCTTCTTTTGCCCCATTGTCATAGGTGGCATTGGCTCGACGGCGATGCGCACACTTGTGCTTCTGGGCACGCTGACAAGCTTCGTACGGCGACAGCTCCTCTTCGAAATCTAGGACAAGCGTGCAATCTGCGGTGAGTTCAAATCGCGAGTCAGCACATCGCAAGCGCAATCTCTAACGCCATGAGGCAATGCACTAATGAGACTGGTTGTCAAGACGTATCGAAGAAATGTTGTCCCGTCATATTGAAAACCGCTACGCCAATAGCAGTGGCCACTATGGCGCGTACCCACTCACGTGCCTGTGAGTATGAGCCAGGTCAAGGAGTGCAGTAGAGCAATACCCAAGGTCCTGCGAAAAGCGCAGTGTGCTGCACGCTTTTTAGAATCGCAAGTTTTAAGACGCCGCTGACGCGTTGCTTTATCCCCATCAGATGCGCATCGTCTCTGTCTGACCAAAACTGTACCGAAATCACTTCAACTTTACCCGGGAATATGGTTGTGACGCCTTTTGTTTTTTAGGTGGCCGCCCTATTGGGTCGCAGACATGGGCACCACCTCTTCTTAACGACACGTGCCAAGATGAGATACGCGCTTGAAACTTCAGTAATAATGTGCTTCAATTGACCTAAGAAGCTGAGCCACCAATTAATGGCATCTGCTATATACCGCAACTGCGTCCTACGACACTATACATGGGGGTTCTATAGGTGGCGTTTCCACACTAAATTTTGTCTACATGAGTACTCTATGATTTTAGTACTACGCAGCTAAGCTTAAAACACGCACAATTCGCGCATCGATGTGCCGCAGGCGCATTCGCAAATGCAATGCACGCGACTTCATCTCAGTGATTCATTGAAGGATTGAAGCATTTCTTCGCGATGACGTTCGCGAACTCTTAAATGGTACATCCAGAAACAATAGACTTGTCAATGAAATGTAAGGATATCGAGAATGGCTAGTGCATTCTTTATTGTGGGATCTGCCTCATTTTTTTGCACTATTGTAACAAATATTACGCATACCACTGCTTTTCTCTACGAAGACAATTGACGGCCAAGATGTGAGCCTGTAGTTGGTTGGTATATTTTGTGGTATCGGTGTCCCTCAGAAACAAAAAAAAAGGTTTCAAATAACGCGCATTATGCGAATATAGTTCGTTCGATGCAGTCGGGGAGTAGCCGCCAATGCTTTTTTTTTTTATTACTCAAGCCATGAAAGGATGCTTCTCTGAAAATTGAGTGCATGTCGTGGGCTTGGACGCCACGCCGTCTACCCTGTGCACTGAAACTTAGTTTTGCTGCATCGTAACGTCGACATTCACGTTCCAGCACTGACGCCAGTCTTGCCGAAACGAACATCCTAAGGTGCAATAATGTGCATCTCACAAATAGCGTTCTTTGGTGTATCGCTGCGGCGATAAGCAACGCTTTACTTTAGTGTGATGAGTCACATGAGTATGTATGTAATGTTTATTACATTGTTATAAAAGCAGAGATGACACAATTTAACAACGCAAAATGTCAATTGGAGGATATTTCACATATTCGCTCTTAAGATCTTAAGATCAAAAGCGTTGCCATCTACTGGATAGCTTTGCACAGAGTTTTCTCCGAAAGCATACATACAGCAATAGATGGCGCAGGCATACCAAGTGTTGCCGAACATATGTTAAAAGTAGACTCAGATCCAGGCGGCTAGATAGATAGATAGATAGATAGATAGATAGATAGATAGATAGATAGATAGATAGATAGATAGATAGATAGATAGATAGATAGATAGATAGATAGATAGATAGATAGATAGATAGATAGATAGATAGACAGACAGACAGACAGACAGACAGACAGACAGACAGACAGACAGGTAGGTAGGTAGGTAGGTAGGTAGGTAGGTAGGTAGGTAGGTAGGTAGGTAGGTAGGTAGGTAGGTAGGTAGGTAGGTAGGTAGGTAGGTAGGTAGGTAGGTAGGCAGGCAGGCAGGCAGGCAGGCAGGCAGATAGATGATAGATAGATAGATAGATAGATAGATAGATAGATAGATAGATAGATAGATAGATAGATAGATAGATAGATAGATAGATAGATAGATAGATAGATAGATAGATAGATAGATAGATAGACAGATAGATAGATAGATAGACAGATAGATAGATAGATAGATAGATAGATAGATAGATAGATAGATAGATAGATAGATAGATAGATAGATAGATAGATAGATAGATAGATAGATAGATAGATAGATAGATAGAAACTGAAGCACACCTTTTATTGGGTTGGCGTAACGTTTGCTCGCCCACCTTCCCCTTTGAAACCTTTAAAATGAAATGAAAAATACCGTTAACTTTTAATATGTAGTTATTTTGACAAACGTCATTTTTTCCGCAAACAGCAATTCCACAGTTTACGGAATTGCAGGTCGTGATGAATTATTTTTTCCGGTAACAGGAATTCCCCGGTGTACTGATTTGAAGGTAGTGATGAATAGTTATTTATACTCGCAGATATGCTCCTTGCTTTTGGTGACTCCGTACAAGATGTCTTCGCCACATTTCCACACACAGAAAAAATGATCTTTCACTCAAAAGTGCTGCATATTGTTACGTAACACCGACCACTAAGACCACAAAGCTTCTATATAGGAGTAGTGCCTTGCTACCTGTTTATTGCGAACACTTGTATTTTACTGTTAGCAGGACTGCCTATAGGTGTGGCTCTTTTGCAAAGTAACTGAGCTTTATGTGAATGTTGTCTTGAGAAATTGAAATACCAACATGGTAGCGCTATATAAATGGGCTTTTTTTTTTTCTTCCTACTCACATTAGTACACGTTTATTTGTGTAGTTATGGCCTACATACTCGTTTTCATGCATGATAATTACTTGGCACCACATCGCTAGTGTTGCGAGGCTCCTCTGTCGAGCTACCACTTGTGAAAACTCTTCTACTTTGTAATTTCTTGTGTGTATTTCATTAATTCAAAGCTGTACATCAATATATTCTTAGTAGGGTGTTTTGTTTCAATAGAAGCTTCCTTTGTTTTGAATTATATGCAACCTACTATATTGGAGTGACCGCCTTCAAAACATCTTTTTTCGTCTTCCGTTGGGGGGTAACGCAGATAGCGGAATTGACGCGACAAATTAACAGTCTCATAGACCAACCCTGCAAATTGATCTGTAGTTCCCAACTTTGCAACAAATCCCGTTGCGAGCTATGTAACCATGTGATGAGCCCATCTTCTCTTGGAAGCACCGCGGGAAACTTTCATCTAACAATTAAATGGGATTTTTACTGCTGCACAAACAACGTTGTCTGCATGCTTGAATGCTTTATGTGTGAACTCCAATACATTGAGAAAATGGTACTGCGTTTACTAATGACTGCGTTTTACTAACCATAGGCCGCATGACACGAGTCTACCCAGTACACCTCTATCTAGGCACGTTAATATTTCCGGTCACTGTTTCGATCAACTGTCAGGTGCAATATTGGAATCAGGTTTTCCTACACACCGTCATACAGAAATTCTCAAGCCATTGCTCATAAACGAGTTCAATGCTTTTTCATCGGGCTTGAATTGAAATCCAGACAGACTGACATTTCTTTCGATGCATGACTAAGTTGTAGCTCTACAACAGTGTAATCACATCACTGTATTCACACAGTTTCCCTAAACATTTTTGTTAAAATACTTTTGTTTACTTTGTGCTGTCAATTATTGTACGCCTTAAAACTGTCTCATGCACCTAATTTCATTCAGGTGATTTTCGATAGTTCACTTTTTTTGTTTTTAGCGTTTCTAATACGCGTTTGCTGATATCATTTCTTTGCTTGCCCATCTTTTATAGTTTTCAACATGTTATCTGCTTCATGGAAGCACCAGTGATGTGCTTAGATGACTTTGCAGTGACATCCTCTTGTCACTGTGCATTACTCCCTGTACTGCAATGAATAGTGGGTGGTAGATTTAGCTCACGTGTGAGTGGCCCCATATATCTCGTGTTTACTTAAGTACGGGCCTTTTACAATAAAAAGCTGTTATGAGATCACAACTCGGGCCTCGCGCAGCGCCGTAGCTACCCGCCACCGCAGCTGCTGGTGTCCGTAAGCGCATCACGCGAAATTCTAAAAACAAGACACAGTACCCATGACACAGTGAGGCTCGAAACGCTTGGTGCCAGCCCAGTATCCTACTACTTAGCCACGCCGATGCTTGGGACTTGGTGGCAAACTTTCCTTGGGTAGCCTTGATGTCGTGAAAGCAATCGAGTCAATACGACTTATAAAGCGTTTTAAAACAACGAAAGAACCACTAGTCATTGCACAATACGAATAGCGTAACGACTGGGTCGTTCAATGCTCCAACCCATTACAAAACTATTGTTCTTGTTCAGCTATAAACTGTGGCGCATACTTGCTTGCTTGCTTGTTCCTTTCTTTTGTGGCTCTCACCCACTAAGGGGGATTGGCCAAGAAGCCGTTGGTTAATGCAAGTCCATACCTATAGATTTTCTAGATTAGGGGAATATGATTACTGTGTTTTGACTGTGAAATCAATTTGGCGCAATGCCAAAAAAAAAGAAAAAAAGGGGGGGGGGAGAAATAATAGAATTTGTTGAATATCTGAGGTTGAATCGTTATATGAAATTCTCCTGAAAGTTGAATAATTGCAGTGTATCAGCTAAACAATAAGTGGTAGTGTGGCTAGTAAAATTCGAGAGCTGATCGCTGACTCAGCAAGGTAATCTTCTTGTGTTATATATGAATTCGCAGAGAGCCTCGCAGATGTTCCTGTCGCTGTGTCCCAATGAAGTGGCCCCAAAAGACAAAATATTGAGAGTATTAAGTGATATTCCTAATTTTCTGAATAAAATTTCGAAGCAGTTTTTTGTTTGATTTTTGAATCGGTGACATGTGATAAGAAAATGGTCGATATGTTCAGATTCGTTACAGCTTGAGCACAGAGGGGATGGCACCAGACCAGACCTGTTTAAGTAGAAATTAAGAGGTGGTACACGGCAACGTAATTTTGTTATCAAGACTTCCAATTTACGAGTGGGACACCATTTATTATTCCATGTGAAGTGCAGGTGCGAGAAATCTGGATTCGGTATCATGATTTTTTATGAGTCTTCAAGAAGGGAAAGTTTTCTAAACCTCGCTGCTCTTACATAAGCTGTAGAAGGCATGATTGGCACAACCGGAAGATCAAGAGATGTTCGCGCAAGTGTGTCAGCCATCTCGTTTATAAATATACTACGATGGCCTGGCACCCATATCATTCGCACTAGACGAATGTTTGCTGGGATTAATGATTACATACAAACTTCAGGCATGATTCCTCGTCGTTGTCAGCCACTGCATTAACAATCTGCATAAAATTTCTTGCAATCATTTAGCAGATTCCACGTTTCTAAGAAAAATGACGAAGAATGACCCTAAAAGTTTTATTATTACTGCCGTAGTGAGTATCAAGCAAGTGTGCTTGCAGCTGTTACACAATGAACGTTCGGAAAAGGCTCTGAAAAGTGGCTCGTCTAGCTGCTGGGGGCTGGTATGTGCGTGTGCGTGTGTGCATGCATACTTAATAAGAAGTAGACGACGTGAACTTGTGGGTAGGTCAACCTTTTATCTGGACCATCGATTGAAAAAAGGCCGTCCCACAATAAAACAGTGTGACGTTTTTTTATTGGGCTTCCTGTGTAATTATGCTTTCGCCGCCTGAAATTCATTGTAAACGTTCTATATTTATAGTTTAGTATATTACAGGCTCCATATTGAATTTTACGACAAACCAAAAGGCTGAAATAAAAGGAAACATTGCCGGTTTTGTGTATACATCATCGGCTGTACAACACCGAGTGAGCTTTCCTTTAAAAATTGAAACAGGTGAGAGTGATATACACAATAACCAATAACAGAAGACAACGCCACATGATGTCGTTGTAGTACCCTCTTTTGGGAGTCGAAAGAAGCAGGAGAGCACACGACGTGAACAGAATAAAATGAAGACAGTGCTTGGCAGTGACTTGCAACGCCATGGTTTGTCTTTCCTGTTCCCATCTTTCCGCCTGTCGTCGAGCTCAACGACATGTTCCTCGGTATCTTGACAAGATTGACAGGCAACATTGGAGGAAATTCTGTGGATCTCTGGACCCCAGGCAACCTCTATCTAAGATCTCGCGGATCGTACGAAGTTTGCAGACAATTCCCCAACAACGTCAACCATTTCAAGCTGTTGCTCTACATCAGGGGTGGTCAGAAGTTGAGACAGCCAGTGGCTACTGTAGCCTCATCGTGGACACCACTGATGGTCTTGCCACTAATGAGCCTCTTACTACCATTGCGCCTCCATTGTCTGACGAGTACCTTGATGTACGTTTTACAATGCATGAGCTTGACGCTGTGATTTCTGCCTCCCGCCGATCATCGGCACCAGGACCTGACAGAATCACGTATGCTGCACTCAACCATCTTGATACAGAAGCACAACGTATCCTGTTATCTTCTTATAACACCTCATGGGAGTCAGGAGAAGTCCCAGCTAATTGGAAATGCAGTTGCATTATTGCATTGCTTAAGCCGGGGAAGTGTCCTTATGCACTTTTTTCCTACAGACCAATCGCCTTAGCCAGCTGCGTCGGGAAAGTTATGACAAGAATGGTACTGCCAAGATTAGAGTGGCTTCTAGACAGCAATAACTCCTTTCCTACATTTATGAACGGCTTCAGAAGAGGCTGATCTGCCATTGATGATGTGGTCGACTTGATCACCAGCATTGAAGAGGAAAGAAGCCGACGCAGACTAGTGGCGGCGGTCTTCCCAGACATTAAGGGTGCCTAGGATAATGTGTTGCATTATGCGATCCTTGACGCACTGGAAGATTTCAAAATCGCGGGACGACTGTATGCTTGGATTTCTAGCTACCTTAGGGACCGTACCATTTACATGACGGCAAAGAACGGAGACACCGATCGATATAAGGTTCATCGTGGTGTTCCCCAAGGAGGAGTGCTCAGCCCGATCCTATTCAATGTCACGATGATCGGCCTAGCAGCAGAACTTCCCAGCACGGTGAAGATCAGTGTATACGCTGATGTCATATGCATATGGGCATCCGGAACTACTCGTCCGCAATCACGAGCTCGACTACAGCGTGCAGTGACGATCACATACGAATATCTACGCCGTCAGGGGCTCACTCTTTCAATCGACAAATGCGCAGTACTTGCGTTCACGCGCAAGCATATGTCGCAATACCCGATATTTTTTTAATGGGACAGCGATACCTGCTGTAACGCACCACAAGTTCCTTGAGGTTGTCGTACACAGAGATCCATCGTGGACGAGACATGTCACAGGACTTAAAGAGCTTTGCTCTCATTCTTCGCCACGTAGCAGAAGCAAGAAGGGGCCCATGAGAATCATCGCTACTTCCATTGTGCAATGCTCTATTTGTTGGATACATTCGATACAGCATGCCGGTGCTCTCCAATATGAGACCTAGTTGCGTGAAGACGCTAGAGAGTGTAAAGCTCAATGCTTACGAAGATGCTTGGGTCTACCGCGCTGTACTTCAACAAATTGGACAATCGCAGAGGCTCGGGTTTGTCCCATCAGTGTATACATGCTCTGCGAGCCACTTAGAGTTCACCTCTAATTGCTGAGCAGACACAGACAGCACCCACTGTCAGTACTACCCACCACTCACCCAGATTGCAGTTTCTCAAGAGTAATATCGCAGCATGAATATACTATACCATCAAGGTTTTCCCCGCCAAATGCCCTTGCAGTGCCTCTATGGGTCCTGCCTAAACCACCTGTTTGTTTTACGATACCTGGAATTATGAAGAAGTCACTAATTTCTTCTATTGGCCTCAGACAACTGACCCTATATCACATTTATACAACGTACAGTGATTTTCTGCACATGTACACCGACGGATCCACCACGCTAAACACCTCCGCCGCAGCCTTTGTCATCCCAGACATGGATATCGCTCGACGATTCAAAGTGGACCATAAAACCACATCAACTGCCGCAGAGCTTGTCGCTATCCGGGAGGCAACGACATTTATTTCCGGAGAGCGACCTCAAGCCTGGATAATTTTCTGTGATGCCAAATCCGCTTTGCAAACCATTATTTAAATCATGAATAAATATCCGTATTACAGCTTGGCAATAGAAATCACAGTACTTATTCAGGTTGCTTCAACAAATGGCCATCTTATCACTTTACAGTGGATTCCCGCTCATTTCGGCGTGATGGGAAACGAAGAGGCAAACGCTGAGGCTCAAAATGCCTTAAGCAGTGCCCCTAAAGTACGCATTGCGATTTCACGAGCCGACACGAACGCCCTGCTTGCTGCGTGATGCACAGTTACACACTTCAGCACTGGACCAAACCGAAACGGCGACACCAGCGACTTCACAAATGGGACCCGGAAATGAGGTTCCGCATGCCCCCTAAAATGAAACGGCAACTGACAAGTATGATCCACCGCATTCGTCTTGGTGTGGTGTACACCAGATGTTATGCACATATCATCGGTCGCAGTGACACCGGTCCTAATTGTGAACACTGTGATGTGCCAGAAACACTTGAGCACATATTTTGTGTCAGCCCAGCATACGCACGTGAACGACAAACAATGATTTCTTCTACTGAACTATATCGCAGTGGGTCATTAACTGATGAGATCGTGTTGGGCTCTTGGCCAGACACCAACAGTGCAACTGCGGTCACAAGAGCAGTTATAACCTTTTTGGAAACAACTGGGCTATATGCAAGGCTATAAAATGTGTCTCAGCTAGAAAGAACACTACATACTCTATCTCACCATCGTCATCCCTTAATCTTTCTTTTCCCCTTTCCCTTCCCAGTGTAGAGTAGCAGGCTAGAGTGCAGGCTATCGCTCAGGCAGACCTCTCTGGCTATCTGTAAATAAACTTATCTCTGCCTCTCTCTCTCTCTCTCTCTCTCTCTCTCTCTCTCTCTCTCTCTCTCTCTCTCTCTCTCTCTGATTTTTCTAAAACTATGATTTTTTTTAAATTCAACCATACTTAATTCATTGCCTCCTATTTTACGTGGATCCGGTTTAAATGTGGTCTATATTATATAATGGTCGCTGCCCATATTTTCTTGTGTGTTGAGCCAATAAGATTCGATAATATTCTTAGTAAACGTGAGGTCAGGAGACGTCTCTTTAAATAAGCTGTTTCCAATCCTAGTTAGGAAAAGGGGGTCGGTTATTAACGTAAGGCACTCCTGCTGGGTGTCCATCCAGAGATTTCTACTGCATGAAGACCGTGTTTTTCTGTGTATGTGGAGTGCTACGCGCTAATGTGATGTGGGTCGTTTGCTACCTACTGGCGTAGTTTTCACCTGCAAGCTCTCACCAAGGCGCAACTTTGCGGGCCTAACTGTCGCTGATATTGACGATGTGCCTAAAATTCGGGTGTTTTCAATCCCAATGGACGATCGAAAAGCAAAGTGAGAGTGTGCCGTTCAACGGGATTACATTCACATGGCTTCTCTACTTGATAAAAAGGTATGTGTGCGTCTATACTACATTCTTTTGATTTGATTTAGAATTATTACCTTTAGCACGTTTGGTTTTTTCATAAAATTATGTGTGTGCTTCTGTCTTCTTAGCGGAAGCCTTGATCTTGGACTTTTAGCTGAACTCCACTGGCGCTCACCAGTGCGATAACGTGCAGATTCCCGAGGAAGTGCTAGAAGCTGTCTAGGTTTTATGTTTTTGGCGAGTGCCATTGTCGAGACGTTGTCTAAGGGCGTCACTATAAAACCACGATGAGCCCTCAATCACCACTAAACTGACTTCACAAGCAGAGCGAGAGAAGCGTTTTTTTTTCGATGCTCGCACCCCAAATACATCAAAATGAAGGAAAAAACGTACGTGGAAATAGATACTCCCAACCTACTTTTGTTTCCTTCAGGAGCGGTAAACATTTTGCTATTTGTGCTTAGCACCACACACTCGTTGTAACACGTCTTCTTACTTGAATGTGAAAGAAAAGAAGTGCTGGTGCGGGGTTTCATGCATCTGTTAAGTTAATTCTTGTACTAACGCGACAGACTTGGAACTCCTTTTGGACACCGAAATTCCGGCGTCGGTATCGGCGTCGCTGGTTGTGAGCGAAAAATCATTATCGAGTGCATGACCGAAAAATTGTGATGCCAATGAAATAAAAATTATGGGTCTGAGTAAGGATCGAACATACGTCACGTCGCTAGTCATTTGCGTGGCAAGTGAGTCTTTTAACAGAGCCACACGTCTGCTTGAAAATACAGTGAAAATAACTTCCTCTCCTTAGAGATGCAGTAAAAATAACTTGCATGCTTTACAAACACTGCGTCCTCTATACATGCTTCATAATGCAACATGTAATAGCGCGATAATATTGCGTGCAACAAACGTACAGTTGTGAGCACCTGTGTACAAACTATGGGATCCCGTGGCAAAAGGTATCGACACTCAATATATGTAGTGACGAGACGCCTGTCGTGGGGCGCATGCGCGTACCAACTATCATTTGGCCTTTCAAGCCACTCTTTGCGACGCGCTCCTATACCCAAAACGACACGTGGGTGTCACTGGCATTGCTCCATCAAATTTGTGTCATTCTTTTTTATTTAATTTCACATAGCACCTGTGACGGCGCTGATTTCAGCACCGGCACCTCGTGTTTTTTTTTAATGCCGGTTGATTCGCATAACCAAGCGTAGCCAGCCTCGCAAAATCTGAAGAATCCAAGCACACAAAATGAAGTTTTTTGAGCTCATCTTGTCTTTGCCACGTTAGGCCATGATGAAATTACATGAACCTAGTTGAGTGAATGTAAATATAGCCGACTAAAATCTAGCCTAGTCGAGCCAGTTATCACATAATAAATTGAGGCATAAATAAGCCTAATTAGCACAGTTCAGCTTGCTGTTTTCTCGACCCATCTGGGCCCACCAAAACTTTTTACGCCTAACGTAAAAAGTACATACACAGCCGAATATAATTAAGCATAATTCATCATGCTTTCATTTAATTTAGCCGAGCAAAATCAGCCCAATTAAGGCAAACTTTATCACGGCCAAATAATCTAGGTCGGCTTCCCTATTATCCTAATAGCTCGAAATCCTTGAATTTACTAAATACCCCTATTGACACTGTACGAATGAAACTCATTTATGTCTAATTTGGGGGGAATATAGACACATATTATTGATGGCTCTGTTAAGAAAAGTACGAGTCACCGTCCCTAAAGCGAGGCTCACCCTGGACCTCTTCTTAGTTGTGCGCTGTGAGTACACAAGTGGTCCAATGGAATAACCATGTAACCGGTGACGTGCTTGTGGCGAAAAAAAAAATTGGCTTTATCGTAAGGCAGTGAATAATATATCGCAAACTAAAAAAGTTGCAGTACCACTGGGAGGATCAAGCAGTAAATGTGATTGCAACAAACTGGAGTATCATTTTTGAAAAGTGTAATGTTGAGTGTAACGCGAAAAAACTTCAAAAATATTCTTCGAACGTCCGATTAGTGCGATATTTCTTCTTTGTTTCATTCCAACTGCTTTGATTGCCACATGTGCCTTGGTAACATGTCTGTGAAGGCAAGAAATAAATATAAATATGTTACCTATGTAAGCTTTGCCAGCTACTAACGAGTAATAATATTTTCTTTAATTCATAAGGTCATACTTATTAAAAGGGTACCGTAAACTTTTTAACAGTTATTAAAATATATGACATATCAACGCCTCTAGTGTACGTGTCTTTTGAGGAAACGCCACTGACTCATCAATTTTAACCAGAACCAACAGAATAAGATAGGCATGCGTTCTTGCATTATTCATTGTTTTGGCTTAATTAGTCACCCCGTACCAAAGGGATGAAACATGCAAAATGTCTTTCTAAAAATAGTCAATAATCATCAAGAGAGTACATAACTACCTTCTTTACAACAACGAAATATTTACCCCTGCATGAAAATATCACGAATGAATGAGATAGCGCATTGCTTTGTCGAAACATTTAGGACTTTTCGTATTCTTACGTTCACAACCAGTAAAAGCCCTGCCACCAAAATGTTCATAATGTTAATATAATATGCATGTACATCAAGTGGGTAGTTGTGTAATTGGCGTAGTGTAGAAGATGCATGCTCGTTTTTGTGTAGCTGATTGACAATGCGAAACGTGGCGAAATGAGCTCGCAGTTGTTCCCGCCGGTTTAGTACGTTTTTACTTGTAAATACGTGAGAGCAAACTTAACCGGAAATTCTTATGCTTTTCAAATGGGCCTGACGGTTTCGACTTCTAAGAAATGATTTAAATACTCCTGGCACGTTTTCTCAAAACTAGCTTCGCATTAACAACGCTTGCCATACTTGGCAAAGCTATATA
Source organism: Rhipicephalus microplus (assembly GCF_013339725.1). Classification (NCBI taxonomy): domain Eukaryota; kingdom Metazoa; phylum Arthropoda; class Arachnida; order Ixodida; family Ixodidae; genus Rhipicephalus; species Rhipicephalus microplus. The sequence continues at coordinate 199,177,506 of NC_051167.1, read as the reverse complement.
TATGGCGTTGTAAGCCAGTATTCTCACAATTAGCTGCATCTTGGATATCTTATACAGTGAAATTTTACAGAATTTGCACATTAAAGAGCAAATCAAAATGGTTGGAACAGAAATGGTGCATATTATTTCACATATGCGATATCCATTACTATATCTTATATTTAGGGTCGCAATGATGATAATCCATTTCCTCTTGAAAACTCTTGAAAACAGTGCAGAAATCTCTTAAATATTCATACAGAAACGGGTGAGTAAAGTATACCTTATTTATACCACATGTCATCCCATCAAGCATATGTGCATAGACACAAAGTTCGAATTCTTCTGGGTAAGCATCATCCGTGGTAGTTTCACTATTCGTTTCTTGTGTAGTCTCCGAGTCCTCCCGAGATTGAGCGTCAGAAACATTGGTCATCTCATCGCTGTCTGAGCCCCATGCGTCTATCTGGCAACACTTAACAATACATTCCGCCTCATCATCCTGTTTGGAAAAAGGAAAATTGACATTGCAAATGAGAGGTAGAACTCCTGTTTTGTATGTAGTGCTTTCTTTTTTTGTTTTGCAATATCGACTTTAGCGATCTGCAGTTCTTGAAGGAATGTGTGCAAACAAATAAGATATATGCCTTGGTGAATGTGCGCTTGTTGCGTATCTAGATTGTTTTCTTTTAGTTTTCGTGTTTCACTGCTTTCAGAAATGAATGAAATTTGTACTTACAATTACTGTTGTAGATTTCAAAAAGTGGTTATTCTGTACCGGCCGGTGCATGGTTCTACATTTAGAGCTAAATGAAGCTTAACTACTGTGGAACCTCAGGAAGGGTGCAGCGCAGGTAACCAGTGATTCCTGCTTGAATAGTTCGCATGGCTACGCTTACAAAACCGTTGATAACAGAATTGTGTCATGTAAGTATGCAGGGTTTTTCAGGCACAAAATGATTCTCTTTAGGGTGGTTCGCTAACTCCATGGGCGACATGTGCGCTATTTTAAGCGGCGCTGCATCGACTTTCTGATTGTTACACCACTTGAGACACGAGTCGTTTCGGCGAGTTCCTTCAGGTCATTTGCCTCGGTCGTAGTACCAGTCACTTTCTAATTAGGTAGCGGCGCCCTCACATGCACGGTGCCGAAGGGAGCCCCAATTTTCCAAAATATTTAGAGCATTTTTATGGTCAATATTTAAATCATTCTTGGTCATTTCTGTAAATTGTATTATTTTGGAGTTTCTTCGTTTACTTTCACCCTGTTTCAGCACCTGAAGTGAGCGCTTCATTGCGAGCGTGATCACGCCACATGAAATTTATTTATGGAAAACTAGCTGAACACCAAAAAAGATACGCGGGTAAATTTTATGAAGACTAGCACTAGTGTTACCAAGCCTCATGAAAGGATGGAGCGGAGCTGCTTGCTTTCCAGTCTTCTTGTTTCTGCTTTATTTATTTTCTATTTCTTGCTTTTTCTCGGTTATTTTGGCTGTAGCCTTCATCTGCTGCTTTTTATCTATTTCTCCCTTTTTCTTTTTTTCTTCCCTGTATCTTTTTTGCTTTCTTTACCTTAATAATTATTCCAACTCCCCTCTTGTATTCTTTCTACTTTCCCGCAGTTCGATTACCTACTTTTTTGCTGTACAATACTATACAAGGCTATACTATACTATACAATACTATACAAGTGACTATACAATACTATACAATAGAATACAATAGTATACAATACTATACAACACTATACAATACTATACTATACATTGTATAGTATACAATACTATACAATGCTATACAATACTATACAATGCTATACAAGTGAGATTACGATGCTAACGTTTTATCATCTACACCACAAAATATCTATCGGCTTTGGGCCGAGGTACTGCTGCAAATTTAGAGTCTTTAGTCGAACATAAATGCGCTGAGTGGTAGCACTCTATACTAGTGAACGATAGGCAATTTTTGAGTAGACTTAAGTGTAATAAGGAGTTTTGTTTAGGCGAAGACGTATTATGTAGAAATATTTTTAATGAATTCTACTAATCAAACTATATCAATTGCGAGGTGATTCACATAACACGGCCATGCGAAAAATTCGTGGAAGCAAGCACCTGGAAATTTCTGTTCAGGTGTTTGCCTAAAAATCTCAGTCACATGGGTAATATACGTATCACGTTGGTCTTGTTTATTTGGCGGAGCAAATTATTGTACTTAGTCTTGAGTCAGTTATTTAAAAGCAGTTTTGTTTTAACTCTTCTGAAAGCTTCTCTAGATAATCATTAGTCTTTTCTTTAGGTTTACGTTACGTCCGCGAAGTAAAGGATATATTAGTGTCGTCCGCGAACGTTACCATATCGCGGGTTTTGTCAATTTGTCTTACATTGTTGATGTATAAGAACAACAGTGTAAGACCCAACACAGATTCTTGGGGTACTCCATTTATTACGTTTAACAGCGTGGCGGTGTGGTTAAATACATTTGTAATTTGGAAGTGCTCCTTGAGATAGTTGTTCATTTTAATGACGTGGCACGTAAGCCATAATTTTTCAGTTTGGAAAGTAATATACTAAAGTTAACCGAGTCAAACACATTTAACAAGTCTAGAAACATACCTAATGTATAATTCTTACTTTCAATTCCTTGAATAATTTTCTTTATTCAAAGAATCTAAAGAATTGAAAGTAAGTGACCGATTGTTCAGTTCACTTGCGTTTTTGAAATCCAAACTGTGAACTGGATATATTATTCTGTTTCTCTATGAACTATGTTATGTGATTATTATTTACCGCACTCAAAAACTTTTGAAAAATTTGCAATTCCATTGTTGCTTGGTAATTTGTGAAGGTGCTTTTTTTATCTCCGGATTTGTATATCAGTATAATCTTATGGAGTTCCAGCAGTGACCAGTTCTTTCTGAAAACGATTGACTATAATCGCAATTGAGGGCTGTTTTGGCAACGATTTTGTCCAATAGCACTAAGAATTGTGTATATGAACTTGTTCTGTGCAAGGCGAGAAAAAGAGTCTCTGGAAAATTCTGTAACCTTTACGAGATTAAATGCGACAAGCCATTCGCATACAAAAAAAATTGAAAGCATGAATGCGAGGTTCAGAAATACAATGCTCCTTGCTACAGAAGTGCAAGTACTCGTTTGCGGATCAGAAGACATTTACTTCTGAACAACCAACTTCTAAGGTTTACTTGAATGGCGGCAATGTGCAAGGTCAAATGTTACTTTATACCTACATTCAAACGGTACTTTTTATCAGATATAAGTGACACAAGTTGTGAATTCAAAAAAGTTCTACGAAGTGTTGTTTAGTACTCTTCCAGATGACCACGATTTCAAACATAGAGCAACATTTCTTTCATTAAAAGCTTCCAATAGATTCTTAGCAAAGAACCTTTATAATGTAGGGCAACTTATTCACTTTTCGGTTTTACATTCAATGCTTTCATCGCATAATACAAACATTTATGTGGACCTTAACTGTTCAAACAATGAGACGGGATCACCCATTACTATAAGTAATGGACAGAGGGCTGAGATTAGTCGATTTCTTTCTGGAGAATATTTTCGTGCTTCTCTTTTAATTGTGAAGCTGCTTAAAGCAGCCGGAATTGATTTCTTCCGCATGTCAGCAAACAGTTACCAGCATAAACAGGTATATGTATCAGAAATTGTGTGAAATCCACTACGGAACCACTGGTCAACTAAAATGAGCAAGGCAACAGTTATCCCAACAAACTGTGAATGAGTAAGTGCTACATAAATCGGATACATCTCACTATTCCACACTGATTATATAAAAAGGAAAGCAAAATTTGTCCAACATGCCGCTACGAAGAGATGATGGTGAGCCGAAGAACCCGAGTACGTACAACGAGACGATACTAGCGAACGTCAAAGGCAATGGCACCTGCAGGAAGGCGCCGAAACGATGGAAGGCCTAGGCCCACGATGACTTGCACGCATATCTAATAGCGGACCTCTTATCTAGTAGGTTTCAGCTCAGGTTTTTGTCTCTGGAATTCGAACAAATATGACGTGCCGGGGACTCTCCCTGGCTTATCTCTAGCCTATCTGCGCTCAGACTGAACGTAGAAAGAACTAGCGTAAACCTAGCGAAGTTCTAGCAACGAGACAAAAGAAGAACAACCCGTAAACAATCTGCAACACTTAAGCCTGGAGGCAACATAAAAGCAACCAGGTCAATCTTCGGAATCATTCACTTTCACTGCTTGAGCCTTGCGCCATTCAGTGGAAGCTTTGTTTTTTTTTTTGCATGACAGTTCTCATTTTATATTTCAATTATTACTGGAAGTTACATTTGCTAATGCCTAAACCTACCTGACTTTTTCATGAAGCTTCTCTGTAAGTCCGTGTTGGTGGTGAACTATACAAGAAGTTCTCGTCTATGTTGTGTTCAATAAAGTCCACTTTTTCAATGAATATTTATACAGACTATAACGTAGGGCACAATAGGAGCCTTTCATATCCACGCTTCTTTCACCTCCATTTTAGCGCTTATTGTGTAATAAAACCAGATTGCAAAATGGCTATTTCTCCTGATGCAGGAACCTTCTTTTATAAATTCTATACTCTACTCTGATGCACTGTCAGTGAAATTAGAATAGCATATAAAAAGGATAATGGTTTATTTATTAGGTTATCACCTCCCCAATCTGCCAGAGGTAACATAAGAGTATTTTAATAATGTAATAAGCTTAGTACTTCAGTTTGTATTCACTGTCATCATTATAAAAATCGCGAAGTTTCAATGCACGGCAAAGCTCAAATATCTCTAGGGTTAATAGCAAACACAGTATACTAAAACTGAACTATATAATTGACTCACATGACAGCAATGCTACGCTAAATATAGCAATAAAAAACGAATCCTTATATCTATTGTATGAAAGTAGCGCAAACCTGATAATCATGACAAGACTGTGAGGTTGGGTGTATTTGTAACACATAACTAATAACGTAGCGCGCAAAAAGTTAAACACAGGACAAGAAAAGGAGTAAAAAGGAACTACTGTTTATGTTTTCCCTTGTTTTGTATCTCAGTTTTTACGCGCTACGTTATTAGTGAGATAAATATGACTCTCTCAAACCGAGAATGGCTGTGCAACTATAGAAATGTATAGCACAAATACGCAGGCTGTAACATCTTACTTACCATAGAAGCATTGAAGTATTCCAGCTCCGGATAAGTTAGCCGACATAATTCTTCGTAAGTGACGTTGTCGCCGGGATAAAAGTCATTCGTAAAATTTGCAGTTGTGTTGACGTATATACATGATGTCGGTAGGCGTCTGAAAATTATTTAAAAAATGGATGCGATTGACGTAGGTACTCTCGATTTTTTCGCTATTTCACTCATACCGGACGATTGATATAAGTCACACAGGCAACAGATAATTCTTTAAACAAATGGGCCACAATTTTGAAAGATAAAAGCCTTAGCCACAGAGTCAGAAGTAGTTATCAGACGCCTTAGTGTCCATGCTTACGCAAGCCTTGCTTTTTATTGTGTGTGGTGAGGGCCCCTAACAGAGGATACGTGTTTGCTCGTTTAGACGAATTGCTTAGCACAAAAAAATACTAGCATTGTCACAAGCACCCTTATAATGTAGCTCTACATGAAATACAGGACACGAAAGACAAACAAGAGCTTCTTTATGTAGCGCAACCCCTTCAGCGCCCGTGATGCACTACCCGTGATAGTAAAAACGTAGAAGGAGAAAGCAGTGACAACTGCGGCTGCGAATAACGGCAGCAAAATGGATTCCTGGTTTAAGAGAAAGGGATAAAAAATGTTTGGAGGAAGACAGAGAAGATAACAAAAAGAAAATTACTGGCTTTCTACCCTGTACTAAAGAAGGGTAAATGGGATGCAAGTTAAGGAGAGAAAAAAAAATTTGGTAGAAGAAATAGTCATAGCTTTACCGCAAAGGCGAAGCAATGAACGCGACAGCAACAAATTGCAAGGTCACGCGCAGAATGGCAAGCAGATCGAAACGTTCCCCACCTTTCTCCCGCACAAATGACACACGAAACGTACTCAAAGTTACAGATGAACCTGAGTGAGCGTCTCAGTTGTTACTCTGCTGTGTCTGAAAACCATGCCCTTTTCGCAAATGGAGGATGCTCAACGATTGCAGTGACCTTTGTGCGCCTCCTATCTACAACAGAGTCGTTCCAGTTCAACCCCGACGCCAGCCAAGACGTATGATCCTCCCCACCGAGAAATAAAGGTGCGCGAGAGATCGTCCTCTCCCCTCCTTTCCGCGGGCCAAAGTGCACGTGAGAGATGAGAGCCGCCGCGCACTGATTGCGCCATCTTGCTGATAATGCTGAAAACACGATAGCCCCCCCCCCTTCCCCTAGATGCCCGCCAAAAGTGGTAAGGGGTAGCTACAAAAAGCTGGCCGTTTAAACGCTGAAGGAGGTACCCCTCGGTGGCTCAGTGGCTAACGCTTCGCATTCACGGCGTGGAGGTCCCACGTTCTATTCCGCGCGCCGGAGTGTTCTTTGTGAATTTTTTTCTTTCTTGCGTTTTTGTATATATAGACACGTATGCACGTGCATGATATCGACGCCGACGCTGGCGGCGATATTTAGCCGAGAATGTCCATATAATTGCTATCGCAATAAAAAAATGGCCCCGTATTTGCATGTTAATTCACAAATGTCATCGTAAGATGATAGCCTTGCGTCTGGGGAGAGTGAACAAAAATTTATTTGATGTTCTGCGCAAGAAAATTGGTGAATGATATTCTGGAGGCACTGCGTTAGTGCCTCGAGCATGCAGCGAAGACGAACGAGCGCATCAATTCATGTCATACGTGAGACATGAGCGCCATCAGGAAGTTTTCTTGGAAAACGAAGCGCGTGCCTCTGAGACGGGTGTGCGTGCCTGTCTTAGAGGTGATAAGGTGTAGAACGCAAGGCGACGGGTAGGTGCCACCACCGTCTCGTCTTAGCAAAGCGTGGGGAACACCGGCCTTTTCGTGCAAGCGTTGCATGGTCTGCGCAGCGTGATAACCGCTACGGTCCTTAAAATTACTTATGTGTGCCTTTTCTAGTAAAAGACGCACATGCAGAATATGTACGTGTTGATATGGTGCCCCAGACATGCGCAATAGTTGCTTTTTAATTGACAATTGCACAAGTATGAACGCTGAGTCTTGAGCAACACTAGTGGGCGTTGCGGATAGGGTCGGACGTTTCAAGTACTCGATGCCGTTAAAACTGGGCAAACAGATAAATGCACAGACAGACAGACAGACAGACAGACAGACAGACAGACAGACAGACAGACCAAAATTTTTGCATCGGAGGCCTCCAAGAAATACTATCACTTTTAAAAAAGGCATTGCACACACACTGAAGTGATGGAGAGTCACAGTCAGTTTGAGAGTTCAGTTGACCGCAGAATCTTCAACAACACCTTCGTCGCTTTCTGGCTGGAAGCTCAAACGCTTCGACACACCAATAGCGTCTGGTCGTCGAGCCGTGTTAACGTTGACGCAAGTTGTATTTGGCAGCTGTACTTAGTACAATTACAAAGTACGTGTGCAATAGTTTCATCTATGCCACAGTGATCTGACGCAGCGCTGTCTTCGATTTCAATTCAGTGAGTGAGACCGTTCGTGAATGAAACACTCCAAGCAGCATGTGGTAGTGCTCGGTTGTTTCAGATTGGGATAGTCTGGATGGAATTTGAAGTGCCGGATACTGGCGGGGAAGGCAGGTATGCAAAAAAATGCCAGGCGAGTGTGTAAGGTGCAGCGCAGTCACAGCGAAAGCTGGAAGAGTGACTTTCCAAGCCAATTCAAAACACCCATTGGGTAACTAGTGAGAGCACACTTGCTTGATGTTCGCTACTGCTATAATAATAAAAACTTTAGGGTAGCAGGCTGGCAGTCGCCATGCTATTTTTCGTCACTCTTCTGCAAAGCGTGAGCTCCGCTAAACATTTGCGAGGAATTTTGTGCCAATTATTCATGCAGTGGCTGACGACGATGAGGAATTATGCCTGAAGTGGGTATGCGCAACAGTTAATAGCAGAACGAGAAAAAAATTTGTGATGGGTTGGATCAATGGACTACCAACTCTTTACGCTATTCGCATTGTGTGACGACTGGTTGTTCTTTCGCCGTTTTAAAACGCTTTATAAGTCGTATTAACGCGATTGCTTTCCCGACATCAAGACTGCCTAAGACAAGTTTGCCAACAAGTCCCAAGCACCGGCGTGGCTCAGTGGTAGAATACGGGGGGGGGGGGCACCCAGCATTTTATCTGGGTGCCCCCTCAAAGGTAGGATTTGACCTGGGTTCGAGCCCCACTGTGTCATTGATACTAGGTTTTTTTCTGGTTTTGTGCGATGTGTTTTCGTCCGATACGGACACCAGCGGTGGCAGCGGCGGACAATCACGGCGCTGCTCGTGACCCAAGTTTTGATCTCTCTTAGCTTTTGCTAAGAGAGATCCGTGTTATCTTAAACATGTTCTCTATTGTATCTACAATGCACAGAGAGCTAGGTTGCTCTTTGTGACTCACATTTGATATGATTGTATTCTTTTCGTAAATGACACAAAGCAGACGAAATGTTCTTTCGTAAGCGTGTGTCGTGACCCTGAAAACATTCCTATCCTACTTTTAGAGATGAAGCTCCTTATTCCGTGAGTCGTACGCCCGCGATGTATGTATAGTAGTAATAGTAGTCGTAGTAGGTAGCCAGCTCTCGTTTATTCCTTGGAATGTCCACTGGACTACGGTACTTATATATGATGAATATATGATCAAAAGATGCGAGATGGTAGTACTAGGAGTGTTCACTAGATGAACGGGTGGATGAACAGCTTACGGACAGACATTAAGGCAAGCAGACAGACACACAGACAGATGCATGGATGGACGCACGGACGCACAGATGGACGCACGGACGAATGGACGCATGGACACATGGACGCACGGGCGAATACATGGACAGACAAACGGACAGACAGACAGATGCACGGATTGGGGGACGCATGAATGAACACGAGGAAGGACGGACGAGCAGACGCATGGACGGTCGCACGCACGGTTGCAAGAAGCAACGAACGGACGGAAGCGTGGACGGACTGATGGATGCTTCGCCCCACTCATCATCATTCAGTCCATGGATATGCTGCGTATTTTTATCATAGGAGTATTTTAGGCTTTCATTTAGTCCAAAACGAGTGAACAGTAATGATTATCATTATGAAACGGCACATGCTTTCTCCGGCCTCTTCTATGAATTTGTCATCTTACTGATCGTCGGATTTGCTCCCATAATACGTGCGCCGTCCTCACTGGCGCGGGATGCACATCACTGATGGCTGAGAAAAAGTGAGTACACGTAAAGAAAAAAAAATACGGGGAAAAATAGAAATAAAAAAAAACAAAGGCCAAAAGTTTGAGAAAACGTTCGCAAACCGAGATTTGAAACCCCGTACCCACAATCCGAAGGCGTGGGAGTTAACCTCCCGGCTTCTCAGGCACGATAGCGAAGCATCGCAAAAGCTACGGAGAGGGAAGAAAGGGGGGGGGGGGGGGCTTGAGGACAGGTGTGGGGGTTAGGAGTAGAAATGTAAGGATTAGGGAGATAAAGCATAGGATTGAAATAATAGACGTAGACACAAAGACACCCAGGACAAAAAAAGCAATCAACTGACAAAAGTGAACACGTTGAAAAGAAAAAAAGAAAATTACGAAGAAAGAGCATACCTCTTAGCTCATCACTCACTTCAGGCTTGGAACCATTAGTGTGGAGCCTAGTTATTGTTTTTTTGCCTAACACGTGCCACTTACTTTTAGTGTGATCCCGAGATTGAAAACAAGGCGAGAGTCCACTTGCTTAGGTTTTATGTTCTTGTAAGCCAAGGCAAATGTGTAAACCACGCACGTCAGTCAATCTTGCGCCTTTATCGTAGAAAATTTAGGAGTGCAAATTTCCTACTAGTGTAAAAGTAAATGCGAGAGCTTGGAACGAGGACACAAGCGCCAAACTCAAAACTGTTATGTCTACAATTCAACTCTTACACACCAACCGTTGGTGCTTACCACAATTCTCTCCATGAATGGGTAAACTTACATTGTTTTCGAAAAAAACTTTCATGTCATATGTCATAAAATTATTGCAGTATTCGGAGGCTATATATTACTGTTTATTAAACAACAAATGTTTGACTCTAGAACATAACTGCGGCCTGTTACTGTATCGCAGTTTCCAGATTCTCCTGCATTTATTAAAATAGTTCTTTTTTTTATAGGACAAATATTGAGCTCCATGAGTGATTTTATGACTTTGCAAACACGCCCATAAAACTTTGTATGCACTCGACACTCACGGGGAAAAAAAGAAATATATTCTTACTTGACGAGAAAAGAGATCTGACGAATACTGCACTCTGACAGTATTGACTTATTGTGCATGCCAGCATCTACATTGGACATTAGATTTCCCCATTTGGCAGAGCAATTTTGAGCCCCTGGACAGCCATCATGGTCACTTCCAAGCCTGAAAAACAAAATAAACGTCTTTAGACATTATCAAAAAAAAAAAAAACTACCTCACACAAGCTATCTGTTCGCGGGCTCTAAGGTAAAGTTTCGTTTCATCTAATATATTTATATTCCCACGATCCTAATTCTAATTCTCTATTTTTCGCACTCAACAGCTTCATTTGTCATTTCACTGTTGCTACCCCTTCAAGATGTGCCAGCTAAAATGACATCCTATAGAAGATTTTGTAAAATTATCGAAACAAGGTATTTTGCTTTTAGGATGTGATACAAGTTTTTGCAGAAATTGCCAAGCAATTGGCAATACATTTACGTGTTAATAAGTGCAGTGATGATTTTATTAGCCTTAAAGGCTGCTGTGAAATACATGTTACCAAATAGAAAATTATTTACACGTTACTGTAGCACGAAAGAGCATGAACAAGTCTCATATGGTGCTCGCTCTCAACACGCTGCTAAAAAGAATAGCACAGGCGAAATATATATAATGCTTAATACTAGCTTTCAAATAGTATCCTTTCCACGTGTTGAACTCCGGCGTCCTGCGAAAATAAGAATTCGGACAAGTAACGTGGACGAAGTCCTCAGGCAACTGGCCCACTCTTCCTACCTAAGACCTCTATGCACGGGGTGGGGAGTACTTAATAAAACCAGAGACAAGCCCATTAGCATGGTGCAATTTGTAAGCGCGGACCATGAAAAGGACGCATAATCAACTTCTCTCTATAGAACACCGTTGAATCCACATTAGTACAAAGAGCTGACCACATGTTCGTGTTGGACTGTGTCAGCGATTGCCTTTTTTGACGTGGCGCCATGCCTTTTATATATGAAGAAAGAGCACGCACCTAAGAGAGGACGCGCAAATACGAATCTGCGGCTGTCTCTCTTTCTATAAGGAGAGGGCACAGCATCGTTTCACCAACCCACATGCTGACACGCTGCAACGTGTCCCTGAAGTCAGGCCTCAACACGTTCCCCCTTCTTTCACCAATCTTAATCTTACGTACTCTCACTTACGCAGCATGCTGCACTGGGCGCCCGAAGAGATAGCGCACATCGGGCACCATTCATGAAGTCGCAACACTGTACGTAATCCCTGACACTTGCAGCGTATCGAGTATTTTTGCAAATGCGTTTGGGGCCGCAACCTTGGGTGGTTAATTTTGCTGTTTCGTTATCTTCGCTGTTAAACATATGATAGTAGACTGTATACTCATACTTTCGGGAGCAGCTGTACGAACGCAGTCCAAGGTTCAACACTCTTCAACGAAATTTCGCCTCCAGAAATTGTCTCAATCATATCGCAGTAACACATTAGACGCAGATTTGCACGCTAAGTACATTTTGCATCATTGATCATTGAACTTCTTTAGTTTAAAACGTGTGCTCTACCACTGTTACATCATTGGCAGAATGCTCTTTCTAATTACCACACCTCCACATGCTCTAGCGCTACGAGATCGTGCAGGCTGTGCCCTGGCCGTCTTTATACCATGAGATTAGACACTTAATAAATCAAAAGCATTAGGGGCCTTGTCACATACAAAAGTTCAAGTTTGCCGTCTGCAGCGTTGACGTCTACATGAATCACGTAAAAAAATGCGATGCGATGACGTCACAAATTCTCTCGAAGTAGGGGAGCTACATAAACTTTTTGTCTTCGGCGGTGAGCTGATCACACAGACAGTGCTAAACCAGGTGGAATGCAGAAACCTTAAAACGCCCCTTGTACGCAATGCAGTAAGAAAGCCACGTTTCATACAGGAAGCTTTGGTAGGAGGAGAGGGAGAGCAGAATTAACAAAATGACTGGCATCCAGTCCAGATTGATTGATAAATGTGGTTTAACGTCCAAAACCCACTTTACTATTATGAAAGACGCTGCAGTGGAGTGCTTCGGAAATTTCTACCATCTGGGGTTCTTTAACGTGCACCCAAATCTGACCAGACGGGCCTACAGCATTTTCGACTCCATCTAAAATGCAGCCGCTGCAGCGGGGATTCACTCCCACAAACTGCGGGTCAGCAGCCGAGTACCTTAGCCACTATACCACCACGGTGGGACAAGAAAAGAAAAAAAAAACATGGCTTTTGCCCTCTTGTATACTTGGGCGAATGAATGAGGGACCCTACAGGCTTTAGAGTGAAAGGCTAACTATATTAGGAGCCATCGATCGAGCCCGATTTCTAGTTTCTGTACTAGTTTGAAAACTTGACAATTTGACTCATTGAATTGAGAGATGTTTAGTGAGTATTGAAAGTGCTTACAAATGGCCAATTTCATGTGCCATTGTTGTGACTCCACTGAACAGGTAAGGTTTGTCTTCTCCGATGGCCACTTTATTCTCTGTGCAAATTCCACCAATTTCAGCCATACCTGAAGGAGTAGTTTTGTTATTGCAAGACGCACTTTTCTTTACGCTATACGTGTTTTCGTATATGGTAAACATACTAGATGAATACATTCAATGTATACGTTTTTTCCTTGAAATAATAAAATTAACAAAGAAAGCCAAATATAGTAACGAGGCCGATGGGATGCTTGGAGGCATTAGGACTATTCCAGGTTTCTTAGAGTTATTGAGCAGCTTCAAGAAACTCCCTTGGTTTAAGATAAAAACTGATAGTTTGACACAGGAAGCCAGGTACATTAAAATGGTGATCTGTACAGACGACCCGGGTAGAAAAAGAAGTCGGCAAATGTATTATTAGGCATTCCTTTCTTCCGATTCTGCCATCTGGTATTAAAGTTTTGCATTTTGAACTTTGAACTTTAGTGTACTTGTTTATTAGTAATTGAGAAAACATGGTAGCAACAACTGCATCCAAAGCACAAGTATTGACCAGCCACAGCAATATATTTCAATTGTAGAGTTACTGTTTAGGTGCAAATAAGTTTATTTTAATTGTACCTGCAACATTTACAATTGTCATTTAGGAGAGACCTTTTCAACTGTTTGCTGACCTATTTTTTTAATTATTCATTATTTTAACCTACCCATCAGGCCGTTAGAGGCATTACGTAAAGGGATGATGCAATAATAGGTTGAAACTAGCCTAATACAAAACAACAGAAAGGGGTTAAAATGTGTTAAGAAATGAGAACTAATAAATAACATTTCAATAAAGTGCACAAAAATGTAAATTAAACTTTGTTCAATATAAAAATAAACCTATCAAAAAGGCAGTAGCAAACCCGCTCTTTAGGTCTACTTCTCATTATGCAATACAATTGCGCACAGAAAAATGCAGAAAAATGAATACAGATCATAGACGGCACAACGTGACCACTGAAGTAAATATTTTTAATACAAAGTTTTGTATATATAGCCAGAGAGTCTGCAAATTGAACAATCAAACATGTACACTATGTAGAAGCGTTTGAACAAAAGCTTAGCTAGAGGATATTCAAAAATACTCTGGGAAGCTGTGGTATTAGGAGCGTGTTATGAGTGTTGTAAAGAAAACGACACATCAGTATATAAACACGCAAACAAAAGTGGATCCTGCAGGCACTTACGTAAATGTGATTAAAATAAATGTTTTCAGCACTTGTATACAGCGCAACTTCCATAGTCATGTATTCTAAAAGGAGCACTCGCTGATGCAAACAAAATGAAATGGAATAATGCAGCTTCATACTCGAGCTGCCAAGCCTGAATTCAGTGCAGAGCTTTGCTACATTCTTTGTTTTTTTATGTTTGGTTTTTTTGTCTTTCCACATCTTTTTTTGTGCTGTTTCTTTCATTTTCTGTATTTTTCAGTCTTGTTTTTTTTTCACTTTTATTCAATTCATTCCTTCCAACTACTTTACCTGATTCTTTTTCAGACGTTCTCTTTCTGTTCTTCTTGAAACATTTTTTCTATCTCTCTTTCTCTCTTTCTATTTCCCCCTAGATCACCCTTCTTTATTTTAGATTTATTTTGCCCGCCTTACTCCAAGTCCACTGTTGTCCATTTCTCTCTTATTTTTGCGGCTGATCAGTGGTCATCATCAAAGCAGTCTGAAGACAATGCAAACACTTCTGCTTGGCTCAAGCGGGTGCTCATTTTATATTCGAAGCGCACGAAGAACAAGGGAAAGAGGATTCCCCATTGTCCTTAGTGCGTGCGTTCCATAGAGTTTCCTAAATGTACACTAGAGGGAACACTGGCGCTAGTGTCTATGAGAGCTGCGGCGCACGGTGAATCAGCGAGCATGGGAATGATGGGTAGTACACGGATTTGTCTAATATTCGTACTTCTGGCTCCGTTTTTGTTCATGTGGCTTGGAGCTGTTTTCTCACGAAACAAGAAATAGGCGAATGTGAAACGGTTGCGCTTCACCGCGTTATTATTTTAGGCTTACCATTTAGAATCGGGTCATGAAGTTAAATGGTTTATCCTTTCATTCAAAATAAAACCGAAACACTGCAATAAACGAAGCCACAAGTACGAAGACTAGGCAAATCTGTGTACTACCTATCATTGCCATGGTCGCTGAACAAACTCAGTGCTAGAGTCCCATCTATGGTTTATTTTAGAAAACCCAATGGTGCGCGCTCACTATGCTTTGATGAAGCGTTCCACCAAGCAACGAATAAATCATACTAATGCATATACTGGCAGATAATTTAAACTCTAACGAAATGTTTTTGAAGAAACCTGACGTTTCGGAACTGACTCGGTTCCTTCCTCAGGGGAAACTAGGACTACGTATTACCGGCGTCTTCAAAACACTCGTGCGATGGTTAATGCGCCCCCCTCTCTCTTTCTCTCTCGTTTTGCTGTGGAGCACTGTCCATGTGTATACTCTGGGGAGAAGGGTTCCGAGAGAGTGGCTGATGTCTTGGGCCATTTGCTGTATATACCACGACCCGAGTAGTAACCTTCTCCTCCAGTTCATCTCGCTTTCAAGGATGGTCGTTGCTGCGAAATTTATCTGGTGGTCCAACGTCTCAGCATGCTCGGCAAGTGCGCTGCGCTCTTTGTAGAGCTTTCGCACGTCATTGGCGTGTTCTTTGAATAGTTCCGGTAGGCTTTTTGTCTCGCCGGTACACGAAGAAGGGCACTTGGCACACGGTATTTCGTAAACGAAACCGCGGGTCCTGTACATTGTTGCCGGTCTTTCAGGCGGGGGAGGAGGCGGCCAAGCATACACGAAAGCACGTGCGTGATGCGACCTCCTTCTTTTTTGAAGATCAGCGACATCTCGCTGGTTTCCTGAACAAACGGGACCTGTACGCGTTTTGGAGGGCTGCCAAATAATGCTAATTGGAGCTTTCGTATCCCCTGTTTCTCTGCGCGGCGGTTTGTGGCTCAAGTGAAGTTTATTGGGTATCAGTTCTTTCTGAGGTCCACAATTACGCGGGCCTCTTCTTTCTTTCGCTCCATGTCATTGGAGCATAAGTTCTGAGCTCTCTGGAGTAGCGTGGTCACACCCGAGGCCTTGTGGCAGGTGGGGTGGGATCAATCATATTCAAGGTAGCGGGTGGTGTGCGTTGGCTTCCTGTGAACGGAAAACTCCAGGCCGTTGCGCTTTCTTGCCACCTGGACGTCAAGAAAGGGCAGGCAGTGATCGTTTTCACACTCGGCCGTGAATTGAATGGCTGGGTGCACAGAATTCAGGTGCTGTCCGAAGTTCTAAATTTCAGACGTTTTCATGCCGCAAAAGCAATCATCCATAAAACGAAGAAAAAGCTTGGACGGCGGCGAGAAGGAGCTGAGTGCTTTTTCTTCTGTATGCTCACTGGTCAGGTTTACCATCGTGACGTAGATGGGAGCTCCCATCGCGGTTCCACTGTTATGCCTGAAAATAGTTTTTTTTTTGTAGCGGAAGTACGTACTAGGCAGGCAGAAGTCCAGTAGACGGCAGAGCTCGTCAACCACCAAAGGAGTCCTTTCCCTCAGACATGCGTCACCCTTAAGCGCAGCACGGGCAGATGACACAGCTAAGGGCACTGGCACATGGGTGAACAATGAAACGACGTCAATAGAGACCAGGCTGTCGTCATTGTCGATCGTCACGTCTTCGCTAGCTGTACAAAGTGGCTGGAGTCATGAACATGAGTTGGTGTCTTTCTGGTTAAAGGGGGGGGGGGGGGGGGGCGAAGATTCGGTGTATAAGATTAGAAAGGGCTCGGTATTGAGAGGAAGTGAAGTTTACAATTGGTCGAAGGGGATGTAAGGCTTGGGAATATTCGGTAGTCCATAGAAACTCGGTGTAGATCCGTTAAAACAGATGAGTCGCAGGGAAAGGGTTCTGAGATCTGGGTAATGCCTGAAAATCTCTGTGGGTAGCTTGTTTAGCTGTGTCTGGGTTTGCTTCGTTGGGTCCTTTTTTAGCTGCGTGTATGCGTCCCCTTCTAAAGGAGCTGAAATCTTCCAATTGTATGCTGTCTCCGCTGTCCAACACCATCGTCGAATCGCCCTTGTCGGTGGGCAAGATTACAATGCTTTGATCCCGTCGGAGTTACCGATGCGCCTGGTTCTCCTTTGCGGTAAAGTTCTTTTTCTTTTGTAATGGTAATTTCAAAAGGAGCCCAATTTTTTGGGCCTTGATTTCTTCTCTGGCGCTCGGCCTCATGCTCTGAACAGCTTCCTCCACGGCCGCGACAAGTTTACGTAGACGGGTCCTCGTTAAAATGTCATAGCCATGTCACTTTGCCAGAACAGTAGTTACCCAATCAGTGGGTGGACGTTATGAAACATTGGTGACAAACCTGAAATTTTGAATGCTTTGGGGGGTAATCCAGTACAACAGGTAGGAAAGTTTATTATCCTGGGTGGTCCGGTTCTTGTTTGCCGTCGATGTCGAAAAGGAGTCCATGAGCGCGTCGGCCGCTGACATTAACTAAGAGATGCGGTGCTCAAGTTGAAACTCAGCGAAGAACAGATCCAATTCTTTTCCTGTAGACAGGCGTTAATTTCATGAAGGCGGGCGTTGATCAGTCGTTGTTCGGCTCTCGTGATGACTACCAAGCATCAATGATTGAGGCAGGTCGTTTTGGGTGCAGGCTTTGAGGAAGAACTTTCGTTTCTCTGCAGGTACGGCTGAAGCCGAGAAGAGTCTTGAAGACTGAGATACCTTCCTTAATGCGTATGTAGCGTTTGAAGAGCTGCATGGTATTGTGCTCGAAGTAG
The DNA here is from genome assembly GCF_013339725.1 of Rhipicephalus microplus. Lineage (NCBI taxonomy): Eukaryota > Metazoa > Arthropoda > Arachnida > Ixodida > Ixodidae > Rhipicephalus > Rhipicephalus microplus. The sequence continues at coordinate 199,159,829 of NC_051167.1, read as the reverse complement.
TCTTGGCTGATTGACTTGAATGTAAACATTCAACAGATGTCTGTCTGGTTGGCTATGAAAACTGGCAAATGATTGTAATTTCAACCAAAAGTGTTTCAAGAAACCCGACGTTTCGAAACCAACTTGGTTCCTTCTTCAGGGGAAACTGGGACCACGTAGCACCGCCGTCTTCAAATCACTCGTGGGGTGGTTAAGGCACACCGCCCTCTTACTCGCTTTGCCGTGAAGCGTAGTGCATGTGTATACAATGGGGGAAGTGCTCCGAGAGAGCGGTTGATGTTTTGGGCCGTTCGCTGTATATGCCATGACAAGAGTGGTCACCTTCTCCTGAATTTCGTCTCGCTTTCAACGATGGTGTTTGCTTCGAAATTTATTCCGTGATCCAACGTCTCGGCATGCTCGGTCATTGCGCTGCGCTCTTTGTAGAGCTGCCACACATCGTTGGCGTGTTGCTTGAAACGTTCTGGTAGCTTTTTCGTCTCGCCGATATACGAAGAAGGGCACTCGGCGCACGGAATTTCGTAAACAACACCGGGGGTCCTGTTATTTGTTGGGCGGTCTTTCGGGTGCGGGAGGAGGCGGCCCAGCGTACACGAAGCCACGTGCGCGATGCGACCCCCTTCTTTTTTGAAGATCCGTGCCAACATCTGGCTGGTTCCTTGAACGTACGGGACCGGTACGTGTTTTGGAGGGCTCCCAATTATTGGTGATTGGGGTTTTCGTATCCTCTCTAGTTTGCGCAGTGGGTGGCGGCTCGTATGAATATTTATTCATACGAGCCGTCACCCACTGCGCCACCCGAGCATAGGTCTACAATCACGCGGGTCCCTTATTTCTTTCGCTCCACGTCATTGGAGCATAAGTTCTTAGCTCTCTTGAGTTGCGTGGTCACAACCGAGGCCGTGTGGCAGGCGGGGTGGGTTGAATTATATTGAAGGTAGCGGCCGGTGTGCGATGGCTTCATGCGACCGGAAAACTCCAGGCCGTTGCACTTCCTTGCCACCTGGACGTCAAGAAAGGGCAGGCAGCGGTCACGTTCACACTCGGCCTTGAATTGTATGGCTGGGTGCACGAAAATTTAGATGCTGTCTGAAGTCGGTTGTGACCACGCTACTCCAGAGAGCTAAGAACTTAAGCTCCAATGAGGTGGAGCGAAAGAAAGAGGGGCCACGTAATTGCAGACCTCAAAAAAAACGGATACCCAAAAAACTTCTATCACACGCCCCCCGCCACGCATAGCAACAGGGGATACGAAAACTCCAATAAGCAATAATTGGCAGCCCTCTGAAACGAGTACCGGTCCCATACGTTCAGGAACCAGCGAGATATTGGCACGGATCTTCAAAAAAGAAGGGCGTCGCATCGCCCACGTGCCTTCGTGTACGCTGGGCTGCCTCCTCCCCCACCCGAAAGACTGGCCAACAATAGATAGGACCCCCGGTGTCGTTTACAAAATCCTGTAAGTCAAGTGGCCTTCGTAAATCGGCGAGATGAAAACCCTACGACTCAAACAACACGCCAACGAAAGCGCTCCTCTGGCCGACTAGGCTCGTCCTACGCCATCTCCTGACACCGACAAGAGCTCCCGCCGAGTGTTGCCCCGCCCTCGGACTCCTGCGACTACGTCCATCTTTCTTATCTTCTCCTTACTTCATCATGTCGCTCCCTCACGCCACGCTCTCTCCTTCGCCTTATATGTATTTCTATACCTTTTCATCCTATCCTTTTAATCACTCCTTACCCCCACTCCTCGTGGGCTACTGTTGATGTGTCCTCCCCCGAGAGACAGTTACGGGCTCACTTTTCTTTTCATTTTAGAATCACTTCCCCTTATGCTGAGACGTTGAACCACCGGATAAATTTCGAAGCAACGGCGACCCTATAAAGCCAGGCGAACTGGAGGAGAAGCTTACTACTCGAGTCGTGGTATATACAGCGCTTGGCCTAAAACATCAACCGCTCTTTCGGAGCTCTTCCCCCAGTGTATACACATAGACTGTGCTGTAGGGCGAAACAAGAACGAGAGAGAGAGAGAGAGAGAGAGGGTCTTTAACCACCCCGCGAGTGCCTTGAAGACGCCGCTGCTACGTAGTCGAAGTTTCCCCTATAGGAAGGAACCAAGTTGTTTCTGAAAGGCCTGGTTTTTTCAAAAACTTTTGGTTGGAATTTGAATCATCTGTCAGTTTTCATACCCAACCAGATAGACATCTGTCGAATGTTTACAGTCAAATAGTATATCATATACTACAGGATACGACACCATATAGTAGCCCGGCACCCTACAACATTCCACACTTAAAACTTTATTCAGGTCTGTCGGGGCCTGAACGAGCACCTAGCGGGTCACTCCCATATGGAAGAAGATACGCCAAGCCATGGCTTAGGCTCTTCGCCCCGTCGCCGTCTTTTTAGATTACTCATTGTTTTGTTTTCAAAACCGTACTTCGGGGCATAACGTTCCACTAGAACGATGTAACATTTTGCGCCATTTTAACTTGGAGGTATCTTATGATAGGGTTCGTTGAAAACCCAGCGATGTAGTTTCGTCACAATAATGACGTCTCAAATTGTGTCCGATTTGATGTAAAGTGAAAACTAATTAACGTCTTCATGATGACCTCTCGGTCTGCAGCAACAACTGCTGAGCATGCTAACCCCTGTTCCACGGCAACACTCCAACGACTTTACAAGCACCTTTTATATTACGTGTTTTTTTTTTCTCTCAGTGCTCTTGATCAGAGGGGTGATGACGACTTCTTGGGGGTGTAAAGTGACTCATCTATCATGTGGCCTCTGCGATTAGCATCTGCAACGTTGTGTCTGGCCGGGGTGTTCAATCACAGTTCACCGTTCCGCAGAATGGCGACATTAGCCTAAGCTATACATTAAATCAGCCACGATATTTAGTCTATCGCGTCTCTTCCTCTGATCACGCCTTCGCCATTAAGATCCACACCTGCCACAATAGTTGGTTTAATTAATTGATAATAGTTGTTACTCCGAAAATTAAAGTTGTACCACGAAGCTTCAACGTGTGTACATGCATGTTGAACGGAGTGGTCGCTGCCAAACATGAATACCATTTTACAATGTGCAAAGTCTCCTATATCAACGCTCAGTAAATCATGCAGTACGTCTGCACGAGCAGCTATTTTTATCGAGGAGAAATCAATCAGGTTTTTAGAGCAAAACGACCAAGTTTGAGTAACCACATGTTCGCAAAAAAGCCTTTTATCATGCTTATCAACAAGTGAACATGGTTATTTGCGTGCAAGTGGTCGTAATCTCAACTATGTTGCTAAGGTAAACGTTTGTATTATTCAACATATTTACTTGTTTTTTCTGAAGTATTCCCACCGCACTGCTGCGGTTTGCACCATTGAGATCATTTCCAGTGCTGGTAAATCTTCGCAATGGAAGCAAACTGCATGAGATTCATGTACTTAGATTGCTGCGCACCTTATTAAACCCCTAACTGCAGAATTTTCCTGAGCTTTTATCACAACGTACACCGCAATCATATTGTAGTCCTTGAACTTAGAACCTAAATATTTATTATTGCAATCAATCGTGGTATGTTACGCAAACCACCGCAAAAGCCACATTAGAAATCAACGCTAGAGTGAAACTGTTTCCGTTATGCGTGTTCACCTTTTTCGTGTAAACATCGGCTATCTATCGACTGTAAACCTTCTTTCAATAGAGATCATGTTGAGTGGTAGGAACTTTTAACCACCTAACGTATTTTATAGCAGAAGATCTCACGCTCACCTTGGACTGCCGTAGAGAGTGTGTCATTATTCATGTAGGTGAGGTCCTCACTGGAAGAATATATATTTTAGGTTAGATTTTCGACCCTAGCGCTGTGCTAATTTTTTTCTATGATGTACATCATAATTTCTACCCGTGTTACCGCTTGCGTGTAGAACGTAGGAAGACGTGAGCTGCCTTTTTTTTTTGCTTCCAAACAGCAACATATAAAAACAGCCCACGTAAAACCTCCTGCCTTAATGCGATCACTTTATTTGAGCAAAATTCCAAAGAATAGGATCAACGTGTGAATCGAACAGTACCAGTACCCGTACTAATACAAATAAAATATGGTGCTATAGAGTTGTGTGAAGCATGCTAGCAAGATTTGTGTAACATAGTGGTAGCTGTATACATAGTAGCCTTACAAAAGTTTGTGTTTTTTGCCATCTCACACGAGTATAATAGGGGAATGTCAGAAAGTTTAGCGTTAGACAGAGACATGAAATATGTTACCGTTCTTGTCTATGTGTATATAAACAAACATAGGCGTCATTTCGAGGAGAGACAATTTTTAGGTAGTGATGGCTTGCAAAGATTGTACCTTCACCACACTCGAAACTCAAGGTGTTTTATTGTTAGCTTTTGTGAGCACATGAAATTTTGTGATGAAATGAAAAGAAGATAGTTCCAATCTGCTGGGTTTAAAATATTTTTGAAAAAAGCGCCGCATCGCAGAACCTTGCGGTACTTCGCAAAATTTACCTTACCTGATGACAACGTAAATAATATCGCAGTTTTCGATCACACAATCATTTAGGTATTCAGTGGTCTTGTTTAGGGTTGTTTCAACATCGTAGCCGCATACACTGTTGTTTACTGCGCAAGTTTCAGGGACCAGCAGATGATCATCCTAGAATAAGAGCACCATTACGTCTGTTCTAATTACTGCATACCAACGCACTCACACAGTTTTGAACAATGAATCTGAGCGAACCAGAAGACATCTATATTTTGGAGAAATCTATACAAATTTTCTGATGGCTTCCTGCCAGAAATGGTTGGTTGTCAATGAGTTTATCTTAACCCTTAAGGGAGCTTACAAAATTATGATTAACGAATTTGCATATCTGACGCATAGTGTTCGTGATAATATATGTAGCGTGTAGTCTTTTCAACCATTATTTTGGTTTCGCAGCCCATAGGTGGGGCTTCTAACTATGACGATGCCACTTCAATTCTCGGCCGCTGCGGATCTTTTTAAATAAGATAGGTATGTGAAAACACTCGTGTTTGTAGAGTTTAGAGCAATGAAAGCAGTAAGCACATGGCCAACACAGAGCACGAATAGATCAGCTGTTTTTGATTCTCGCAATGTGTGAAGCGAAGTTGAACTTTTTCTTTTTCTCTCGTAATAACATATCTCACCTGAACAACCCAAAGTTTATTGAGTTGAAACGCTATTTGGGGATTGTCCGTTTTAGTATACCGTAGTTGTACCTATAAAAGCAACATAGGAAATCAATGTGGAACTGTTTACCTTGCCCAGTTGGTTTAGTAAGTTTACAACACATGAAACCAAATTTGCTATCGATACATTATGCAGGAACAAGAGTGCCAAAGTATCACACAGATCTCCCCATAAAGAGACCCTGAGTAGTATGCAAAGCAACTATTAGCCGACTTTAGGTTCTGTAAAAAGGTGCTCCTTATTCATTACCGTAGATAATCATAGCTTTCCAAACAGCCGCTTTACGAGCTCTCACCTTCACTGCACTAATGCTCGTGTCTTCATTCACACTACTACACTGTGCGTGTGAGAGAAAGAACAGTAAGTGCTTTTATTTAACAGAGCAGCGCACCGCCATTACAGGTATCCACTCATACGAGAGCATGTGTCGGAGAGGAACGAGTGCTCTACCGCCGAGCCATATAAAGGGAACTCCGATTACTAGCATCGCTAACGACAGAAAGTAGATAAGCCCCGACCATAGGCTAAATAGCATCTAAATATAAAGTACAATGAAATACATGAAAGGTGACACAGACGAGAAAGAGTACTTCTGAATTACCACTAATTTTCGAAATACAATAAAGTACCATTTTCTAATTCCTCTTGTGTTCAGTTTTATTATTCAGCATTAGAGAAAGCTTTTTATATATAAAAAAACGGCAAATCCCACGTACCTGGGATTCGACTTTATTGGGAGCATGCGGAGGGATGGTGATCAGGTTGCAATTTTTTTTTGGCAGCATGTCATGAAATGACGCTAAATATATGTACAAATTTTGCACACACAGGCATAAGCTGAAGAGTTGAATTTGTTTATATAACAAGCTGTTTCTAATTGCGCAACGATGTCAGCTGGAACATATGTATTAGCAACATCAGAGGCTGATATGAAGTGCTGAGGCTCGTGAGTATGTTGGTCCTGGACACTGCTACATAAATCAACTTCCACTCATGGCACCTTACACCTAATTGACGTTAACCCGACGTTATGACTGCACCAAAGGAGTACATATGTAATTTTTATAAAATTGAGTAGGCAGCACTACAACCCCTATTATCATTTCACGAGGATTAGCGTCTATTTGAAAAATAGTTGTGGGACCAGGCGTAGCTTTGCGGTAGAATGCTTAATTGCCATGCAGAATACCTTGGTTCGATTCCAGCTGGAACCCTGACATTTGTTTTATGTTTTCGTTGGGTCGACGCTACCGATGTCGGGTATTGCTTAGAGGAGTACTGACACCTCTATTCAAAGGCGAGTTTGTTCTGCCATAAAAATCTACTGTACACCGAGATCGCTCTGAAGAAGTGTGAAGCTCAGCAAATGCAGATAAGGTATTTTATTTTGATGTTAAAGTGAAATTTTTCTTGGCGATCCTATTGACATGAACACTAGCTTGACGTCAGGCTTTAGTACTACAGCACTAATTTTGGTGACTTCACGCAACAGTCTGGCAAGCTGGGATGACGTCAGGCACGAAAAAACAACAAATGGCAGCCTGGCTGCTCGTTGCCTTCTCGGTCGTCTGTTTGCGGCGTGCGGTCGCTATCATCCAACGAACCTGTGAGGCGAGTGAGCAGAGTCTACAGTATTGTGCGTCCTCGTGAGTACAGAATATACACTGCTCAGAGGACAAGGAAGTGATTCGATTTGGATCTGTCGCCATGACACTGATATTTTGTCCCGAGAAGTCTTCAGCTATTGAAATGAGGGATAGGTGAAAGTTCCACTGATTCCCGTCTGATACGGCGCTGAGACAAGCATGGGTCGACTTCGTGCACCGCGGCCGAGGCGGAGACTGGACGCCGACCAAGTGGAGTTTGCTCTGTTCACTCCACTTTACTGCAAACACTATTGACTCTTAGGACAGCCGGAAGATGCTTCCGCGAAATCGAGCAATGGACACGCAATTCTTACCATTCGATGTTCCCCATGCCCACGACGTCTTGCATGGCGTTATCGTTGTCTGGTGCCCCGTCTTCCGACGAGCTCGCAAAAGGGTCGAAAGCGAAATGGTTGGCACGGTTGGCAAGCTCAGCATCTTCTTCTCTACCTATGTCGTTACTGTCCTCAGAGTCGCTTGACCAAAGTTCGTCCATCGTTGACGGCGCACAAGATGCTACACGTGCGGCGTGCAGCAAATGACAACTGAGTCACGGGCTACCGGAGATACGTCACGATAACTTGCGCATGCACATACCAACGCTCGGGGGCACTGCTCACACTACGTCGTGACGTCAGAGTACAGTAGAAACTGAAACTAGCTTTTAAAAATACCTTGTAATTAATTTTTCAGGGCGCGCTCACGCTAACTGATACATTTTCTAGGCTCTTGAGGCCTTGGCCTACCATTTGACGCCACAAAACGATAACTGAAAAATTTCGTGTCAGTACTCCTTTTCACGCGTTAAACTTCCCCATGTGTGTTCTCACTGTTCCTGAGCGTATACCAAGTGTCAATCACCTGTGGCACATACCCGCATACCAGAGGCACATGATTATGTGGTTCGCACATCGTTATGTGGTTATGTGGGCAGATGGTTCGCTTGTGGGTATGTGCAACTGTCTGGCAAAACGTGTTTCACGACGTACGTTATGGGGTTATGACATTATTCATGGCCTGACCAGCATGTCATATTCGTCAAATCATCTTACCCTCCCATACTAATTTTGGTTCACGCCAAGTTAAGGGGGTGACCACGAGAGCACCGTAACTTAAGCGGCTAGATGAATAGATAGATAGATAGATAGATAGATAGATAGATAGATAGATAGATAGATAGATAGATAGATAGATAGATAGATAGATAGATAGATAGATAGATAGATAGATAGATAGATAGACAGACAGACAGACAGACAGACAGACAGACAGACAGACAGACAGACAGACAGACAGACAGACAGACAGACAGACAGATAGATAGATAGATAGATAGATAGATAGATAGATAGATAGATAGATAGATAGATAGATAGATAGATAGATAGATAGATAGATAGATAGATAGATAGATAGATAGATAGATAGACAGACAGACAGACAGACAGACAGACAGACAGACAGACAGACAGATAGATAGATAGATAGATAGATAGATAGATAGATAGATAGATAGATAGATAGATAGATAGATAGATAGATAGATAGATAGATAGATAGATAGATAGATAGATAGATAGATTCAAAGTCGCCGAAGTTCGCTAAGAAATGCTTCGGATTCAAAAGTGTGTTGGGTGGATGCACAACTCTCTCTCTCTCTGGCCTTCGCTGACCTTCTCGCCTCATTTGTTTAGCATGCTTTTGTGGTGTAGAGGCATGTCTATACGCCAGGTTCATTGAAACTCTTGTACAAGTGTAAAGGGCTGCTGCTCTTTTAGAAGAAACATGTCAAGAGTTGTTTGTCGGTGCCTGTGTTCTAGCCTAAACCTCTCTTCGGTCACATCAGTACGACTTAATTTTCAAAACCTTTTTCTAAGTCACATAAAATAACCAGTATGTCATGGAGCCTCGCCGAATAGCATTGACGCTGAATTATGAAGTCATTGAGTTTGAATTACTCTGATGTTTTACCGCCCATTATGCTTAGTGCTCATATACAGATTGCGTATAATATTTACAGCTCGCTTTCTTCCGCATTTCTCGTGAGGTATAAAAAAATCACTGCGTATCCACGGGGTGAATGTTGTTGAGTGGGCGAAGCTTCGGAGAGAATCATCGGTAAACTGTAAGTCTTCCGTGTAATTCGCCCAACCGACTATCATTTAAAGACGCGAGAAACACTGTGTGTGTACAATGTCGCTTGGGCCTCCCACTATCGTACGGCATGTTCTTTGCGGCGGCGTCACAGAGTTTCACGTTGCGGTTCTGCCTCGCGGGTTTGCACATCAGGTTTCTGTCTGCGAGAGCGAGCTGCCGCCGCTTTGCGCACTCGCAGCTCTGCAGCCTTGTGCATACGAAGGCTCAGACCACGTGCCAACAGCGAACGAATTTCATTATAACGCTCCTTCTAGCGTACGTGACCGCACTAAATCGAACGATTGCTTTCCACCAAAGACAAGAGCCATATGTGACATCATTTCTATCATTACATCTCGCATCGTTTCATCAATATAAGTGCCGCCATCTAGCGAGCACTGCAAGAACTAAACTAGAGGTGGCTACCTACCACTACAACTACATATCTCAGAGGATGTACAGACCCGGGCCTTCAGGAGCTTCGCACCAGCTGTGCCCTCGTGATCTCCGACGACGGTGCAGCTCTGGCCGACTGGGTTTGGCCCTAGGCCACCTCCTGACGCCGATGCCCGACGACGACAATGACAGCGTAGCTCTGGCCGACTGGATTAGGCCTACGCCATCTCCGGTCACCGACAAAAGCTCTCGCCAGTGGTGCGCCATCCTCGGACTCCTGCAACTGTGTCCCTCTTTCCTGTCTTCTCCTTACTTCCGTCGTTCGCTGTCCCTGCGCTTCGCTCTCTCCTTCCTCTCTCTCTATCTGTCTACCTTTTATCCTATCCTTTTAATTCGAGGTGCATCTCGGTGGCTGAGTGGTTATTGCCTATCCTTTTAATTCCCTCTCTACCCCCATTCCTCGTGAGCTACTGCTGAGGTGTCTTTTCCCTGGGAGACAGTTACGGGGCTCACTTTTCTTTCTTTCATTTTAAACCACTCCCCCTCCCCCCTAAAAAGTAACTTCTATGAAGTGCCCTAAGGGCAAGTAACGTAACATAGTGAGCCACAGTGCATGCGCCTTGAGTGGACCTGCGTGTAGCAAATCAGCGCGCACAAATACAACCCTTTCTCACCCTCGGCCTCCTCTGTTTGCAAAATATTTTGCGTGTGTGCTACTTCATATATTGTTCAAAAATTATATGAAATGTTTGTCCTTGTTTACCGCATTATTATTTCTTGTAATTGATTGATTGATATGTAGGGTTTGACGACCCGAAACCACCATATGAATATGAGAGACGCCGTAGTGGAGGGATCCGGAAATTTAGACCACCTGGGGTTCTTAAACGTGCACTCAAATATGAGCACACGGGCCTACAACATTTCAGCCTCCATCGGAAATATAGCCGCAGCAGGCGAAATTCGATCCCACAACCTCCGGGTCAGCAGTCGAGTACCTTAGCCACTAGACCACCGCGGCGGGGCTCTTATTTCTTGTTTAAACAGTACACTCCGCCACTTTCATGTTGAGAAAAAGAACACTGGTACTGCAATAAAACTGATAGCTAGGTGAATCGGCATATATCAATACTATAACATTTTTAGCGCGCAAAAAAAACAGAGAAAGAAAGAGATTGTCTGCCCGTCTGGTGCTTGTCTGTCTCTTTCTTGTTCTGTGTTTTGTGCGCGCTCAAGAAAGTTATGTTATGAAAACAGGTACTTTCAAAATTGATTGTTGATCCCCTTTAAAGTTTCCTAGTTGAGCATCATGCGTCTTTTTCTGCCGAATGCATAGCCTTTCTTCGCTTCGCTCTCTGAATTTTGTGTTTCGTGTGAAATCTTCCCACATTTGCTCAAATATGAGGAAATTTTCCGTTTTCATGCTCTTTTTTCAGGCTCTTGCTACCCACAGTGCACCCTCGTGTCAAAATTGAAAACCGAATAACTATTCTCTTCGTGAACGCAAAGAACAGAAACCCCACACGTTATCATTGTGGTGGCGTTGCAATCGAGTAAGTACGCCAATTGGTGTATTGCAGCTCTGTTTTAGTGGTGAGAAGACAGGTGACGGGAGTGAATCCAAGCCGTGGCGACCAAATTTTTGATGAAGGCGAAAATGCTTGAGGCCCGTGTGCTAAGATTTGGGTGCACGTTAAAGAATCCCAGGTGGTACACATTTCCAGAGTCCTTCACTACGGCATATCTCATAATCATGTTGTGGTTTAGCCACATAACCAAATAAATTTCCTAGTCAAACTGAAGCTTGTCATCTTCATATAAAACAAAAATGTAATATTTAGCATCACAGATGGTGTAATGAACATTCAGCGAAATTTCTAATTCTCACGTTAAGCAGTCGTGATAAGCTTGAAGTGATGGTGCTCGAACCCGTGCAGGGCTGCCGCATATCAATCGGGTCAAAATTTGAGAACAGCCGTGTGCTTAGTCAGGTGCGTGCTGAAGATTGATTCCGACTAATAGGTTGATCTGACGTCGCCAATAAAATGTGCGCGATTGTGTTGTGGTTTTCGTGCATCAAACTGGGCAATTTTTCGCCAGAAGTGTTGCCTTCTGTTTCGTTCTATTCATCATTTTGTGCATTGAAGAAGCATGACTTCTGAACTTTTGATGAAATAAATGTCTGCTGAATCCCCTGACGTAGGCCCTTGCTTTTTTATACTGTAAGACCTTTATCATGCATATCTGTATCATTATACTTGTATAAGAAACTATGATTTCTTGGAAAGTTAGAGAGTGTGTGGGTAGTATTTCATATTTTATAATATTTCATAATATGAGCGTTGTGCTACAAACAGCATGTGCCTAGAATTGTTGTTCACGCGGAAACAGTGACCTTCGTGTAGTTAATCATTTAATTGAAAATAGGTTGATAAAAATTATCACGTAATCATACATGAATTGACCATTCTTTAGCATTCTTCAGGCAACGAAATAAACACGAAGTTTGAGAAATACGTTTAATGTATTACTTTACATGTAGAGGGTGCCTGTATACTGCTTTACAAATACATGTTCCTACCTGTCATAACAAAACTACCCCTCATAACATGTATTGTGAAATTGTTTCAATAATTTATACATTTATGACAATTCAAGAACACGAAGTATTATAACTAACCCCATCGTGCTCTCATTGATTCGAAAATGCACGTTTAAAAATTTGTAGTTGTGAACGCTAGAAATATACCTCAAAAATAAGTAAATATGGCAATATACAACGAATATGTTTCCCACCTCTAATTGACATTTCCCGCCTATGTTCTTTGCAGGATCATACGTAACTGCAGTGCCGCTTGAATAAACAGACGAAGCTTCAAGATTATACTGCTGAAAGCCTACTCATTCTTAGTTTCATTGACATTGCGCCTTTGTTACATCTGTTACCTATAATTATACAACTTTTTTCTACCATTTCTAGCGAATGAATGCCTGCATTTTTTCTGGAGAGCCCCACCGTGGTGGTCTAGTGGCTAAGGTACGCGGTTTCTGACCCTCAGATCGCGGGTTTGAATCCCGGCTGCGGCGGCTGCAATTCCGATGGAGGTGGAAAGGGTGTAGGCCCGTGTGCTCAGATTTGGGCGCACGGTAAAGAACCACAGGTGGTCAAAAGTTCTGGAGCCTTTCTCTACGCCGTTTCTCATAATCATATGGTGGTTTCGGGACGTTAAACCCCACATATCATCATCATCATATTTTGTGGAGAGTCTGCAGTAAAATGCAGTCCTTGTTGATTCAAGCAGTACAACTCACCGAATTAAGCATCGCTCCCAGGTATCGGACGAATTCTTGTGATGAGTTAAACACGGCATAATATGAGGTGCTTGTCACCATGCAAACTTCGACGACAAATTGATCAGTTTGATTCGGGTTAATGGTTAGGTTGCCTAGAATTGAGACATTCAGTAAGGTTTTATTGCTGTTTTGTGAACTTTTAAAAATGTTAAATTTTATATAATCAGCTGTCTAACATGAAGTCATGTTTTAACAAATGTCATTTTGTTGTTATTGTTAAATGTTAGCCTCTCTGTTTACCTCCCTGTAAATGATAACCTCCCGATGTCATCATCATGAGTGTTCTCCGCTGCAGCATACTGGTACAATACATCACTCCACACTATTCGCTTATATTTGGTTGCAAGCTACGCTTGTGTTTTGAGGGTGTCACGTGTTGAGTAATTGCAGAAGAGTTCCTAACACATTATTACAAAATCATTAGCGCTACGTTGAAGACATATAAACGCCTACAGATTTAACATCGTATACATCTGTAAGGACTATAACAACTTATATTCTGCACAGATTCTTACGGCGACAGTGACACCATCGGCTTGATTGCACCTAGGGTTTGCATATATTTCATGTCCCAATTTTAATTAGCAAACCTGTAGCATTCTTTATTCTTGTAACCTGTATACAGCGCAAGATAATTTCGCAGAAGAACAAAACTGTATTTGTGCAATAAATAGATTGCTTTGCCGCTAAAACAAGGCACTGCCATAAGTCAGGCCTCTATTCTAAGGCACCGCTGGCACTGGCCATTCTTTCAGCCATCGTGACTAGCTCCAGCTGATCCCCAAGGGCAAGGCTGGACAGCATTGCTTCCCAGCTCCCTCTTCTGTAATCCTCTTTCTACTCCTCAGTGGAAGCTGTGCATTCCCATGGGATGTGGTAGGCCATCGGTGTGCTCCTACACTCCGGGCAGATGTCTCTATATGCTCTAGGGCAGTACGTATGTATTCTGTAGCACTTTAAATATTTGTTCATTTGTAGCTGATGAAACGCTGCACATTCAAAGGCCGAAAGGTTATACGCTGTTCTGGGTAGTCGTCGCCATTCTCTGTAATTCTATAATGTTGCAGGATTGCTTTGTAATTGGGATACATAGGTGTCCGGTCCTTTACGGTGTTGCAATCACGGCAGCACAGCGGTTAGTAAAACCTCGAGCCACCTCATCTGCATAGAAGTCTCCATCAACACCATCGTGTCCCGGGGTGCACGTTACTGTTTGTGTATATCTGATGCCTAGTTCCTTGCTACTTTGGGCAAGTATTCGGTGTGCCTTGACTCCAATGTTTCCTTCTGATAATTTCTACATGTCACCTGAGAATATGTGATAATTGTCAGCAGAGCGTTGGTGCTCCATGCCTTCCCTTAGAGCTAAGACAATGGAAATTTGTTCTGCTTCTATGATGGTTGTTGGTTCCGTTTTTTTTTCTATTGTTGGTTCAGAACCGAAGAGGTTCTGTTTACGACAATCTACACCAGATTTTTTTCCGTGTGTGTGGTGTCCCAGTATGCCGAAGCTTCCGTAAATTTTGCATTATTTAGGAATATTGTTGTTTATCTATGTATGCCGATTTCGCTTTTGTCCACCTACGTGTATTGTTCGATCCTTGTTTTGTGGCATTGGGAATGTCTCATACAGATATCTGATCTGGCAGAGTAGCTCCTTGGTCTTTACGTGTGTACGTATACATTATTCAAGGCCGACTTTTCGAAGAAAAGGTCTGTCACCTGGATGGTACACCAATCGACTCCTCTGCCTTATGAGCTGGGCCTCAGATAGCTCATCAAGTATTCTGTGCTGACCGAGCAATAGAAGCCTCTCATTTGAAATGTTGCACGGCAACGCCAGTACTTTTCTTATATGCCATCTTTCTTAATTTATTAGCCTCTTTTTGTTGTTTCCTATTTACGGCATGCAACTGGAGCGAATACATTACTCAAGTTGGGGTGTCTGGCTCTCCTATCCCTATCTAATTATGAGTCACACCGACTATCATCCGATTAATTTATTTAGTTAATCTTTTGGTCATCTCCAAAAATTGTGGAAGTATCTCTTGTTCGATTGTAGCCACATTTCCAGCACTCTAAGTGTCAATCTTTCCGTAATGACCTTCCCCTCAAGCTGATTACAAGTTTGAGTTTCGGATCTGTTTTTTGTTCTTCGTCTTTTTTAAGGTGAATGAGTTCTGACTTCTCCAGCGAACACTGTCATCCGCTTTCTGTTGTACTTGATTCATTATTTTGGCTGCCAATGGGAGCTTTACCTCCTTTTTGTCGAAGTTGCTTTTCGGTATCTATATTGTTTATTATTCGCATATAAGAAAAGTCGAATGACGAGAATTTTTAAAATTATTTTGTCCAGTCCAATCATAGCCATGTTGCCCCGCCATGGTGGACTAGTGGCTAAGGTACTCGGCTGCTAACTCGCAAGTCGCGGGATCAAATCCCGGTTCCAGCAGCTGCATTTTCGATGGAGGCGAAAATGATGTAGGCACGTGTGCAGAGATTTCGGTGCACGTTGTAGAGCCGCAGGTGGTAGGAATTTCCGGAGCCGTCCACTACGGCGCCTCTCATAATGTTATGGTGGTTTTGGGACTTTCAACTTCATATATAAATTTATCATAGCGATTTTGAATAGTGTGGAAGAAATGGCTGCTCTCATGCCGAGCCTTTGTTAGGAGGATGGATGACATTTGATTCTTCATCTACTTCTATAACAGCTTTTCTTTGGTTGAGGAAGCTTCGAACGTAATCATACGTCCGCATACCACACTTGGTCTCGGCTAGACTATTCAGTATCCTTTTGTGACTAACTTTATCGGTGACCGTGACGATCTATTCTTCAGTCTTGGTGACGTTGACTAAGAGTTCCTCTTTTAAAAGCAGGAGAATGTCATGTGTTAGAAGATGTGGCCTACAGCGAAACATGATGTCAAGCATTAGGTTTCTTTTTTCATTATCTCGTTGTAGTCTAGCGTTGCATATCTCTCGCTTTTTCTAAACATGACGAATATATATGAACCTAAGCTTTTCTAAAACTGATTTGTTCCCTGGTTTCGAGATTGTGATGATAACCGCGTGTTCCAATGAAGTTCATGAGGGCTGTTAAAAATTAATCATTCATGTTTCTGGTTATGACATTTCGCAATTGATCCGCCCGTTCCATCGCCTTTTGTTTTGTACTGATGGTTCCTGCAGTTGATCCCCTGTAGATTTCTTCCAGAATGTTTATATATACTTTATCTACGCCCTGATTCCGCAGTGTCTGAAGGGTCAACTGCTACCATGGTGTTTCATAAAGAAAGCAACAGAATACCAATCAAGAAGGGTGTAAGGCAGGGGGACACGATCTCCCCAATGCTATTTAGCGCGTGCTTACACGAGGTTTTCAGAAACCTAGAATGGGAACAGTTAGGGATAAGAGTTAATGGAGAATACCTTAGTAACCTGCGCTTCGCCGATGACATTGCATTGATGAGTAACTCAGGGGACGAATTGCAACTCATGATTGCGGAGTTAGACAAGGAGAGCAGAAATGTGGGTCTTAAAATAATCTACAGAAAACTAAAGTAATGTACAACAACCACGAAAAAGTAGAGCGCTTCGAGATAGGTAATAGTGCACTTGAAGTTGTAAAAGACTATGTCTACTTAGGGCAGGTAATAACGGCAGAGCCGAACCACGATATTGAAGTAACTAGAAGAATAAGAATGGGGTGGAGCACATTCGGCAAGCTCTCTCACATTATGACAGGTAGATTGCCACTATCCCTCAAGAGGAAGGTATATAACAGCTGTATCTTGCCGGTACTTAGCTACGAAGCAGAAACCTGGAGACTTACAAAGAGGGTTCAGCTTAAATTGAGGACGCAGCGAGCAATGGAAAGAAAAATGGTAGGTGTAACCTTAAGAAACAAGAAGAGAGCAGATTGGATTAGGGGACAAACGGGGGTTAAGAATATCAAAGTTGAAATAAAGAAGAGGAAATGGACATGGGCCGGGCGTGTAACGCGTAGAAAGGATAACTGCTGGTCATTAAGGGTAACTAACTGGATTCCCAGAGAAGGCAAGCGGGTTAGGGGGAGACAGAAGGTTAGGTGGGCAGATGAGATTAAGAAGTTTGCGGGTATAAATTGGCAGCAGCAAGCACAGGACCGGGTTAACTGGCGGAACATTGGAGAGGCCTTTTTCCTGCAGTGGACGTAGTCAGGCTGATGATATCAAATATGATGATAATGACGATTCCTGCTCTAACTTTTGCTTCCATGAAAAGTTCATCCATTACTGGGGTGGGTGTCAACTGTACTCAACTTGGTGCGTAGGTATCAAACTTCAGAAGTCTGTCTTGCGGAAGTAGTATGTAACAATGTAATAATAAACGTAGCGCAAAAGACACCGAAAAAGACACAAACTCACAGTGATTTCAATTTTTGCGTTTTTTGCGTTTCATAATTTATTGAGGTATCGTAGTCTTGTCACCGAAGCATTAGAAATGAACTGCTTGGGGAAGTTCGTCTACTGTGTCGCGGTATGAGTGCATTATTATCTCCAAGTTTTTTGCCTTTCGCGTCTTGTTTTTAGTGGGTCAGTCTTTGCTTTAAAAATGCCCTACGTTTTCACTGTTTTTTTGTGTTCTCTGTAATTATCCACAAAGGCACCGTCTGTTGGCCGTTGCAAGTCGATTAGCGCATTCTTTGGCCGTTTGTGTTTTATATTTATTTTTCTATTTGAGCTTGCGGCTTCATTTCTGTCGCTTCTATCTCTTGGTCAAGCTTCTTCGGGCATCTTTCAAGTGTAGAAGGTCAGAGCCTACGTTATGTGTTTTCTGCGTCGAAGTTACAATTTTGATTTCTTTGTGTTGTAGGATTTGAAGGACGTCACATCTCTTATCCTAACCAATTTTGTCAGTAGTTTCTTTTTTAAGCGATTATCTATACGCACGCCCGTATGTTATCTGAGCTGTACCTCTCTACATGCGCTATCAGTATCATATGGTAAGTCAGGCTAGGCACGGAGACAAGGCTTATACTTGGTGCACCTACATCAAAGGATACCACCCAATGGCCTCCACGTTCACGAATAATTACCTTGATTATTCGAAACAGTCGTACTTAATCAATTTCTTCACTTGATAGCGCATGCGTAAAGCATACGCATGGTAAATCAATTGCGCCTATTTTTCTATGTATGCGTGTATATACATCAAAGTGAACAAGTCACATGCTTACTGAAATCTTTATGATCACACTCTGGTTCAGGATCTTCAGTACGTCTTCCAAGATCTAGAAATGGTGCGAATAAAAAGATAAAATGTTTTTTAACAGCCTCGATTACCATGTCAATGCTCTAAGAATTCAAAGCTAGGTGTTGCTACTATTTTGTTGTCAGATTTCTCCTATGCATTGAAAAGTATTATATTTCGCTCTTACTCTCTGTGAGTTGGTGGATAACAGGTGACGTTAACTTGAATTCGAGCACGCGTTAGGAAAACTTACAGACAAAACAAAAGAATGGCCATTGGGTGTTGCCAACTTCAAATCTATAAAAACGTAAGCAGCCTCATTATTTGCTTCATTAGCTTATTATTTGATTTATTAGTGATGTACAACTATAGTACTGGCAACTCGCGGTGCCGGTAAGGGCTACTAAAGCTGACATTGTCGTAAAAATAAGTAAAATGATGACAGAAGCGAAATCATGGCCATTGAATTCTTGTTATAATCTTGCATGTTCTTGTTCTTTTAGGCACTTTATTTCCCAGTATTCATGATGAGTAGGCTTTATATTTCTCACATCTCTAGTAAGATTCAGTGTTAATATATAACAATTCTTGGTCTTCATGGTTTAGCATCCTGTACGAGAAGTAACTCGCGTATAATCAGCATACCTTCTTCCTTTTGATGGAAACCTGGAGGTCATAGAATATTTCGTTATAGGAACTGCTCTACCCATGACTGCCTGAATGGTAACGTCAGTTAAGATTCTTTCAGTTTATAGCAGTGTCAACCCAATCAAGCCGATGTCTGCAGTTTTCGTTGTTAGAGGGGTAAATATTAAACTGTGGCCTGCCCCATAGCTTTATGACCCCCAGTATTATTTTCACTAGGTTTGTTTTGAAACCCATATACTGATCTACGTTCAATGCACTAGAACAATTACACAATGACGCATTTATTAACTTACGATGGAGCAACTTTATTCAAAAGCTCTCTAATATACATTTTCATAAGCTCCCTAATATACCTAATATACATTTTTCCCATCCCTAACCAAACATCTACACCTATTTAAATATACGACAGAGAAAAACACGAGCCCGTTTCCTATTCTCTATATTCTACTCTCAAGAAAGTTACGCTTATGAGGGAACTTTTTATCACATTTCATGCACTGGCTCTGGTGCAAGCCTAGCTACGACACGATAGCCAACTAAAATCAGACGCTTTATTGAGTTATAAATTGTCCACCACTTGAAAAAAACCATTTCTGCAGATTCACTAATGTGACAATAATTAGATAATTTTGAGAGGGATTTTATTACACCAAACTTAGTGTAGTGGTGTGCAGTGTTCACCCCTGCGTGTTCAGTCCGGTATGTTCATACTACAACAGGCTGGAGACATCGGTTCCGTAGTTTGATGTCAAAGTTTAGCCTTGTACTTCCATAAAAATAGAATGAAGGCCAGAAACACCTGACACTTAGGCTTGCATTGCCCTACTGCTAAATAAGAACATTCAGTCATATTCACTAACTACTTCGCTTAGCGGCACAATATGAACTATTGATGCACCAAACACTCAATGGGTATTGATTCTACAGGAACAAAAAAAACACGAGAGTCTTCAAGAAATGTGGTCACGTATTTCTTGTTGTATCTACTTCAACCAGAACCGTGTTTCATTCACCTCCACAATGTGGTCACAACTATTGCTACTGTTCAAGCATTACAATAAACTATTCTGCTTACATATGATGTCGGCAACAAAGGCTGTAAATCGTTTTCTTCCCAAGGGATCATCACTTGTTTGAAAAATCAATAGGTACTGTCTGTTCAAAAATCTGAATGTTTCTACAGCCGACCTTAATAAAAAAATTTCTTGTGCTCTAGCAAACGCATTGGCTATTTCTTTAAGAGTGAAGCGGTTTTACTCTATCATAATTTGCGCGGCCTATTGTTTGTGGTGTACATTGTGTGGCCTATCAGTTGTACCATAAAATTTAGGTAAATCCCACTACTCGGGCCTGGTTCACTGGAAATGAAAAATACTACCGATAAACCAACAAACTAGCATGAGCAGCAGAAATGTTCGTGGTCTATCAAAAAACTATTGTCATAACACACGGGCATGTGACACAAAAATTCGGGTAAGCGAATATCTCATACAGGTCAAATAAAGAATAAAACATCAACATTTAGCTCAGCACTAGGCAACTCGAAATGCAATGGCGGCTGTGGGAAGACCCGGAAGTGGTGGAAGACCTATGCCAACTACGTGGTGACCATAGATCTACGAACGGTGCGAACGCTTCTGCTCAGAGCGAGTTTCTGTCTCTGAAGATTCAGCGTCTCTGTCGAGCGTGTCTGTCTGTGATTAACCTAAAAGATGTCTGAGCTATCTAGCATCACATAGAATTCTCTAGATAAAGCTTGGCATTGACCTAGAAGCATTTAAAAAAAAACGTCATAGCGTAAGTCTTAGAAACATCCTCAGTGAAGAAGCAACCAGAAGCGGCCACAGTCGTCTTCAATGTTGTCAAGTTTCGCGTCTTGAAGTCTTGCGCGTCTTCGTGCAAGCATCGAAAATTTTCGCTTGAACATTAATGTTTAATGTTCCAGAATCAACGTCTTTATTCTAATATGCCAGTAACGTTGCGTTTCCCGAAGTGCATCACAAAAGCGTCAAGGCGATTCCTTTTCTTTTCTTTTTTTGGGTTTTTAGTTGGTTTTTTGTAAACTCACCTTTTGAAGTGGCTTCACGCCTGTCGAGTAATGGGCAAACCAATGATCAGTTCCATGGTACTTCTATCATAACTTCAATTATTAAACGCTTCCTACGCATATTTAGCCTGAACAGGCTTGCTGGATGTTCCACAACGAAGCAGCTCCACGAAGAAGTTCCCTCTTTCAAAAAAATCTATTAAATACCAAGGTTTTGTAGAAAGAGTTCAGAAAGAGCTGATAACTCACCTTCCTCTCGTGATGTAACAATTTGTTCCACCTCATGTTCACCTGAGTCCACACCAGATTGGCTGGAATCATTAGTGGGAGCAATCCTCAAGTTGCGAGTTAGAATTCCTCGCTGAAATTTTTCAATATATATAGTATGTTTTGTCACACAAAAAATGGATATGGTGAGTTGACTCTAGATACAAGTATGTGAATATGATTTCATTAGCAGCTGCTTCTTTTCTGACAATACAATGCGTATTTCACATATACAGAGTATAACATGGCCCGCGCGTCGTTTATGTTACCATAATAACCAAATTCCAGGTGGAATCTGAGCGCCCGTGAAAATTTATGTAATGGAGGCTTGGTTCAACTGACGTAAAGTATTCGCGTCATGAAGCAAAGAAGGGCGACACTGCAAGAGTGCTCGCTAACACCTGATTTATTCTCACAATAGAAAGACACATATATACTAGAGTGCGCATGTCAAAAAGCAGAAGACGACAGTGCGAGCAGCATGTGCGGCATTGAGTTTTCGAACTTGTCTATGAGCCATCTATATAGTCAATCTCAAAGTCAGTTAGTGCTAATTAAAGATGGCTAAAAAATTGATCCTTATTTGTGGAAATGCGATACAATTCAGAAATATCATGAGTAGCTTCAAGCGGAGGCCGGAAAAGCCGACATCCGCTGCAGAAATCGTCGAATGTCTTTTGCTTTGTTACACGTTACAATTATGCTGAAGACGTGAAACGGTTAACATGTTATGTATTTCTAATGCAGGCACCCGTTGCCCGATTAAAAAAAAGTAAAGTATAACAGCTGCCAGAAATACAGTGCGCGAGCAATATTTTGTATGTCAGCTGCTCAATTTTCGAGCAGGCATTTGATGTGTCACTCTAAGCTGTTGTGTATGTGAACTTTAAGCGCTTCCATCAAACTTGCCATAGTTACGTTTCATTATACCGTACTCTCTAATCGCCTTGAAAAGCTTACCACTTGTACGCCGCCTCCTAGTAGATGGTCAATAATGAGGGATGACTTCTGTATAGTATCATGATACAAGTTTTTTTCGAGTTCTTCACCGTTCATCTAAGAAAAAATAAATCTAGGTAAGTGAACCGCACATCAGCACTCCCACTGGTAAACTCTGATAGAGAAAAGCACCTTGCTTTGTAATGTGCAACTAGCCGACCTTGAAGTGTCGTGTTCATTAAAATAAATAAAAATCTGAAGTACTAGAAAATCACAAGAGAATCCCACTAAAATAATAAAAATAATTATTTATTCATTCTATTAGCGATATTACAAAGCAAGTGTTGCAAAGAAGTGTATATTTAAGGGCTCGTTTTTCTGTGTTTTACACATTAATAATGAGATCTAACCGACAATATTGCCAAGGAAAGTACAGGGAAAAATATTAGACTGATTTGTGATGTAAATATGAAGAAAGAAAAGTGGGTGAAAAGATAACTTGCCGTGAGTGGGAACCGAACCTGTGACTTTCGAATAATGCGTTCGATACTCTACCACTGAGCTACCACGCCAGCCATCCCCCAGCCATCCCCCAGCCATCCCCCAGCCATCCCCCAGCCACTTTATTGTGTTTATATGTGAACTTAAACGTGGGAGTGTCAGTCAGCGCCACTAGTAGCCATGGCGGCGAGTGTGGCACGCCCTTTTATGAGCCTGGGTGGCGTCACGTAGCACGTGAACATGTATATATACATATATATATATATATACATGTGTATATACATATATATACGTATATATATATATATATATATATATATATATATATATATATATATATATATATATATACTGTAGTGACAAATACGGGCCCTGCTAAAGAAACGACGAAGAAGCCGTTTGTTGTCGCAGAGACTCGTGCAACTACAGCTGCTGCTGAAACCGCTGGTTGCTATCTCACTGCTGTTAGGCCCATTAAACGGTTGCTTCACCCCGGCGTGGCGTCTAACACTATTCTTACACTACCTCAACCCCCCGCCTCGCCAATGCCTGACTACACGACCCAGCCACCTGCAGTCATAATCCGATCTGTCACCTGTTCCGAAATTCCACGACAGCGAGATCCAGTGACTTTCAACGCGACCGACGACCAAGACTCTGAAGACTGGCGGTCGCAGTATGAAGCGGTAAGCGCCCGCAATAAGTGGGGTGACACAGACAAGCTCGCTTACCTCAATTTCTATCGCGCGGGTGTGGAATATCTGTGGTTTAACAACCACAATGCGGAAATACCCTCTTGGTCAACCTTCTAGACGCGCTTTGCAGAAGTCTTTGGCCGACCCGCTGTTCGCAAGCTCCGCGCCGAACAGCGCTTGCGCTGCCGCGCACAGCGCTCTGGCGAGACCTTTACCTCATACATTGAGGATGTTCTGGACCTCTGCCGTCGTATCAATTCCGACATGTCTGACACTAACAAAATAAGACACGTGATGAACGGTATCGAGGACGACGCCTTTCACGAACTCGTTGCAAAAAACCCGCAAACCGTTGCCCAGCTCATTCAGCACTGTCAGAGTTTTGACGAGCTGCGGAGAGAGCGTATTTATACTCGACGTCTAAACCTCGACAGGACCTCTACATCTGGATTACCCAGTGGCGCTCTTTCCTCAGAACAAACCACGTTAATGCAGCAAATCCATGAGTTTGTCCTTGAAGAAGTTTCGCAACAATTGTCTCTTGTGGCATACGCCCCGACCAGTGCGCGCACGCTGACCCCAATGCTCCGCAAGGCAATTGAAGAGCAAGTTTCTCACGCCCTGTCTCCCACATACCATCCTTCACCTATCTCCGCACCTCTCAATTACACTGAGGCTGCCAGATGATCGCCGCCGTCACTACCAACAGTCACGGATCTTGTTAGACAGCCCCGTCCCCTCCACGCAGTAAGTCCACCTACCCGTCTCCACCCACTTCCTGTTCGACACCCTGCACCACCATCAACTAACCCTTGGCGCACTTCGGACAACAGGCCAATTTGCTATTCCTGCCATCTTCCCGGTCGTGTAGCACGCTACTGCCATCGTCCGGATTACAACCCAACTGCTGGTGAGGCTACTTACGACTGCTATCGTTCAGAGCCACCACAGTCGTCTTCGTTCCTCCCCATGTCAGATCAGTCGCCGCCATGTCGCCACGGCTTCGACAGGAATCGGTCGCCCTCACCACGGTGCCACTCTATTTCTCCGATGCTTCCTCGATCACCACCCACCCAAACGGGAATCTGACCATCGCAGTTTCCGAGGCAAGAGCTGCGCACATATTAAAACTTTCAAGGCCTCCGTTTTATCTGCTCATGAAATAACTGTGCATATTGATGGTGTAGCTGCGAAAGTGCTCGTTGATACTGGTGCTGCCGTGTCTGTGCTAAGTGGTGAACTGTGCTGCAAGTTGAAAAAGCTTACGCTGCCACTTTGCAATGTCTATTTCCGCACGGCCACTGCGCATCATGTCAAACCTTCTGCGGCGTGAGCAGCTCGACTGGTCATCCAAAATATTTTGTATGTAGTCGAATTCGTTGTGTTTTCTCCATGTTCACACAATATCATCTTAGGCTGGGACTTCCTCTGCGCTCATCATGCCTTCGTTCACTGTGCGCGTGCTGAACTAGAGTTCTGGACGATATGTGAACTGCCCGTGTGTGAAGCGCCAACGTCTGAAAGATCTTCTTTCAAGCCGCTATCTCCCCGAGTCACCATGGCCGCGGACACTCACATTCCTCATATATCCTGTTTTCTTACGTCACTCATCTGCGACGACGCACCCTCTGTCAACACCCTCCTTGTCCCCTCCGACGCCTTCGACTTTCGCAAAAGCTTCCTTCTCCCGTTTGCAGTTGTCACCGTAGAAAACTCACGTGGCTCCATTTATATAATGAACTCACTTCTTTCCCAGCCATATTATTCCGTGACGAAGTCCTTGGTCACCTTGAAGAAATTGATCCGGTTTCATCTAACACCTACAAGATGACTTGCCATTATCTCCCTTAAACACCATTACCTCTGATACCGCTCCCTCTTCATCTCCGGAGGTTTTTTTCATCGAATGACCCTTCACTTCCCGCTGCTCAGCGCACCCAACTCCTGGCTCTACTTGGTCGCCTCAAGATGTTATTTGTCTTTGTCGTAAATAAATGAAATGAAAAATGAAATGAAATACTGGCTACTTTTGTTCTGAGGCTCATGAACCCATGAATGAACATCTTTCCCTCGCAGACAAGTTATTATTGGGTAAGGCACATCTTTTGAGGAATTCCCTCGAGTTTCACAGGGCAAAGTGGTCAGACGAAAAGCGCGCCTGCTGTTCATATGACTTGCCAGGCACAGGTAAGCCATGCGAAGCCAAAGCGCATTCTATTTAACTGCCTTCTATTCACAACTATTTTCGAACACGATGATGCTTTCAAATGAAAGTATGAGCTACATCGCACATGAATCACCAGAATGCTTCATATGTCGAATGTCAGGTAGAGCAATATTTATTTATTTATTTTTTTACAGAGTACCTACATCGCCATATAGGCATTACGTAGGGGAGGGGCGAAAAATAAAACAATCCGTACAAATGAATTTGTAGCAAAATACATAAACGCACATAAAAGCACTGTCAAATTAATCAGAACATAATGGATCACAAATACATTTTTATACACACAGAACATATACAATGCAAGGAGATGTCATTTGACCATAGTCCACCCTCTTTGGGTCGCACGTCTGCCATCGTTCACAAAATCGACACCGGTAGCCATTCACCTTTGCGCCAGCGCCCATATCAAGTTTTCACGCTGAACGCCGTGCCATTGATGGTCAGGTGAACGATATGCTACGACATGGCATCATACAACCTTCAAACAGCCCTTGGGCCTCTCCAAATGTACTGGTGAAAAAAAAGAATGGCAGCATCAGATTTTGCGTTGATTACAGGCATCTTAATAAGATCACGAGAAAAGATGTTTATCCGCTGCCCAGAATTGATAACGCCCTCGATTTCCTGCAAGGACCAGAGTTTTTTTTTTCTGTAGACCTTCGATCCGGCTACTGGCAGATCCCTATGTATGAAGCCGACCACTCCAAGACGGCGTTCGTAATGCCTGACGGATTGTACGAGTTTAACGAGTTTAAGGTCATGCCATTCGGCCTCTGTAATTCACCTCCCACATTCAAGCGTCTCACGGACAACATCATTGGAGGTTTTAAATTAAACACATGCCTGTGCTATTTGGATGACGTCATCGTTTTATCGAAGCATATCGTCTCCCACCTCAGCCGCCTCACTAGCGTCCTGACTTGTCTTTCGGACGCTTGACTGCAGCTGAATTTTTAGAAATGTCACTTCGCTGGCCACCAGCTTACCATCTTAGGGCATGTTGTTAGCAAGCATGGTGTCTATCCTGATCCAGCCAAGCTACGCGCTGTCACCGACTTTCCCAGGCCGGCTACACTAAAAGAGCTCCTCAGCTTCATCGGCCTCTGCTCATATTTTTGCCGTTTTGTGCACCATTTCGCCACCAAAATCGCAGCCCTGATGCAGCTACTTGCCGGCAACCAAGACATCTCGGCGTGGTCCCCAGCATGCGACAAAACATTCACCTCTCTACGCCATCTTTTGACATCACCACCTATAATACGTCACTTTGGTCCAGACGCTCCAACCGAAATCCGTACGTACGCTAGTGGAGTTGGCCTCGGTGCTATTCTTGCTCAGCGTAAATCTGGCTTAGATGAGTATGTTTTTCTCTACGCTAGTCGCACCCTCACTAAAGCGGAAAAGAACTCCTCAGTCACAGAAAATGAATGCCTTGCCATTGTTTGGGCAATCACCAAATTCCCACCTTACGTATATGGCCACCCATTTGACATCATGACTGATCACCATGCATTGTGTTGGTTTTCGTCATTAAAAGACCCATCTGGTCGCCTAGCTCGCTGGGCTCTACGTCTCCAAGATCACGACATTCGTGTAATTTATCGGTCAGGTTGCAAGCATTCGGACACCGACGCTCTTTCTCGCTCGCCACATGCCCACGATTATGTTACAGCATCTGTTTGCAGCTGCGAATGTTCTTCACTTGAACATGCCGACATGTCCACTCAGCAACGCCAAGATCTATGGATAGCGTCTCTCTTAGAGTACCTGTCTCAGACGCCTCTACGTATCAACAACCATTTACTTCGACGAACTGCTCGTCATTATACCATCCGTGACAGTCTTCTGTACCGGCGAAACTACCTATCTGATGGCCGCAAATGGTTGCTGGTAATTTCTCGACACCTACGTTCTGACGCCTGTGCCTCCTTCCACGTGGATCCGCGATGCGCCCATGCAGGTGTAGTGAAGACGTAAGCTCGCCTACGAATTTAATATTACTGGCGCGGTATGTAGCGCTTTGTTAGGCAGTACGTCTGTTGATGTTCCTTGTGCCAACGCCGGAAGAGCTTCCGTCGCACCACCACAGAGCAACTCCAACCACTGTCTTGTCCTTCTCGGCCTTTCAACCACATCGGAATCGACTTGTACGGTGCCCTTCCATACACACCAAATGGAAACCACTGGGTCGTCGTGGTCGTGGACCACCTTACGCACTACGCCGAAATTTCGGCGCTTCCCGAAGCCACTGCGCGTGAAGCCGGCTTGTTCATTCTGCACAACCTCGTCCTTCGACATCGTGCACCCCGCGAGCTTCTCAGTGACCGTGGACGTTCCTTCTTGCCGGAAGCTGTAGAAGCCCTCCTACGCGAATGCAACATCGTGCACCGAACAACCACCGCATATCACCCCAAAGCAACGGGATGACCAAGCGATTTATTCGTGAGCGGGGTGACTTGCTCTCCGTGTATCTTTCTGATGACCATACAAACTGGGACCGCATACTGCCATTCGTTACTTACGCTTACAACAACGCAATTCAATTTACAACTGTATTCTCCCCGTTCT
The DNA here is from genome assembly GCF_013339725.1 of Rhipicephalus microplus. Classification (NCBI taxonomy): domain Eukaryota; kingdom Metazoa; phylum Arthropoda; class Arachnida; order Ixodida; family Ixodidae; genus Rhipicephalus; species Rhipicephalus microplus. The sequence goes on along the minus strand of NC_051167.1, from coordinate 199,131,943 downwards.
TTCTTCTTTATAGTCGGGAAACATCATCGTTCGTGGACACTATCCTTCTGTACCGCCCAGACCCTTCAGAATCGACAACTTTGGCTGAAGCCGCCACATATGCCGAAGAATGTCGGCAGCTCGCACGTTCTCTGACTACGCATGATCAGGCTCACCAGAAGCACTCCCATGACCGAAGCTTAACCCTTTCGTCATACACGCCGTGAACAATCGTGTGGCTCCGCGTGCCCATAGTCTGCCCCAGGCCTTTGCTCAAAGTTCACAACCAAGTATGACGGTCCGTACCGGATCCTGCGCCAGACATCACGAGTCAGCTACATGGTTGAACCTATTCGGCCACCTGCACATCAACGGCGCCGCGGGTGCGAGACTGTGCACGTCAACTGTCTAAAACTTCATTAGGATCCACCAGTCCTGTTTGTGCCATAGGTCGCCAGGATGGCTCCTTTCACACCAGGGAGTCAATGTAGTGACAAATACGGGCTCTGCTAAAGAAACGACGAAGAATACGTTGGTTGTTGGGAAGGCACGTGCTACGGCAGCTGCGGCTGAAATCACTGGTTGCTATCTCGCTGCTGTTAGGCCCATTAAACGGTTGCTTCACCACGGCGTAGCGTCTAACAGTATTCTTACAATATATAGTTTCTCTTAACGTATGTGCCACTGCATGGTAGCATGTACAATATCCCTTATATATCTTCGGCATATTCCATTCCGTCAGGTCACTATCCGAAACCCTCTTTTTTTCGAAGGTAAGCTTATGTTTATCGTGAAATAACCGCGCATGTGTTATACGAATGAAGGTTGACAAAACTGTGTCCACACTGGCCATACTTCTAGGTGTTGTGTTACTACGAGTAGCGAAATTTGTTATGCACTGCAAACTAATTGAACTATGGTGAATTAAAAAATTCACATATTATGATCGTAACTTCCAGCAGTCATAGTTTAGAATATGGCTGATCGCAGCTACACGCCAGTCGGGTTATCTGTGCTTAGAAGTATTATTCATTACAACAGAATCAAAAATTGCGCTTGTGGGATATGCATAACTGTTTTTAAGCACATGAATAAACACAATCATGAGTGAGTGTTTATTGCCTGCTTGTATATTCTTCTCTTTCTATTAAATTGTTTAGTTGTGAGAAAGCACTTGTCCTTTCTTCCTCTGTGTTTATTCGTGCGCTTAAACAACAGCTAACTTTCTAAACATGATACTGTTTATACAAAATGTTAATGCTGCAGACGTGTTCTAACCTATCATAGTTCAAATACTGAAAATTAAAAATCATAGTTCAAATACTGAAAATTAAAAATCATTATGCCTCTACGAGCTCAGACATTACACCAACTTTTGCGGAAGTTGAATGAGTAAGATGTTTTAGTTCTTCTCCGTTTCCAAAACAAGGTACTGCACTGTGCTCACAACATAATATAAAGCTAGTTCGTATACGATAGTATTCATAAAAGAAAGCTTAAATACTGGCTGAGTGAATTCTATATAGGTATTCTCGTAAAATCGCTTTCAAAGCTCAAACTTAATTATAACACAATGCTTGCGCTTGACCGAAAAATATTTTAGAACCGCAATTCAAGTTATAATTACTTGTGCCAAGCCACTTACGCTGATTTAAGGAAAGTGGAATGAGAAAACTAAAGCTAATGAAACAATTGCTTAAATTCTAATTACTATAACAGCTGCTTTATTAGAAGTTATTATGTAGAGAATTGTACAATACATTGTTCTTGTTACACGGTTCATCAAGCGAATGAAGCAGTTAATGAGACCACAGAAAATTATCTTGTCCAAAGCTCCTTTAGCATCTGATCTTCTACACTCACCAAATTCCGGGAGTAAAGAAACGTCGCCGGGGCTTTTGAGCAGTATGCTTCCACTTTGCAACATCCCTCTTTCTTTTTCATGACATTCGTTAATCTCTTTTGAATGTTTTCCAAACAAACGTTTTTGCAGGGACATATAGGTTGTTTGTTCAGGAGGGACATGGGTCTGTAGTTGAACAGGTGCTTGCTACGCAGAAGGCCTGGGTCCGATTTTCACTCAGACGTAAGGTTTTTATGACAATTTTGCATCTTGCTCTAGTTTTTTTCTAAGAACAACACTGACTTTTCTCTGACAGCCAGCGACATGGAAGCCTTTACAAGAATTGCTGCAATACGACGTTTTGAACGCTCTCACGTTACACATGGGCGTGAGCTGGGTGTGTCTTGTTGTCGATAAAGAACAGTCAAAGTGTAAGTGGCATGCTACTTTTCTTAGCGAGTTGTTGCAGCACAACTTGACATCTGCGCACGGTAAAGAACCCCAGGTGCACGAAATTGCCAGAGCCCTCCACTACGGTGTATCTTATAATTATATGTATGTTTTTGGGATGTTAAACCCCACAAATCAATCAACATCAAGGTCACATCGGTGCCTAAATCCTGGAAAACCAGGTTTGTCTTTTTTATGGGCGCAACGTAGGCGACACAAAAACGGTTCACCAAGATACTACCAACAATTATAATACTGACCGAGCAATATAAATTCCTACATGAGAAACACTTCGTATAGTAAGCGATTACAACGAAGATTGACTCTTCATGTCACTGTACGTCACTCAATTGAAATAATATGAAGCAACGCTTGCCTAACGTTTGGTATAGTGGAAACACATGTGACGCTTTACCAACTTGCTGCGCCCACTTTCACATCATTGTTTGAGTAGTAGTTTTGCTTTCTTTTACACTTCCTTTATAACTGATGCACACATGGAAATGTCTAAAATAGATAAGGACTTTTTGAGCCTATGCACTCACGTGTGAAAATTCTTGCGGAAATATGAATATAGTATTGCTTGTTTCTGTGCAACACTCATAAAATCGTACGAAAGCATCACGTTGTCACTTGAAGATATTGGAAACGACATTTAACAGCATCTCTCATGCCAGTAGTGTTCTTACCGTTTCTGTATAAAACTGCGCGGAAGATGATGTTACAAATTCCAAGTTCTTTGCGAGTACAGAGCTCTTTTCCAGGTTAAGGGTGAGACCATCATGAACATGCAAGATAAGTGGACCTGTTTGATCTCTGCTCTCCAGTAGCTTTGGGTACACAATGAAGCCTAGAAAATAATTGAAAGTGCAACATTTTTCTAGATATATTCAAAGATTTTTATAATGGGGCTCTCTAAAGGGTAACCGAATTGGCAACTTCATACTGTGTTACACTACGTTATATAAAAATACTTTCAAGGGTGGTTTCTGCTATCGTAAAAATTAAAACATTATTTCTTTGCAATATTGATATGGGTTCATAGCAATATAGCAAAAGATGTTAAGTTCATACTAAGAGACATGACTTGATGCTACTCAGACTAGGAAGATGCGCATGCAGTTCACCTCGATAGGCCCTATCAAACTCAGTAACCAAAAACAATATGTAGCGGCAGCAAGTATTAGACCTGTGGCTCACCGCCTAAATAATACAGAGATGAGGTTTACTAAGGTGCACAAATCAGCGCAAGGAGCAAATTTGTTATAGAAGCTGCACCTACCTGAGCAATACTCGATGAGAAACGCAGAAAAAAGTACGTATTGGCAGGCTTTGGAGAGTAGCAGCCTAGCTTTTGCTCTGTAGGAGAAGCATAGGTCAGACTTCATAGCCTTTTAAGTTCAGATATCCAGATGCCTCTTTTTTACGTCTGGAGGAATGAAGAAAAATACACATCGTTTTTACACCGATGATGCCTATATTTTATATACTCAATAAAGGGCATAATAGTGGACATGCTAAGATTCGTCGTACAAAACGCCACTTGTCAAGCTTGAAAGTTACTTTGCCAGTCCATACACCTCAGTGCATCGTAAACCCTCATATCAAGAACAGTAGACGCTCTAAACATTGAATATGAATTATCAGGGTCCAAGAGAATATCATCACTCTTTTGTTGGAACATTTAGTGAACCAAAAAGAGTTTCGCACTAATACCAAAGGAAGGCAAGCTGTAAAAACGTGCACACAACAACTTGCAACTGATATATGAACTAAATATATTTTCTTATTTTTCCACAGTGTAATGATTAAAATGTAAAATAGTCAAAGTTTGTTGCAACATTGATTCCGGCTACAAAACTACATTTGCACTCATACGTTTTATGCATCTATGATTCTACTAAAACACTACAGGAGTTTCAAAATGCGCCATCATCCATGAGAATGAAGCCTCGGGCAAAACAACAGGGAGTGGTAGGATAAAAATACTGGCGGCTTATCTCCGTGCTTCACTGGCAAAGTTCGTGCAAGGACGATAGTTGTCTGTTTTGAAAGAAAGAATAAAACGTTTTTTTCTTGTTTTTGAAGTTATGCGCGAGAAATTTGACGAGTAGGCGCTCGGTGAGACATGGGCGCCATCAGAACGTACTATGAAGAAACTTTGTTTTAGGACAGAAAGTCACTGCATGGTAAGAGGCAGCACCGAGTAGAGTCAGTGAAGCATAGTGAAAACCAGTTTTTTTTTCAGTCGTAGCTTCGCATTGTCAGCGACGTGTATTAAGCACTGCGGTCTTTTGAATTATTTATCTATGCATTTTAAAAATAAAGTAGCACACTATCTAGTGATCAAGTAGTGATGTTGCGCCAAAATATGCGTAAGATTTTCTTTTTTATTGACACTGTCAGCACGTATGAGCGCAGAAATTAGATCACTATGCCTGGTCATTTAGGAATGGCTTAATCTTCGCATTTTGATATTGAACCATGTCACAGACAGAAAAACAAGAAAGACACAAAGACAGACAGACCAAAATTTCTTGTTCGTATTCCAAGAAAGACTAGGGTCTTTAAAAAAAGAAATTTGAGCGCACCAGTTTTTTTCAGTGACACAAGTATCACAATGGTCTCACATCGTAGGATACTAGCAACATTACCCAAGGCCATATATTTTGCAAAGACGTGAAACAACACTTTGTTGCTTGTAATAAATCCCTATGTATTCACTTACCTTCGCCGCCAGGTAGGACATGGTGACTTACGGCAGGTCTTACCTAGTTTCTTGTTTATTTTTACTACATGATATATACGGTCACGGCGCAACATGAAGAGTTGACAAATACACACCAGGCAGCAATACAGCCACGTCTACCAGTCAGCAGGATAGAAAACAGCTTTGTAGTATTAGAATCTCTCTTGTTTCACTAGACAGAGGCCGCTAAAGATTGCCACGGGCATTGTCGTTCATATTTAGCGAAAGGGTCATTTACCACTGCTTAAAGGCCATGAAAAAATGCCAAAATTATTTCTCGTGGTCTGGAGGCGAGAGTGTTACGCGCAGTCGATTGCTGAAAGGTGGCTTTACGCGTAATTAATGGACACGTTCAAAACTCCGCATACTGGTGACGCCTCGTAAAATAGAGACTGTCATGGAAGGCCTTTCAGTCGCCGTCAGCCAACGTCACGTGCGCAGCTACATATGTGCACAAGCTGCAGCGGCGTAAGTTTTCACCAAGTATTAACTGCATAACGTCCAGGGAAACTAAAACCACCCGCCATGCATGATAGGCAACTATGCCACAGTGCATTACCATCAAGTAAAATTGCAACACTGAGTTAGACCTCTTGTAACCCGGGGAGTAATCTATGCAAATAGGTAGCTTGAAACGTTGCCTTTAGTTGCGCAGCGTTGCATCAAAACTCATGCATTTCAATTGGCGCAATGGGTAAGAGTTTTATAGTTTTCGAGCAACAAAATTTTCCCACCACTGATTCCTCTTTGTCTTCAACGGCAGTAGCAACAACGTAGCCATCCATTTTTGTAGTGTAGATCAGAGTGACAAGCGATACGAACGGCGTATCGTCGGGATGCTGTAAAGCTGCTCAACGAATATAAAATTTGTAACAACAGTACTGAAAGTTGGGCGAGTTGGTATTCATTCATGACTTCTTTGCGCAAACACGTACACGGACACAAGGAAAAGAGGCAAAGAACACGGGCGCACCCGTGTTGTGCCCGTGTTATTTGCCTCTTTTCCTTGTGTCCGTGTGCGTGTTTGCGCAAAGAAGTCATGAATATGAAATTATTTACCATATTTCGCACAACTGTGGCACGGTCATAACAATTAGTCCAGTCAAATCGGGTGCCTTGAACTGCTCATTCATTACAAGAGGTCGCAGATTTCATTCTCAACAGTCTTCACCATAAATTTGTCTGGCTGATGGAGTTGACGTGGGTGTATCCACTTTCTTTGTCACAACTTCGTCACTGCCCCGTGTTCATAAATATTAATCAACAACAAAAGGTGCAAGGCTTCGTGGCTGAACCGTCATTCGGGGAGTGCCTGACTGCTGGCAGTGAGTGGCCTAGAACGTTGGTTACGAATGGTGACTGCATCCAGTAGACTGGCACTCTGTCCAAGATCTAAACTGGTGCCAAAAAACGCGGCACGTCTTTTCTTCGAAAAAGGTGGTTCATGCTGTGCCACGCAAAACAGCTATAGAGCTGACGGGCGGGTGTTACCAACTGATTGCAGCACTCTGTCGACGTCAACGGGAACCTCAAAATAAACGAGTGTTCATCGGATGTAGTCACTAAGCGTCACTACCACTGCATTCCTCACTGTCACCTTTGCTGATAGCAGCCATGTGCTCCGAGCATCGCGTTTGAATTGCCAAGAACTGTGCGTAGAAGTAAAGTGCAGGTACTTTAATGGGACTCATACGTTCACAATTTAAACTTGTAGAATTTTTTCGGGTGTACCGACTTTGGACCACTACTTTTCCCACGTAAAATAAGTGGCCTGAAAAATGTTACGGAAATGTGTTGTAGATGACCTCCTCTAGCTATAGATGGTATAGTGCTGCGCGTTCTGTACACAGCTAGAATGTCTTATAGTGAAGAATTTTTGTGGCAATAGATGCATAAACTGCATAGAAGGGTGGAAAGAAGACAGACGAGAATTCATGTTCATTCTGGCAGTATAAGCTACTACGCGTGAGAGAGCAAGAGCAAGGATTAGTCATTAACCAAAAATATGTAAACTACTATACTTTCTTTTGTGACAACGCCTAAGGCATTTACTACGTCGTAAAATATTCGCCAGCAATCTTTAGCTAACACCCAAAAATGACCAAGCCAGGATTCCGGGAATATGCAGTTGATTGACGTATACAATATTTAGTCATTTGCATATTTTGTTAGTGAATACTTGGTCAAGAAAAAGTCAAACGGATTACAAATAATACATTGTTTAATGTTGGCGTTGACACAAGAGCAGCGCATTTATTATTATAATACGTGCACAGTAGTTGGTGTATGAAAAATTCATTCTGGTGAATTAGGATGATTGTTCAAAGTTCACGTCGCCCTATCAATCGTCCACTCATAAGTTATATGTTTTTAAACTGACTGAAGAAGCTGAACGTGTTCTATATTTAAGGTATGTGTTTTTTAAACTGACTTAAGAAGCTGAACGCGTTCTATATTCTAGTAAATATAAATAATTCAGGTGTTATTCAAATGAAAGTTATGCCTCTAAGGCCGGCTCATTCGTATCGTCTTCTATTTCTCCGTTTTAAGGGCACCACTGTAATTGAAAAGAAAAATCACAGCATATCCACGAGGTGAATGATGATGAGTGGGGCGAAGCGGATGAACGCACAGATGGACGCACGCACGGACGTACGGACAGACACATGGACTAACGAATGGACGCACAGACGTATGGAGGAATGGAAGGACGCTTCGCCCCACTCCTCCTCATTCACTCCGTGGACATGCTGACACCATTTGTAACTAGCTACTACGCCGACCACGACGACTACGATGACGTGGGAGGTACAACGCACATCGTAAGAGGCTTCGCTTCTTAAAAAAAATGGCTCATGATATTCTGGTATTGTAATACCAACGAAAATATTCAATGCTACATCGAGTGTCCAAGAGTGCCGCGACGTTTACCTAGAGCTTATTCCTGGCAGATATAGCGGCAGGATGATAAATAACACACTGATCAATTTATAGTCTAACATCCTGCTTTTACGCAATCGACAATTACACATCTTTGTTCGCTCACCGAAATTATTGCCCTAGCTTTTTGTGCTTGAAATTCGCCTCAACTAAGGAAAAGAACAAACAAAAATGCACATAGATGCATGAACCAGCACCCATTTTTGGAATAGACACTTTTTGTATGGTCTGACTGGTTCCGGAAAGAGGTAGCACACTCTAATAACACGAACGCAGCTATGAGAATATACTATGAGCGCTTACTTGTCGCAGGAAGATATCGAGAACGTGTAGCTGTTGGGCTATGGAAGGTGTTATTAAGAAAGTGATTTCACCTGAAAGCAGAACACGGCGCTCTCCACACTATATATAAGCGCTACTGTACACCGTAATGCAGCTGCACAGCGTATGCGTGACCGAAACAGCACACTGCTCTGACTTTATACGATGTATTGATAAAAGTACAATTCACTAATTCCGTCTAGTGTAAACGCTTGGAAACAATTGTAACACCCACACCCATGCTCCTCACCTCAGCAGCGTTAATCGAAGACCAGTTGTGTCTGAGAAGTAATGTGAACGTGGTCCTTACACGTCGAAGCTTCGTGTCCGTTGAAGCTTCCAAGGCACGCGCATTTGTCTGCATGAGCGTAGTATTTTCGACGGTCTTGAAGGACCATTCGAGGAAAGTATGTGGGAAGAACTTTCTTCTTTAGTTGCTGTTTTCCTAAAGCTGGCAATACCCCAGCTGCACGTCCCACGCATCAATTTGCTCATACACAAAAAGTTCATTTTCGCTCCATGACGTCTACTGGCATCCATATTACATAGTTCAATTATGATCTCATACCTCGGAATTATACCTTCGATATGAAATGCAGCGTTTTTGACCTTTGTGGTGTCGCCGTCGACGAATACCCTTTAAGCTACAGCTAGTTAAATGCGACTGACGGCAACAAAATTCCTACCTTGCCAATTGCCATATTATTGATTTCTTAGGTGCAGATGCATGAACACTAAGCGTGACATTTCGACCAACGTCCAAACATTGCCAGTAGCTTGACCTGTCATTTCTATTGCTATTAGTGATCTTTCTTTACTTCCCAGTAACTTGTCATCCCTGTGTCATGAACATTGAAAAATAAAGCAACATAATTCATCTTGGAGGGGCCAATGCCTGTATTGAGAAATCACTGCTAGGTCCTATTTGTGGAAAATAATATTCCATAGATTCCTTCGGCAGGATTCATTAATACCGAAGACTACCGATAACTCATATGTCAAGTCTGAACAAAAATAATTCTAACTACGGACAGACACACGCTTACTTCTATTTCGCGTCATTTTTGCTGTGACATTGTGGGTAAACGGACTGTCGCATTTCGCTCCATTTTTTTTTTCATGAATGTTTCCCGCTGCTACATCAACCGTTGACGACAGCAGTACGATTCTCTAACATACAATATTGCATGTAATGATTAATGTGGTTGATAATAAAACGTTCTGTTAAAGGACATTTTGCAAGACCAAGGAGACTACCTGATTGGTCTCCTCTGGTGACGTAATGTGATTCTGTAAGCAGCTTTGTACAGTTAATATGATGTAGTTATAGGCCTTATACAATGCTACATAAATTAGACAGATACCTCTAATGGTCACTCATGCTAAAGTTACGTACACAGTCGCAGTTGTAGACACTCTAGTAGTCTAAAAAGCTCAACTTTTCTGACTACGTACCCTGTAACGTGGCTATGACGATCAAGAAAGCTTAATCCCAGTGTGGGGAATCTGGGCTAGTTGTTGATAGTTCATTTTTGACCAGTGAAGGCGTAGTTAAAAAAAAGTGGTGACACGCCTCTCCACGGTGGTCTAGTGGTTAAGGTATATATTCGGCTGCTGACCCGCAGGTAGCGGGATCGAATAGCGGTAGTGATGGCGGCATATTTGATGGAGGCGAAAATGCTATAGGCCAATGTGCTCAGATTTGGATACACGTTAAAAACCCAAGGCAGTCGAAATTTCTGGGGCCTTCCACTATGGCGTCACTATGGTGTTAAGCCCCACATATTCAATATCAGAACGCCAAAAGATGGTGACACAACGTTTGGTTTGTCACCTTCTCTGAACTAGGCGTTCGGCTCTTAAGAGCTCTAAGTTGGTTAAAGTGAAGGCTTCGTTGATATTCAAAAACATGAAACTATTTATTGGAATAACTTGGGTCCAGGAATAGAGCGTTCAAAGTTTGAGCAGTTTACACTGTACACTGATAGCGGTGAGAGCAGTCGAGAGATGTCGACAGGGGCGTTCGGAGAAACATTTCTCAGGGGTGTGACACCTGCTTGATTTCGGGATGCGGGAGAACCTCCTTGAAATTGTCATCTTTTGCTATATATGCCATGGCGAAAACAATTCGAGGCGGGAACAGAAGCTAGGTGTGCCACTCCCTGGATACGCTACTGGCTGTTGATTAATCTTATAATTTGTAGACTGCTTTGGCATTTACGCAGGCTATATCGTAAACTCACCATTATTGATTTAGGCCGCATTAGGTTGACAAAAATTCTGAAGTCTTCGTAGTCCACTAAAGCTTATCAGAAAATTTTCGAATAATAGAGAATACTCCTAGACACTCGGGTTTGGTTTGCGTAAGGCAGCGCTTACACGTGTAAATCAGCCAGCGGGGTTGCAATTGTAATTTATGTTCTTGTACTAGACGTGAACACGGTAGGAAGTGATTCGCCTGTATTGCAGCGATGATCTCAAAGGGCATGTGGGAGGTGATCTAGTCGGTAAAAAGGACTGCCACTACATAAATTACAATATTGGCCCTGACCTTTTTAAATAGGCGGTGCTCCTGTTGTGTTTTTCGTCTTTGTAGTTTGAGTGCATTACGAATCAACAATGTATTTTGGTGGTATTGCTTTACTTTCTCCTTTGATTCATCACTAGAACCGCTAGCAGCTACTAAAAGGGGCCTTCCTAGTAAGAAGCCGGTTTATATATACTTGAAATATAAATAAAACCTGCCCAAAAATTCCCTGCATTTTAAGCCTTCTTCGTAACACCCCTCAGATAAGCAAACGGAGTGTTTGCAGGGTTCTTTTTTTTTTTTGCTTACGAACGCCCAAATTGTTAAACTACCGGTGTGATGAGGGTGTTTATAAAAGTGCGTTCAAGAGGAACACAGGTACTACACTCCTGAGGGTGTGAATGTTTTTTTACTGTGTAAATTCTAGCGCATTCACTGCCGCAAAAATAAAGAGAATGCAGCTAAAATACTTGTTATCTTGCTAGGAAGCGCAGCCACTATTACACAAAACACACAAGCGCTTAAATTCCACTAAACGTTTACTGGAAACGTCAAAGTATATAAGGGAAGTGAAAAGAGAAAAAGAATAATGAAAGGTAGACAACAAAAAGCACACGTTCTAGTCCCGTACACTACTATCCGTTATTGTCTATCACCCCATCCAAAAAACATAGTTCTTTTCGCGTGAGCGAGATAGAGGGTGCCCTAACACACTCAAAATCATCGCGAGTCGTTTCCGCCGCTTATACTGTCAAACGGGTTAATAAATCTCTGTCCCGATATAACACGCACGTGTTATCGAAATAAGGCACACAACCGCACTCCTTACAATGGATCGCCAAGTGACCATTGGTACCCTTCTGCACTTTATTGTGGTGCTCTTTTAGCCTCTCAATATAGCATCTTTCAGTTGTTCCCACATAAACAAGACCACATGACAAGGGCACTCTGTAAACAACCGACTGTGCACAATTAACATATTTATTGCGATGCTTAATTTGACATCCTTTCTTTTCTTTTGAAACAGGACAAGTTTTGTGGCATATTATAGACAGTTTTTCAGGAGCAGACATGACCAATCGAACACCCACCTTATTACCAATCTTTTTAAGATTGTGTGCTACACTATGGATATAGGAGACAACCGCCGTTTTACGCTGCTGCAGGGAAGTGTTAATACCCGGCCTATTTTGTTTCTCTAGATCCCTATGTAGCGATTCAGCGACGCTTATAACCATTCATTGCGGGTAACCTGCTGCCTTCAGTCGCAAAACCTGTTGCTCAAAGCTCTTCTTCATGAGGTGAAAACAGGACTTCTTCAACGAATTAAAAGGGCACATTCGTGCAACAGACGTCTTCACTACGTTCGTATGGGCAGAAGAGAAAGGCAACAATGGCTTTTTGCTCCTGGGCTCATAGAGCCAACAAACGTGGCCATCCTAAAATCGCAACGAAAGATCTAGGCACCTGAGAGTATCACCATAGGGCACTTCATGTGTTAGTTTCAGAGGCTGACAAACTCTCTCAAATACTCCAAGTGTCAAAACAGCAACACTTTGAAACTCTTTGGCACCACATTTGAAAAAAACCAAATAATCATCCACAAACCTGAAGATATTGGAAACCTTAGTTCCCGACAACCTCTCATCAATTATTCTATTTAGGTTGGCCACAAAAATATCACTAAGGACGGATGCGATAGCCGAACCAATACAAATATCCTGTTTTTGGATATAGGTGTTCCTATTCCAAATAACGAATGTGGACGTTACGTACAAAGCCAGTAAATCCAGAAAGCATCATACTGACATACCACAAGTGTTCTGAAAGGCCACTGCGCCATGCTCAAGTATGGACTGTTCGACAAATTCTAGAAGCATTTCATGAGGTAAAGAATAGTACAAATCTTAGACATCTAGGAACAACGCCGTAACAACAGTTTTGGCATTCGATACCAAAAAATTCACAATCTGCTCAGAATTCTTGGTGTTAAATAGGTCAATATTTGAAGGAGATTCAGTTTTTCGTGTAGAAAAAACGCCACAATTTTTCGCCAAGAACTTTGTTCCGAAATAATTACCCGGAACCGCATTCCATCTTTGTGCGTCTTGCAACTAAAAAACATGTCTAAGCCCAGTTTATCTGTTTTCACGATCTGTTTAGCCAAGTCATGCAATAGAAGGCGGTTGCACAAGTTTTTTGCAGCTGTTCGAACAGATTTGAGTGACATCTTTGGCTTACTATCAAATACCTACTCAATCGCCACTTGCGCTTTTTGAAAAAAAAAATCATTCGGGAAAACACAAAACCCACCTTTTTTGTCAGAAGGAATCACACAAAGACCCGATTCTTTGAGGTTTGTGACCACCTTCCTTATGGGGAACACTTGACGCTTGGGTTTGAATTTTTGAAGCACATCAACGCCCTCGGTAAATGCTTGAAAAGTTCAGGCCCAAGAGTCAAGTGTTGCCCATGAGGCAGGTGGTCACATACCTCAAAGAATCGAGTCTTTGTGTCAGTCCTTCTGACAAAGAAGGTGGGTTCTGTGTTTTCCCGAATGGTTCTTTCTTGTCAGAAAGCGCAAGTGGCGATTGAGTCGGTATTTGATAATAAGCCAAAGGTGTCACTCAAATCTGTTCGAACAGCTGCAAAAAACTTGTGCAATAGCCTTCTATTGCTTGATTTGGCTAAACAGATCATGAAAACAGATAAACTGGGCTTCGACATGTTTTTAGTTGCAAAACGCACGAAAATGGAATGCCGTTCCGGGTAATTATCTCAGAACAAGGTTCTTGGCAAAAAATTGTGGCGTTTTTTCTAAGGAAAAACTGAATCTCCTTCACACTAATGATTCATTTCACACCAAGAATTCTAAGCAGATTGTGAATTTTTTTGAATCGAATGCCAAAACTCTCGTTACGGCGTTGTTCATAGATGTGAAAGATTTGTACTATTCTTTACCTCATAAAATTATTCTAGAATTTCTCGAACAGTGTATACTTGAGCATGGTGCAGTGACCTTTCAGAACACTTGACGTATGTCAGTGAGAGGTTTTCTGAATTTACTGGTTTTGTACTTAACGTCCACATTCCTTATTTGGATTGGGAACACCTATATCCAAAAACAGGGTATTTGTATTGGTTCAGCTATGGCACCCGTCCTTAGTGATATTTTTATGGCCCACTTTGATCGAATAATTGATGAGAGGTTGTCGGAAACAAATGTTTTATAGATCTTCAGGTTTGTATATGATTATTTGGTTTTGTTTCTTTGAAGTGTGGTGCCAAAGAGTTTCAAAGTGTTGCTGTTTTGACACTTGGAGTATTTGAGACAGTTTGTCAGCCTCTGACACAAACACATGAAGTGCCCTATGGTGATACGCTCAGGTTTCTAGATCTTTCGTTGCGATTTTAGGATGACCACGTTTGTTGGCTTTATGAGCCCAGGAGCAAAAAGCCATTGTTCCCTTTCTCTTCTGCCCATACGAAAGTAGTGAAGAGGTCTGTTGCGCAAATGTGCCTTTCTAATTCGTTGAAGAAGTCCTGTTTTCACCCCATGAAGAAGAGCGCTGAGCAACAGGTTACCTGCAACTGAAGGCAGCTGGTTACCCACAACGAATGGTTATAAGCGTCACTGAATCGCTACATAGGGACCTAAAGAAACAAAATAAGCAGCGTATTAACACTTCCCTGCAGCAGCGTAAAACGGTTGTTGTCCCCTATATCCATAGTGTGGCACAGAATGCTAAAAAGATTGGTAATAAGGTGGGCGTCCGAGTGGTTATGTCTGCTCGTGAAAAACTGTCCAGAATATGTCACAAAGCTTGTCCTGTTTCGAACGAAAAAAAAGGATGCCAAATTAAACATCGCAATAAATATGTTAAGTATGCACAGTCAGTTGTTTACAGAGTGCCCTTGTCATGTGGTCTTGTTTATGTGGGAACAACTGAAAGATGCATTAATCAGAGGCTAAAAGAGCACCACAATAAAGTGCAGGGGGGTACCGATGGTCACTTGGCGATCCAATGTAAGAAGTGTGGTTGTGTGCCTTATTTCGATTACACGTGCGAGTTACATCGGGACAGAGATTTATTAACCCGTTTTTTAGTAGAAGCCGCGGAAATGACCCGCGATGATTTTGAGTGTGTTAGTGCACCCTCTATCTTGCTCACGCGGAAAGAACTATGTTTTTTGGATGAGGTGATAGACAATAACGGATAGTAGTCTACGGGACTGGCACGTGTGCTTTTTGTTGTGTACCTTTTATTATTCTTTTTCTTCTTTCAACCGCTTTATAAACTCTGACGTTTGCAATAAACATTTATTTGAAGTTAAGCGCTTGTGTTGTGTGTTCTGTGTAATAGCGGCGGCGCTTCCTAGCAAAATGGATTTTCCCCAACTGGCCCGATACAATTGTTTATTGAAATACTTGACTACTGTACCAAGACAACTTGTTCGTAAACGTTTTCTTCGTCACGAGTATACTGTGCAGTAGACCCGGCTATATGAACTGCAATTTAGATGTTCCAATGAAAACTTGCTTGTTTCCCGCTTTTGAACTCCTACTCTAACGCCTTCAGGTAATTAGGAAAAATTCTCGAATAAATAATGGTAGAATAAAAGCATGCGGCAAGTCCCTGTAACCTTGCTCGTATTTGATTGATTATAAAAAATATGGCATTCGGTTCTTGAAAAGACAAGCTCTTCTAATGAAGCCCTTCGAGGATTACTTTGAATAGTGTTGCAAGGCCCCTTTACGAACAATAAGAAGGAATATTTGAATCAAATAATGAATGAAAGAATGAATGAATGTACAAACGCCAACTCTTCGCGGCAATCCTATCATTGTGGCCATCGGCTATACCATGCTGAATGCGCCGGTTCTCGTCCGATCACCAAAGCTAAGCAGCATTGGGCTCGGTCAGTACTTGGAAGGGAGACCACCTGGGAACACCGAGTGCTGATGGCACTTCTTTTTGCCCCACCGCGGTGGTCTAGTGGCTAAGGTACTCGGCTGCTGGCCCGCAGGTCGCAGGTTGAAATCCCGGCTGCGGCGGCTGCATTTCCGATGGAGGCGGAATGTTGTAGCCCGGTGTGCTCAGATTTGGGTGCACGTCAAAGAACCCCAGGTGGTCGAAATTTCCGGAGCCCTCCACTACGGCGTCTCTCATATTCATATGGTGGTTTCGGGACGTTGAACCCCACATAGTGGATAGTGGAATTGTTGTGCTTTGTGACATCTAGGTACAAACTGACCAAGTTGTGTAAGCATTCCAATGGCTGACACGAGTTTGGCTTCGACATGTTGCGTATGAGTAAACTTTCATAGAGCAATAAAAACGCAAGCACCTTGTCTAAATTGGTTGCCTATCTACTTTAATAAGTGACATAACGAAGAATGAGTAAAGGAAATGAAACTAGATGGCCTGTTACACTGACTTGCAGTTTATTCTCAAAATTATTTCTGCTTCGCACATATCGAGTGTCAAACAAAGGGTCATCAAACTTGAAAGCAGGTGTCTTTCTATTATTTCTATAGCGCAAGTTATCTGCAGTTAAGCTCCTTGACAATCAATCTCTACCGACAAGCTGTACTTTCGGTTGTTTTAGCTTTCACAGAGCTTAATATTATGGCTCAAAATGACATGGCCTTGTTCTGTCAACACTGCCGATAATGAAAATATTTTATTAAAAATGATTTTATCAAATGGTAAGGGTTACTTACAAATGGATACTCGCCTGTAGCCTTCAGTGAGCCAGAGACTTAAATTCGTAGAAACAGCGCTGTTTACCAATTATACATTTGTCCTCTCCATGATGCCAGTAACAATATAGAAAGTACACGTATGAATGAAGTGAAGTCAGGTGGAGAGTAAAGCTGTTATTTATGTCTTAATTGCTGACATATGATTAAAAAGTTCAAATTACTTTAACTAAATTCCAGAAAGGCGTAAAGCATTCCCCACAAAACTTTGTAAACGACATCACACTACTCTCATTTAGAAAAGAAATGGTCCTTCAGTGTGTACAGGCAAAAAACAGATGTCTTTGCAAAGCACATTACAGGAAGGCCATTGACACCAGGGCATCTGATACTTTCACATACTTTGTTTACATGTGTTGGTCTTGACGTTGCTGTCCTAAGAAATCAACCACAGTTACATGTTATACGTACCCAAGTGCAGCTTCCTAGTATCACTTCAAGCCAGTGTATTTCGAGCGTAAAAACAGCTTAACCTGCCTAGTTTTCATAAAAAGTCATAAGTTCAGTAGCCTTGTGTTTTGTCAGCCACAGTGGCCAATGGGCATGTACATTGAGGCTCAAGACCTGTGCCTGACATGCAATGGCCAGCAGGAGGCTTCAGAGGGAAGGCGTAGGCAGTGCAAATAAATCTCAAAGTTTACTCTTCGAAGTTCATAGAATGACTAAATGGCCAAGCCCAGCATTTTGTGTTATAGGCATGTCGCCCACATGTAGGCATGCTACAGGTGCTGATTGACGAAAATGCCGCGATTCGCTGACTCTTCAACAGGTTAATTTTTTATGGCAATACACGTTACCTTGACGCTTCTTTAAGCATTAGGGCTGCCACCGGGGCTCTACCTATCAGGGGTTTACAAATTGCTGGCTAGCACACATAACGAATGAAAGTTTTTCATTTCACAAGTACGATAGTATACTTCGGGGTCCCAAAAAAGACATTCATAGTGCTCAGACATCCATGAGTATATGACTGTTCGAAGGCGAAGAGAAACAGAATGCCTCATTGAGGTTAAAGGAAAAATTAAATTCACATGCAAGCGATACGTTCAAAGTTCAATCGATGCAATCATCAAGGACGTGACCCATGCGACAAACTTAACATAGCTCAGAAACTAAAATACCGTTTCATGGCGTTATGATAATGTGAGCTTGAAAGATGTAACTCTGAAACGCACTTTATTCATATTATGACGCTGTTATTTCAAATAAAACAAGCGTCTTGGACAATAAAGAGGTTTAACGCTTCCAACATTTCGTTCTTTATTGTTATGGCTGTTTTATATCAGAAATACCAAAGATAAGTGTGAGGAGTGTGATTCCTGTCAAGAGATTTTTTCTTCTTTTTCGCTTTTCCGATATTCTCGTTAGTAAGCTACTTCGCTCATATTTTTTGTGACAGTCATCACACTCACGAGAGAAGAGGCACAGTTTCTGATTATGTCAAGTTTTCAGCAGTCAATGACAGTGTCTCCCCAGCAATAGTCACTTGCGAGTTCCACACAAGCCGATGAGAGCCAAATTAAATCAGGAGCGCTTTCAGTCTGATTCATAAGAGAGAAAGCTATTGCATTATGCTGTCTGTACGCTGCAGTCGAGCAATTACAAGGATTCCTAACCACAACCTGGTGGAAGTTTCGCGGAAAACAGCAAACACTTCATATCAGCTCAACCCACATTGTCTCGCATGTTATGGGCGTCCGAAAACTGTATGGTACATTCTGTGTCACGGGATTCCATAATTCAAAAATGAAACGGGGCATTTGGTAGGTGTAGCGGTAATACTTAAAAGCTACCATATTGTAGACGCGTATTATGGCATCCAGCATGCCGCACACGTGCAGTAGAAAAAGATCTCCACCACTGGTGTAAGCCACAACCAGTCCCGAATAATAACAAAAGTAAATTAAGGGTCTTGAAGCTGTTTGTGAAGAGGACAGGCAAAGCGCGCGGAGAAAGTGATCTGACGGCAAGGCATCGAGCTTTCGTTTAGATTCTTTTGTCCGAATGTAGTCGGTGGCATTGGCTCGACGGCGACACGCACACTCCTGCTTCAGGTTGCGCCGACGGTCTTACTACTGCTATACTGCCCCGCTTTAGAACTTAGGCCAGGCGTTAAACGCACGACGAGTTCAAAAGGCAATTGAGTACGCCGATGGCGCGATGTATAACGCCACGATACTACGGACAACCGCGACTGGTTCACGTGACGTGTCCCAGAAATGCTATCCGGTCAAAATAACCGTTTCAAACCTGTAACTTTCATTTTTGCCAGACACTGATTTAGTAGGTATTTATAAACAGATATGACCTCAGAAGACTGCAAACGTGCAATTTAGTCAGTGGTGCAAGAATTTATGGACTTACAGACAAGACATTAAATAACGTCATCATGTCCTTGTAGTGATTAAATAAAAAAATTGCAAATTTATTCCTGCTGTGCCCGAGAGTACAAAAAATCTAAACCAATGTGGTATTAGACACAATGGAAGCGCTTAAAACAACTTCAAGTCTTCTTCCCGAAAATGCGGCTTATCCGCCTCTGGTTGCCCAGCTCATCATGATCCATGATGATGATGATGATGATGATGATGCCTCCATTATGGCTCTTGCCCACTCAGGGAGATTGGCCAAGAATTTAGGATATGAGATTTAGGCCTTTCGAATGATACCTAAGCCGAACCGAAAGAGGATAAAGCACACGTAAATACAGAAAGAGTGCAATATTTTTTTTTGTCATTTTGACCAGACACACTTATATACATCTTGACTTCATTCAGCCTCCTTCTTTTTTACCGCTCTAAGCTCCACCAAAATAAAACAATGGGGATATCGATTGCAGTGGGGATTGCAGTGGGGAAATTTTGTGTGGTGACATGAGTAGACGACAGTAGGACCAACATTGTTAAAACCGCTACGCCAATCGCAGTCTCCGTTTATTAGAGCGTACGTGCTCGCGTGGCAGCCAGTATGGGCTACGTCATGTAGTGACTGAGCAATAATAATGTCCTGCGTAAAGCGTGGTGTGCTGCACGCTTTTTACAATGTCGACTTCAAAGACGTCGCTAAGCTGACGTTTCATTCGAAGAAATCAGATGGCGCGACGCCTTTGTCTGATCTAAGGAGCCTACGTGTGCGCGCGTCTCCGTGTAGACGCGCACACATGTAGTCTCCCTAGTTTGATGAAAACTGCCTCCATATCAGTGTCGCCTTCCCCGGATTTATGGTGATGATGCCTTTTCTTTAGGCGAGCGCCCAATTGAGTCATTTACAGGGACACCATCTCTTCTTAATGGGACGTGCAAAGATGATGAGATACACACGTGAAACTGCAGCAATAATGCGTTTCAAGTGAACAATGAAACACAGCACCAATTCACGGCGTCTGCTGTAGTGCTTCTGCGTGCTACGACACCACATGTTGGTTGTGTAGGGGCCGTCGCCACACTAAATCTTGTGTACATTAGTGCTCTTTAATCTTAGTACTAAGCAACCAAGCTGTAAAACACGCACAGTTCCCGCATCAATGTGCAGCACACGCATTAGCACAGACAATTCACGCGAATTCATCCAAGCGACTCATTGACGGATTGAAGCATTCCTTAGCGATGACGTTCGGGCACTTCTAGGAGGTACGTCCTAAAACAATACATTCGCCAATGAACTGTTAGCAGATCTAGAATGGCTAGTGGGCTGATATTCTTTAATGAGCACTTTAGACAATTTCATTTTTGTGTACTACTGTGACAAATATTATGCACACCACTGCATATCTCTACGAAGGTAATTGACAACCAAGGTGTGTGCTCTTTGTTGGTAGGCATAATTTCTGGTACTGGTGTCCCACAGGAGCAAACCGAAAATCTTTCAAATGATGCACATTCTGGGAATGGAGTTACCTCGCAGCAGTTAAAGAGAAACTGCATGTGTCCTTTGTTTTTATTTGTACAAGTCCTGGACGGACGCCACTCTGAAAATCGAGTGCGTGTCGTGGGCTTAGAAGGCACGCCATCTACTGTGGATATTGAAGCGTAGTTATGCTGAGTCGGAGCGGCAGCACTCATGTTCTGGCACTGACGCCAGTTTTAACAAAACAAAGTGCATCCTTTGGTGCAATACTGTCCATTTTATATGCGGCGTTCTTTAGCATATCGACGCGGGGATGAGCAATGTTTACTATAGTATGTTGAGCCACATGAGTAAATACGTAACGTTTGTTACATTGTCATAAAAGCAGAGATGGAACAGTCCAACAGCGAAAAATGGCAAGTCCTTCCCCCTCCCCTTTTTACCTGATGTTAGGCAACCGCCCACACAGCTGCTTGTGAAATACGCCTGTTTAAAATTTTTACATTCAAGCGGTTGTCTGATAAATATCGCAGCCCGTTTTCAAGCGTTTATCTGCTTGATTATGTCGATTACTGTAACTAAGTGTGTCTTCACGCTCTCCCTGGGTATATACAAACTGTAAATCACCTGGGGCGCACGCCTTCAAAGAATAGGTCGTAATATTAGCCTATAAGGATGCCATGGCAAGTTAATTATGCTTATCGCTTATGCTTGTCCTCTTATGCTAATTTTGGTATATAACGTGTTAAGAACACGACCATGAGAGCATCCGGACGCAGGCGGCTACGTAGATAGATAGATAGATAGATAGATAGATAGATAGATAGATAGATAGATAGATAGATAGATAGATAGATAGATAGATAGATAGATAGATAGATAGATAGATAGATAGATAGATAGATAGATAGATAGATAGATAGATAGATAGATAGATAGATAGATAGATAGATAGATAGATAGATAGATAGATGCTTCATATACCCCTCCACTAAAGGTATGTGTGACGCATGTCGTGAAGCGGGAGGAAAATAAGGTCTGTAGTGGCAACAGATAATTTATCAGGCAATTACGCATGCATTAATGATATAACCAGAGGGCACCACTTCTTGAGTGCGGCAGTTTTCTTAACAATAGCCAGAGCACCAGTTTAAACGATGTATAGAGCGATATTTACTATTCAGCGTCACGAATCATCACCCACTTTCCTCGCATTTGTACTTTTTGACCAGATGCAACTAATCACCGACAAGGCAAATAATAAACCAGGACTTCCATAAACTAGGCCCTAAGCCTTGTGCTACATTGCTAAAGCGTCCAAGTGGAGCATATTTCACATATCCGCTGGTAAACGTTGTTGAAAGATCTAAAGCGTTGCCATCTACTGGATGGCTTTGCGGAGATTTTTTCTCGAGTGCATACATATATCGACAGATGGCGTAGGCGTACCACTTGTTTGTGAACACATACTAAGAAGTAGATTGAAATCCAGGTGGCTACAACCCCGGGCAGATAGATAAAGACAGACAGACAGACAGACAGACAGACGGACGGACGGACGGACGGACGGACGGACGGACGGACGGACGGACGGACGGACGGACAGACAGACAGACAGACAGACAGACAGACAGACAGACAGACAGACAGACAGACAGACAGATAGATAGATAGATAGATAGATAGATAGATAGATAGATAGATAGATAGATAGATAGATAGATAGACAGACAGACAGATAGATAGATAGATAGATAGATAGATAGATAGATAGATAGATAGATAGATAGATAGATAGATAGATAGATAGATAGATAGATAGATAGATAGATAGATAGATAGATAGATAGACAGATAGATAGATAGATAGATAGATAGATAGATAGATAGATAGATAGACAGATAGATAGATAGATAGATAGATAGATAGATAGATAGATAGATAGATAGATAGATAGATAGATAGATAGATAGATAGATAGATAGATAGATAGATAGATAGATAGAAAAGATTAGCGTAATATTTATTAATCTACCCTTGCCCTCGGCCTATATAATGGAATGAAATATACCACTTAATTTCTACACTTCAGTAATTTGGGCAAACATTATTTTTCAGGCAACGGCAATTTCGTTTTGCACTCGATTGCAGGTAATGATGCAGGGATGATTTATATTCACAGATATCCTTTCCTACTTTTTTTGTCTTTCTGTGCAAAACGGCTTGCTCTCATGCACACACAAAACAACCTTTCACTGAAAAGCTTTGTATATTGTTACGTAACATCGACCGATAACAGCACGATGCTTGTAGACAGAAGAGGTGCCTTGCTCTTTGTTTATAGCAGATACCTGTATTTTACCTTTAGCAGGATAGCCACCGTGTGGCTATGTTGCAAAGTAACTGAGCACTAAGGTAATGTGGTAATGAGAATTCCAATACCAACGTATAGCACTATGTAAATCGTTTTTTTTTCCTCTGACTTACACTAGTACATGTACATTCATGGTCGTTATAGCCTGCATACTTAATTTCAACAATGATAATTATTTGGCAACTCAACGTTGGTGGTGTGATACTGATTTTTCTAGCTACCATCTATGAAAGCTATTCCACTTAGCAATTTCTTGCTTGAGTTTCATTTATTCATAAATGTACATCAATATATTTGTATTAGGGTGTTTGACTTCAATATTGCAATTTTGTTTCCCTTCACACCATCTTACCCAAATTCGTGAGTCGTTGCTCCTACACGAGTTAAATGCGTTATGATCTGGCTTAAATTCAAATCCTAGTTGGCTGACGTTTCTCTCGTTGCAGGACTAACTTGTCGCATTGTTACAGCCTAATCAGGTCACTGTATGCAGAGAGTTTCTTTGCAAGCTAACGGTGGCTTCATAAGAAGCTTCTTTTGTATCGGAAGCAATGCAACGTACTTTTGCGGAGTGATCACCTTTAAAACATTTTTTAGTCTCCCCGTGTGGTGCAACAGGTATCGAGGAGTTTACGTGCGTGCCATACTAACGCCCTCATCAATCACCCCTGCCAAATATTTTGTAGTTCTCAATTTTTCAATGAACCTCGTTGTGACGTACGTAACCATATGATGAGCCCATATTCCCTTGAAAGCACCGCGTGAAACTTTCACAATAGATTGTGCTTTTTACGGTTACACGAACAACGTTATATACATGCTTGAATGCTTTATGTGCAATCTCAGTGTATTTGACAAATGAAAACCCCTTTCAGACAGCGTTTTAATAACCATAGGCCACATGGCACAAGTCTACCCAATCTGACATTGCCTAGGCACGTTAATATTACCGGTCACTTTTTCGTTCTGCTGACTGCTACAATATTGCAATTATGTTTCCCTTCACACCATCATACCCAAATTCGCGAGTCGTTGCTCCTACGCGGGTTAAATGCGTTATGATCTGGCTTAAATTCAAATCCAGGCATGCTGACGTTTCTCTCGTTGCAGGACTAACTTGTCGCATTGTTACAGTCTAATCAGGTCACTGTATGCAGAGAGTTTCCTTGCAAGCTAACGGTAGCTTCATAAACCATCTAGAAGTTTGCTGATTTACAAATGTAGTGGTGTTAATATCCACGTACGTAAAGCGTAGTGCTTGGGAACACGAATAATAGAAAGGCACATGAACACACAGAGGGAAGTGCTTCGAGGATGGATGGTTGGAAGAACTTTATTAGGGTCCAATAGGTCGTGCCAGTGTCCTATAGCCCGAAGTGGGCCACTCCCACGTTGGGACCGAAATACCTAGCCTCTCAGCCTCTTCGCGGGTGCGTTAGACTGCCCATATTTATCCCTCTAATCTAAGACTGCGCAAAGTTGTGTCCCATTGCTCTTCAGCATTTTCCTTGTCGCTGCGTAACGCGGAGCAATGCCAGAGCATATGAGCAAGATCGATGGTGTCGTGGCATTTATCGCATGTTGCAGTAATTTTTTTACTTAAAATTCATCCCAGACCACTTGTGGACCACGTGACAACTTCAACGCACTGAGAAATTTTTTACCAATTTTTTATAAAAATTGACGGTGTGATTATATATTTTTTCTCTTTGTAGAATATGAATTTTGCTTAAGATTTCCTTAGGATAGTTATGTTTGCTCCGGCTGGTTATGCACAAATTTGAATACAGTGGAGAACAGCGAGAGTCTCTCAATTGTTTGGAAACACGCTATTCTCTATACCGGATTATAATGCTGACTGTTTAGTCGCCTTGTACAAAGAAGATGCTTGGACATTTACAGCAGTTTTTACCTCTATTAGGGGTGTAAATAGATGTCATGGTATTGATGCCGCATATAAATTCTAGATACGCCGCTCGATTTCTGGCACCATGATTGAGATAGGCAACGTCTGCTCTTTGTGTGCGACACCTTCAATAATGTGCGGTGTTTTGTTAGGAACAGAAGAAAAAAGGAAGATACTGTGTATCAAGCATGTTTGCACGCGTCGTTATAAGTCTGCAATTGAATTGATGCACGTCAGCATTTGTCAAAGGATTACGCGTGTGGAAGCAGGTACGTGGGTGAAGCTTTACAATCGGTTTTTCTGAAGCTGGTATTAGGGTGGACTGTTTCCTGACCTCCCTGCTTCTGCAGGAAATGCCTGTTCAGCCCTTTATAGTTACAACTTGAGGCAGGCTACATCCTTGTCAATAGTTGTCGTTGCCTATTGAACACAGCCTCGTGCTCTTTGAGGCAAATGAAATTTTCTTGTTGAAGTTTGTGTGCCTGATCAGAGAGCGTGTTTATTGATGGAGCACGTGTACGCAAAACCTATTCAACGTCAACACTTTTGGGCAGACCATTGATGTCGCAAAAAGAAATTTGAATATGGAAATGTAGAAATAATTACAGTAATAAAAGAACAAAAACACAAGAAGTAATGTTGCTTAAAACAATACTTTTTTATTCTTTTTACCGAATGATGAAACATGGAAACAAAACTTTTACTGATAACAATTACGGGAATAGAATCAGTCATCTTATTCATTTGGCTTTATGATAACAGTAATGTTTCTTACAATGCAGCCATGCCAAACTGATAGTTAAATAATAATGCAAACTGGTTTCCCTATATTTCTGTAGGCGATTTCAGCAGGGATGTTTATCGGCACTACTTCACACAAAGAGCACCTGCGTAATTAGAGGACTGTAAATAGCGTTTAAGCAATGTAGAGCGATGCAATAGGTGGTTCAATGTCATTAAACGTCCTGTTAGTGTGATGTTTTTTCCTGATTTCATCCCAGTTGTGAGTGTCGCAAATTCCTTTGTAGCATGTCTGTAAAGAAAAAAAGTTATAACCGTTACTTATTCCCTCTCTATGCTTGATCGCACTTTTAGCGATTGTACTAGAGTGCAAAGTAATGAATACCTAGGAGATCAATCATATATCTTAGTTATTTGGTGCACTCATATATTCAAAATTTCTCTGTAGTCTATTTTGCGACCATCCGGCCAGTATGCTGTTGATGGGACACTTCATAACTTGTAGTATTGCAAAGTATCCCAAAGACCTCAAAGCAATGTTACCTTTATTCCAGAAACGAGCAAAACCACTAATAAATAAAAGCAAGGAGAAATAGAAAAATCAAGGAATTACGTGATGGGAAGAGGAAGTTATGCATGGCTGCCCTTCAGCTTCTTCCTTCCCAATTTGTCAAATACAATAAGGTTTCTAGTACTCAATGCACAAGGTTTGTGTCGCTAATAGGAAGAGCTAATATCATCCATCAAGTACTTTCTGCAATGTTCTCGGACAAAGCAGCACAGCAAGGCAAGAGTTGATTGCTCTACTCATGCTCCCTGCCTCTAGGATATACGTAAGCGAGAAGAGCGTCGCCGATAGCACTGCCCTCTTTCTCGTCAGTTAATAAATCCATGCTCATACAAATTTGAGCACACGTAGTGTTTGGAGTTCCCAGCATACGACTAGTAGGGATATGATTAGAAACTTAGAGTACCACCTCACAATATTTAATCTTCTCAAGGAAGGACAAAAAACTGGTGTACCTCCTAAATTTGCAATCTCTGCGTCCAAGCCCACAGAGCACTAACCAAATATAAAGTATAAATGTTGCCGCTTTATGTAAGATAACAACTATAGGGCTGATGTGTTTTTGCCAGCTGTCTCTAGTACTGCTAGTAGACCTTGGTTGGTGTATATCCTAGTCGTTTGATCCATCAAGCTATTTACTTAGCTCGTCGAGCATGTACTACATGCAGTAAAATGAAAGTGAATTGGATAATATTGAAATTCAATATTCTGGTTGTGGTGGACCGTGCCTCTTATACACCTACAATCTCAAGATGGTAAATTTCTGAATAGCCCTAAGCTTTGCACCCCATGAGAATTCGTACTGCGGACGGGGCAGTGAAAATGAAAGGTGACAGGTATTGAAAAGGTAGCAAACACTAATGCATGTCCCACACACTTACGGAAAACTACCCTACTCACCAGTGGTATATTAAAATGTCCCAACATGCAGATTGCGGTAACAAGGCAGATGCTGCTCGAATGGTTTCTTGAGACTGGCCATGAAATGGCTTGCATGCGGCGAGAAAGCGCGCGCGGCAATCAAGCAAGACATGCATATGTATATTGTGACAAATGTAGTAGTACTGTCCAACATAAAGTATTACTGGAGCGTACACTGAACTCAGAGGGGCTTTCACTGCAGTTCAAAAAAAATTCTCTTCCTGTCTAAATATACAATACAATCAAATGCTGTGGCACCTCTCTGTCGTACGTTGCACAGCTTCGCTGGCCGCCCACCTTGATATAGTGGAACGGATAATTATTTTGTTGCGCTTCACACATGCAAACCAATCTTTTCACGCCTGTAATTTTGACATGCTAGTTTTAAACCAACAAAGACTGTCAGCAGTGCTCGGTGCAGATCGCGCCCCTTTGTTCTGGAAGCTTCACGATTGTAGTATACAACGTTTTGTTAAGATCGCACGCACGACGTGAACTGCCATGCTTATTCAAGAGCTTAGGCGAGTACCAGTAATAAGGCTTAAAAGTTTAATGCCGACGTATAAAAGACGGTCCGACGCAGCAATGATCAATTTTATTGATGGTCGATGCTCTATTCACCGGTATCGGCGTACAGCACGCATTCCTTGTAATAGTGTGAGTTTGTATGTTCCAGGTCACAAGCCCAATCACGAGTTTCATTTTGTACATGCCGTCTCTGCCGTCATCAGCATCCTGATTCAGGACAATATAAACGCTCTTGAGTTTGCTATCACGCAATGCCATCTCAACAGCTGTGTGTCTGAGCAAACTAATGGACGTATATAACAATAAACTTCATTTGCATCTGCATAAACGCATTAGCTGCTCCCGTTTATGTGTGAAGAAGCCAATTTCTTTCCCCACAACTGGTACATGTGTGCTGCGTAGAGGTCAACCCCGCAGCGCAATGAGTCCCTGTAGGGCTAGGTAACGTCTGCTCTACCAAACCACTTTTGAATGATTTAGATGTCAGTTGCTGAATGTTGAAATATTTATTTCTTCAAACCGGGAAAAGAAATTGGAGGGTGTAAAGCCTACCTTGAAAAAGAAGCTGTATTTTCCACCTTTTACACCTTGATCATGGTAATTGTAGCACGCTCATGGTAAAGTTTCGCTTTTTAGACACTCAGCACATCTTCCATAAAAACAGAAAATAATTGTCCGTTGCTTCACAGGACGCAGGCAGTTCATTTTTACAATGACAAGTAAACAATTTGGTACACTGGTTGAATCAATATCAGAGGTCGTGGTCATAGTTGACGGGGCTATTTGAGGTTTTACGACACTCAGTTTGTTCATTTTTTTTAAGATTCTTATGCCTGTATCCGTATACACAAGGACATTCTGAAGCACAATAACTGAAAGTGAACATCCTGCCAGTAGATATACGTTATGTAAGCAAGCTAAGCCCATCACAGCATTTCAGTGGTAGTCACTCAGTGGAATGATATACAACGTAATTGCAGCATCAATTGGGAATACAATGTATGCGGAAGGTAATAAAAAAGAGCAATTTACATGAGCTAGTCAAATATGCTCATAAAGAGGTGGCCAGATAAAAAAAGAAACAGTGATCCCAAGGAAACATTTCCCATAATTTCATTTGTTCGAAAAAGATACTAAATATAGAGTTAGATTGAGTGAGTATCTGCTATTTTGGAGCGTCATCAATCGCAGGTACTCGGGACGGAAGAAGAATATAAATTTAACTACAAGGTTCAGCAGCTAACTACATACACCAGTCTGATAGTTCACGAATAGTCAAGCATCACGTTGTAGACCTTTTAAATACGATGTACTTTTTTTGAAAATAGGCATTTTCGCTATCTATCTATCTATCTATCTATCTATCTATCTATCTATCTATCATGCCACACCTTTCTGTGTGTCTGGCCATTTCTTCACTTTGGTATAACTAGGGCAATTGATGGTTTTGATTGATAGATATGTGGGGTTTAACGTCCGAAAACCACCATATGATTATGAGAGACGCCGTAGTGGAGGGCTCCGGAAATTTCGACCACCTGGGGTTCTTTAACGTGCACCCAAATCTGAGTACACGGGCCTACCACATTTCCGCCTCCATCGGAAATGCAGCCGCCACAGCCGGGATTTGATCCCGCGACCTGCGGGTGAGCAGCCGAGTACCTTAGCCACTAGACCACCGTGGCGGGGCGTGAACAGGTTGTGTACGTCACACATATTGCCCTCTTGCTTAACTCTAATCTTTATGATGAAGTGTCCGTAAACGTGATATGTAACAAGGTAGTTCAGTGCGAAAAATTCGAATAAAATTATTTCTATTTCCTTTTCCGGGAAAGACATGTTGCTCGACAGTTGTCGGGGCAAGGTGTCATGTCATATTGTTTCCGAAATATGCTATAAATATTATGAATATACTATATTGAAAAATGCCACTATACATACCCTACACGGCACTGTCTCACGCTGTCGCATTTAATTTAGGTTTGATAGACTTCAACAATCTCCGGATAATTAGTTTTGCCTTATTTTAGTACTGCGATGTAACGTTGCTTTTTAGATCACTTCACAGTTGCTAACAAATTGTATAATACATGGTCCGGCTGCACAACTACTCACAATATAAAAGAGAAAAGTTATGTATGCCATAACATACCTTGTTTTTGCCACAAGTCATTCCGTCCGGCTTGTCATAGGTCTCACAAACATCTTCATAACCACCACTGTCATCATGTTCACCTGTTGTGTCTGTAGTAGTCGAATAATCGTATTCGGCACTGTCACTACTAACATCTGTCAAATTCCAGCAACAATCAATAAAACATTGCAGCGTCTTGTTCTGTCCCGAGAAGAAAAAATGCCCGCATATGATAAATGATAACACATACAGTCACATGATAATAGTATTAAGAACAGTTGTTGTGGTAGTGCGGAGATTAGAAGAATGCTCAGAAATTGCATCATTAGAGGAATATTAGAAGTGACACTGGCTATATGTGCCCTACTTTAACTTACTCTCCGCTATCGTAGCTCATGGTATGCCATTGTCCCACATTACAAGCAGCATGCGAGGCAAGAGAGCATTCGAAATGCCTCATCTGCAAGCCTACTTGCTGGTCTTAGGTTTCTGTCTGTATGCTAAAAAAATTGCATTCTTATTTGCTTCAAATTCACGACAACATCAGGACTCCATACAGTGTTCAGATGTTAATTATCTGTACTCGTTATATTTTATAATATTTAGTGAGATTTAGCATCCAAAGACCACCCTACGCCCATAAATAATGCTGTAGTGAAGTAAACCTGGAATTCTGACCCATTGGGGTTATTTATTGCGCACCTTCGTCTAAGCATGCTAATCTCAACCATTTCCACATCCACCAATACAGCGGTGGTCATGGCCAGGATTCAATCCCGCAACCAGTGCCTCATTAATATTTTGCAGCGAAGTGATGTGTCTGTAACTTCTGCATTGATAATGTTCGCCTCACATATAAAAATGTGATCATTGTGAGACCTGGCCGCTACAACATTCATAAAAAAATGTTAAGCTATAGCCTATAGGCGTGCCAAACCTGAATTTCGAGTGACGCAGCTCCCTCTGGTCAGTGTACGATGTCTTATTCCCTACAGACACCGTCCATTTACCGGAGGGAGCTGCGTCACTCGCCCTTACCCGTCCCAAAGTCGCCAACAGTGGCCGTTAAGGCATGCAGAAAACAGACATGTGCACGCATACACCATGCATTCAGGCCGCACTCATCCCACTCATGCAGGGAGGGAGAGGCGCAGATTGCGTTCCATATTGAAGGATCTGGGCAACACGTTTTTATGAAGCATGGTCAGAAAACGCTGCCGATCGGTGTTAGATGTTCCCGAGAACACGCGAATGAAATAATATAGCGTAATTAAATATAAACCCAAATTCATCTAAAGATAAATTGCTTGCTCTTCTGTCGATAAACGACGGAAGAAGCTCTAAAATCACTCTTCACAGCCGTTTTAACACCCACGGGCTGGTTAGAACAGGACGCGCTCAGTCGTTACAGGGATCGTCGCGGGAAGCCATGACTTGTGCTCGCTTGCGTGAGCGATCGCCTTGAAAAAAAAAACGCGTATTCTAAGAATCGCAAATTCGCATCATATCCTTCACAAGGGGACCATGAGGCGATGCGAAGCAGCATGAGTGGTGCACACCACGTTTCCATCGGTTTTAATAGGCCTTTCCGTTATGTTTCTGTTAATGTTGGATAGTTTGTGATAAATTGTATGTAGTGTTATTTAGTGCCGTTAGCACCATAAAAACCAGGTCGTCGAAGCTGCCTAGCGAAATGTTCTGCACGGTCGTTCGACTCCCGCCTGCAGCTGACGCAAGGGCTCGGCGCTCACGCTATTTACAATGCCAACGGCCTATAGGTGGCGTGCCGTGCAATCCAAGATGGCTGTGGAAGGAGGATGAACCCATGAACTCGCATAAGAAAAGATAGGACACGCGGAAGTACTCCCCGCTTCGCTTTCAGCGGATCTTAATTGTCAAATGAATATACATTGAACCAAAGTACTTTCCCTACCGATAGGAACTACTGAAAGTGTGCTACCTCATTTATTGCCGCAGTGCAAATTGTGGTGTCAGCTGATCGACCATTACATATGATGGTCAAATTGCTCCTCTACTACTCACGTGATACTCAGCACCTGATACTACTACCCAGCACCTCCACCACGTATGAACTCTTGGTAGTCTTGGTTGTGACAGCATTTATTTGAGAAAAGACCTCGCAAAACGAACGGCCAGAGCCAGTACACAGACAATGACGATGATCACGATGACAAAGAGTGGCCATGAGGACGAAGAGACAAGCGGATTATGGTTATTATGATCATGCAGAAATTAGACCGATGTAAGTAACAAACGCCCACAGTATCAACGATTCTTTGCGCAATCCTGTGAGTGCTACAGAAAACTGCGCGAATCAGAATTCACGTATGAACTGAATGGCACTAGGACATCATTCGTGCCGAGCTTTTTCGGCGCATTTGCCACAGTAGCAGGCTACTAGCGAATAGCGTGCCGTCGCGGCTGCACAGGAACGAATGCTTAACGTAGTGACGGTTTCCAAACATAATACGCCGTCATTACTTGCGCTGTAAGTATCATGTAGCTGCTTCTTCAATGAAACACAAACATTTAACTTCCCATGAGGTAGCACTTGTGTCTCCCCCATGATCGGACGCTACCAGTGCGAGATTTCCTGCACTTTGATGTTGCAGGTCTCATCAGCGCGATCGAAACAAGCATATCGAAACAAATATACGCGTACGCTTTTCGCAACGTCAAAATTGGAAAAATTTGTCAAACAACAACGAAATTCGGACGCTACCAGTGAAGTGCAGGAGAACTTACGTGGACTGTAGTCATAACTGCCTAATTGACTGCTCTAACCATTTCGCTTCACTGGTTGAGCTTGAGCATGTTGGCGGCTTGCGGCGCTTCGTAATATCCACTGTATTTGGGACACATTTCATGCACAAGAAAACGTATGCTTCTATTTTGAGCCCGCTGAAGGATATTATAAAATAAATACTATCAAAGTGACTTACGAGCATGAAGAAAACATTAACGCACGACGGGGCGTGAAGTGCAACTATATGCGCGGGAGCTATAGCAGCTGATCGTTCATCGTCGCTGTCACTCTCAGCACGTTGACAACCATGTACGTACGTTCAGTTAAAGATCCTCGATATCAAGACGGGTTCTTCGAACATGAGTGTTGAAAGTAATATCAGGAATTTTCCCCGCCAAACGACTTCGGTTGCACCAACAACGCGTCATTCACCACGCACAACACCCACAGGGCGACAGTCACTACTTTTATCTGGGGGTGCGGAGATAATTTCGCTGCGATACCTGACAAAAAAAAAAAGAATCACCTGCAGTGTGCTGTCATCTTCAACAAACTTTAAAAAAGCGCCGCAACGTAAGTCAAGGTTTGGAAGCGCAAATCACGAGCCTGCGCTACTTTCCGCGTACAATAGATGTTTTGAGGTTCATGCACTACAACAGCACTGACGAATGCTATACGCATGTAAAACAAGGCGAATAATAACTGAAATGGTCAGAAGTTAATATTTAACTATCCAAAGTGGCTGCGAAAAATCTCGCGAAGCTGATATTTGTACTCCGTGGGTTACAATCGAAAGCGTGAGTTACCACGTATTTTCACGAAAACTTCGCGTATCGCAATATCGCAAGAACGAGTCTGATTTATTGTGTCACGGACGGTGCAGTACATTCATTGATGCTCGAAACATACAAAGTGGTTTGTGTTCGTTTCTTCCTAACGCCTTAACACTGTGGCTAAAAGCATTGGGAGCGTCTGCCTACTGATCCACCTTGAGAGGACGCTCCTGAATTACGCAAGGTGGCGCGACAGTTTATGAACATTGCGAATAGTCTTCGACGTCGGCGTTACGCACGACGTTGTTTTCTTGCCAACGCTGCCGTTTAGTTTCAGCATGTCGAGCCCGCATTTCGATCGTAGCATTTTTTCGCCGAAGTTGCCATTTGCGATGGGCATGCGTAGACTGGAGCTCGGGGTCCACTTGCCGACGTTTACGTTGTGCTTCGGCGTGTCGAGCCTCGGCAGGCAGCGTGTCAAGCCTCTGCCGCGATCTCGGCAGGTATCTAATGTTGAGGGAAAGTAAGGGGAATAGGCCACAACCTTTTACACAGTCACTTATGCAGGGCCGAACACACTAGTGCGTTACAGCGCATTCTAAGATACAATGCCTTGGCTCGTCGCGCGTCTGCAAAATCTCACTCGCCGACGCCATCATATGATTGCTGAGAAAGTGTAAGAAAGATAAGCCACCGCATGTTACACAACCCCTTACACAAATCGAAACGTGCTAGAGCGTGAGCGCGTTCTTGCAGTGTTCTGGCCAGCTGGGGCGAATGCACAGCAAGGTTGGTCCCGCTGAACACTGAATCGAACAACGCTCTAAGACGCTTCACATGTAAAACATTGATGAAGGTCACAAGTCACGCGTGACGTACTTTCTTTGTTTGTGCCTTGTCTCTCTGTTTAGTTTTCAGTGATTTGGTTAAGACGAGAGAAGAAAAAATGCGATTGCAGCATGTGACAAATCTTTGTAACTCCTCTCATACTGAACTGATTCGAAAAAAACTTGCGGTCGTTAATGTGTGAGGCAATAAGCTATTTTAGTGAATCCTTTCCATCGGTACTTGAAAAAGTTGGGCAAGGCCCTTTTGTGCAATGTCAGAAGTGTTCATAAGAGAAACAGAGTGCTACTCGTTTCCCGTCTCACTAAACATGCAATTGTGTGTTTCCATTCATCTACTTCCTTTGTAATTCATTTGAATCGACACCTGAAACTTTTCCTCTCATGCAATAGTACCTGCGTTAATGAGCCTACACCCAGTTGGTCACATACTCATAGTGTTTTTTTTTTAGCTAGACAGTTTCAAGTTCTTGCGTTGCTTCGAAGTAGAACGTAGAACGCCGGCTTTCATGAAGAAGGCCAGCGTTTTATTACAACTGATAGGAAATATATTTGTTATTCAACTATTTTCATCTATCTCCAGTTTTCGCTGGCGGACAACGCCAGTTTCTCACTCACTACTAAGAACACTCCCACCGTAGTTTATGTGATATGATTTGTGTAATGCCATAGCGCTAATAAGATGAGGGACTGTAAATTTGAAAAATCACAGCCTATCGACAGAGTGAATGATGATGAGTTGGGCTAAACGTCTGTCCGTGTGTCGATATGTTCAAGAGCCCGTTCGTCACCCGTCTGTCTGTCCGGAAGGACAAATCGATGGACGAAATTATGGACGAAAGCATGGTAGGAAGGACGTACGGTTGGACGAAAGCACGAATGGACATACGGAAGCATGGGTGGACGCATGGACATGCGAAGCATGAACAGACGGAGGGTTGCGCGAACGGATAGACAGACGGATGCAGGATGAATGGACACATGAACGGATGGACTAAAGGTTTCTCCACTTATCATCATGCACTCCTTAAATACGCTGTGCAAAGCACTGTTACCATCGAGGCATAATATTCTCAAGGACATAGACACACAACGCCATCAAACGAGCAACTCATAAACTAGAAGCCGCTACATACAGCTAGTACTACTACCACTACTACTGCAGAGTAGGGAACAACCCAAGGCCTAAGGAACTTCGTCCCTAAAAGAGGATACATGCTAATAAAGAAGACAATAGCAGTCCTATCTTGGTGGAGGTGGTGGAAAAACCGGATTTATTGTCCGGGAAATTAGTGGCCCGGGCTCACGTCTCCCATGTCAGGACGTCAAGGTCTTGCCTCTCCACCGCTTCACGGGCCCGCTAGACTGCCCAGAGATGCCCGCAAACTGTAAGGGAAGCGTCGTAGCAATTTCCTCGGCGCAAATCTGCCGGGCACACCCCCACACCTCAATCTGGCCTGTCACTTTCGGTAGTCTTTGCTAACGCGCGCAGTTTTTTTCCGAAACGCATAACTTTTTCTGAGCTTGTTTTGTCATCAAGCAGTAACGTATTGGTGATAACCGAGACTTGGCTGACAAATGATATAACCGATGCAGAAGTGCTAGATCACCTACCTGGATTTCAACTTTATCGTAAGGACCGTACAGGCGCACGTGGAGGCGGGGTTCTGATGGCTGTGCACCAACAGTTATCGTGCTCGGTGGCCAGGACCAACTCTCCTGAACTTGAAATTCTTTGGGTCGTTTGCCGTGCTCGCCCTCATACTGTCCTTGTAGGCGTTTGTTATAGGCCCCCGAACAGTGACCCAGATTTCGCATATAAGCTCAACAACAACCTGAGTGACCTTGGGAAACAGTATCCGCAAGCAGAGATACTGCTTTTCGGCGATTTTAATTTCCCTCAAATAGATTGGAGTAGTAGCGTCCCGTCAGCTGTGGGCAGTGAGCCCGCAAGGGACTTCATAGATTTCTGCCTGAATTGCAATCTAACCCAACTTGTATCCCAACCAACGCGCGTTACAGAGAGCAATTCCAGCATCTTAGATCTAATACTAACTAGTCATCAAGAGAGCTTATCTTCAATTACATATCTGCGTGCCGTCAGTGACCACAAGGTAATCCATGCGGCCTTTGCGTTTCGACCTGTAAAACGCGATCTTGTCACCAAAACAATCCGTCTTTACGACAAGGGCAATTATAGTGCCATCAATAATGAATTGATATCTTTTCTTCCTGATTTCGAGAGAATAAGCCATACACGCTCTGTGGATGAGAATTGGATTATATTTAGAGATAAGTTAGCCACTCTTGTCGAGAAATTTATCCCAAAAATAACGTTTACCGCAACCGAAACAAGCCATGGTTTTCAAGTACACTTCACAAACTAAGAAACAAGAAAAAACGCCTCTTCCGATCAGCCAAACAGTCTAAACTTCTGTCCTTATGGGAAAAATATTACGCCGCGGAAGATGATTATCTTAGAACCATTCGAAACGCCAAGCACGTGTTCTTTCATGAAGAGCTGCCCAAAATGCTTGCAACCAACCCTCGCAAATTCTGGGAGGTGATAAACCCTCAGGAGATGCGCACCACTAGTCTTTCAAATGCGCATGGCGATATAGTCGACAACAATGAATGCGCGAACCTTTTTAACGAGGCCTTTTTCTCTGTTTTTACGAATGAGAGTTCAGTTCCCGATTTTTCTTCACCTGCGCGCAGCACCGAGTCTATGCCCCCGATTGCATTTTCTACGGACGGCATCATTTCGATTATTGAAAAGATTAAGCTTTCTTCTTCTGCAGGTGTGGATGACATTAATTCAAAACTTCTCATAAATGTTAAACATGTGTGTGCCGCATACCTTACATTGTTATTTTCGCAGTCATTATCATCAAGCATTCTGCCAGCAGACTGGAAAGTAGGCAAGGTCATTCCAGTCTACAAATCAGGTAACAGAGATTCTCCACTAAATTACCGTCCCATATCCTTAACAAGTATCCCCTGCAAAATCATGGAACATGTCATCTACTCCCATATCATCAACTTCTTGGACTCAATGCACTTTTTTCATCCTTCTCAACACGGGTTCCGAAGGGGATATTCTTGTGAAACGCAGCTGGCCTTTTTCATTCACGACTTACATTCTAACCTTGACTGCAACATTCAGACCGATGCTCTTTTCCTGGATTTCGCCAAAGCATTTGACACTGTCCCTCACAAACGCCTAATTCTTAAATTATCTCTGTTAAATCTAGATCCTAATGTACTTGCATGGATAACATCTTTCCTGACTAATCGTTCCCAATTTGTGTTTGTTAATAATCACTCATCTAACCGACTACCTGTAACCTCAGGTGTCCCGCAAGGGTCTGTCTTAGGGCCTCTACTCTTTTTAATTTACATTAACGACCTACCATTGCATGTATCATGTAACTTTCGTATGTTTGCCGATGACTGCGTAATCTACCGATCAGTAACCAACATTCATGACCAAACACTAATTCAGCATGATCTTAACAACATACAAACATGGTGTGATCGTTGGTTAATGAACTTAAATCCTAATAAATGTAAGCTTGTTTCTTTTTCTCGCCACCGTAACCCTTTTGAGTTTACCTATTCCATCACTAATGTTCCCATACAATCAGTTCAATCATTCAAATACCTCGGCATCACCTTGGCTCATGACCTGTCTTGGCGTCATCACACTACTAACATCATCTCGTCTGCTAATAAATCACTCGGGTTTCTCAGACGACACTTACGCCATACTCCGCCTCACGTCAAGACGCTTGCATACAAATCATTTATCAGGTCCAAACTCGAGTATGCATCTTCCATCTGGAGCCCTCATCAATCATACATCATAAGTGAACTCGAATCACTTCAAAATCGGGCTACCAGGTTCATTCATTCTGCATATTCGTACGATATCAGCATCTCATCTCTAAAGGCGGAATCAGGTCTAGAAACCCTTGCTTCACGCCGACGGTGTGCCACCCTCTCTCTTTTTCATATGTTTTATTTCAGTTCACTGAATCATCCACCGTACATCACGCCCCCTCCGCACATATCCCATCGCACTGGTCATCCGTTACAAGTCGCATTACCACGTACCCGGACCACTGTATTCCAAGCCTCCTTTTTCGTAAGAGCAGCAAAAGACTGGAATGGCCTTCCTCACGCCATCTGTGCCATCACTAACCCATCTATGTTTGCAGAAGCCATTAAAAACACCGTTGTATAGTTCTCTTTTTGTTATGCACCACCCCTTATGTAATACCCCTACAGGGGGTCTTTAAGGAAATAAAAGTGAAAAGTGAAGTGAAGATGGTCAGTGAGCTTAGAGCTCAACAGAGTGGCTTTCCACTTCGCCGATAGGACATCGACAATAATACGCTTCGCTTTAGCCTCGTATTTCCAGAGCGTGTGTGTTAGCGTAGCGGTGTCTGTCTGGCAGACCTTACAGATGTTCGTGCTATAGAACTGCTTGGGCTCTGCATAAATTGTCATAAGGCGGAGGATAGCATCGGCGGGCCAAGTAGAACGCCTTGGTCACGTCGTTGCATCTGGTAAGTCGATCCTGGACCGCGTACTCTTCAACAAGACCATCGCCTCCTGCACGGTTTGCTGCGTTGCGCGCGGCGCAGTGCACTACCTCGTTAAGGTTGGGGAAGTGCGGGCAGACTTCGCCCCTATGGGTGGGGATCCAGATCAAGGTAGCCTGAGAAATCTGGGTGGCATGCACCAGTACGTGAAGGGCTTCAGTCGAAATCTTATCCTTAGCGAAATTTCGCACTGCTGAGCATGAGTCACTGAGCACAGTTTGAGTTTCAGGGTCAGTTATAGCCGGAACAAAGGTCATTTCTTCAGCCATCTCTGGGATTCGGGTCTCGACACTAGCTGCGTACGTTCTCGTTTTGTCGATGTTAATCCCGACAATAGTGAACCGCTCTCCATCCGGGTAGCGTGCGGCTTCAGTGAAATGCGTGTTTTTATCGTGGCAATATGCTTTCAGAAGAAGTGAGTGTAGCTCTGGCTTTTCTGTGACCTGGGTTGTAAATCGATTTCATAGGCGCTTTTAATTCATTATTGACAATAACATTTCTTCCTTTGCTGTGATAGTTACAGGTCTCATACGTCTCTGTCTTGGATTTCTCGGCGTTATAGAAAACTATACTAACCCCAAAATTACAATGTTGGAGGCCAACAACATGTCTCGCCTGTCTATTTTTATTGCCTAAAACACGTTAATTTATTGCTTCAGTATCTAAGCTGTTGTACTAATTAAACAGTCAAAATATCAGCATTGTAAGTGCTAAGAAAACCTCAAAACATGTTATAAAGGTTCCGTAAAATATTATTACTACTTCATAGTTAACATGTACCTTGCAACAAACTTATTCTTCTTTCTGTCAAGAAATAGAAAAAAGGCATCACAATTTAAAAAAAAAACATGTAAACATCTGTTAATATAGTTGCCCAGTAATTTTCAGATTTGTGAAAAGAGGCTACTCCCGATGGAGGCGAAAATACTGCAGGCCCGTGTGCTCAAATTTGGGTGCACGTTAAAGATCCCCAGATGATTTTTCGGAGCTCTCCTCTATGGTGTCTCTCATATTTATATTGTGCTTTCGGGAAGTTAAACCCCTCATATCAATCAATCGAAAGGGGCTACTTCCATGAAATACGTAAGTAAGTAGCAGTGATGTCGGCATTTTGACGAATCTTACAGTTTGGTCCGGCACTACGCGTATTCCTGGATGCGTTAAGTTGCAAAACTCCTCCTCGGTCATGTTCTCTCCAGCATAAACATAATTTGTAATGTTTGCAGTGTCATTGACGAATAAACAAGAGTCTGGTAGTCTGCTGCAAAAGAAAAAACAATGCACGCCATCGCGTAAGTTGGTCATTTTATTTGAGCCTTCGTATCATTCAATGCTGCACAACCTTCATATGCAGCACACATTTTCCTTTACACACTTTTTTTGCCGCACAGACAAGAACAAAACTGGTCGAAGTTGCTCAACGTACAAGTAAAAAGGTGTCAACTATCACAAATCACTTGGTATACATATTCCCGGTGAAGAAGGCTGGTTCAGACCACCTAATATGGAAGTGCCGAGGTTTAGAATAAGAACGTGCTTGAGTGGTTTAGCAAACGGGCCTCTATTATAGTGTCAAGACCACCTCACTGAGCTGGCTACACGGTAGAGCGTTTCACGATACACGGTCTTAATAATTCCAACTACTTGAGGATGTCGATGTAATGCGCCATCCTTCGGTGGTATTAACAGTGGCTTGTCATTACAGAAATCATATCTGATGATTAAAACTAGTTACTAAAATGACTTTCGTTTCATTGCAACAGATGCGCACTGGAACATCAAGGGGTGACTAGAATATCGCACTACAAAGCTTCTGGCTTATTAAGACACTTGAACAGCGCCCATCATAAACTAATATGGCTCAATGTAAAATACCAAATGCAATACAAAGACAATCCGGAGCCCTCCGATACCACCAGTCACGACCATATGGTAGCTTTGGGATATTAAACCGCCACAGATGTTATCATTATATGAATGCAAATTATATGAATCCAGAATTTTTGATGACGCATGTAGATTGATCTATTGGGTATCTATGAACCTAAATACTGGGTGTACCGAAGAGCACGGGTGGAGAGCTTACGAGGTTTAACACATAATACTCTCCATTTAGGTATGCCGTCATTATTTCGCGTCCCAGTTCTGACTAAAAGCAACATAAAACCTTGGTATTAATTAACGTAGGCCAACAACCACATCGTGCACAGTGCGCCACTGTATTCCTTGGAGATTACAGCAGTTCACTCGTGTTCCTGTCATCCCTAAATTTGGTGTTTAAACGCACGTGCCTTCATGAGTCATATATTTGCACAATTCACCCTTATTTTTGAAGTTCTTTTTAACGGGGTTTTGTTGGCCTCCTACGATTTTTTGCTTGTCTGTAAGCGGCGTGCGTTGTCGGTATAAACAGTTGAAAGTATACGCACAAAAGTGCCTTGCGTCCTCATTATGTCCTGATTTTTTTTATTCTAGGGCAGCAAAAGTACGATGCCAAACCAAATTAGTCACCGTCGAATCCTTATTTCATCCGGCAGCGTTTTCATACCAGCCGGGTTCGCCATACCTTGGTCTATACTGCAGACACCTTTAGCCACAGCATGCACAACTTGAAGGGCAGATGAATCAAGCTTGAATTGTTTTGCCTGTTTAGGATAGACTTCTCTAATGTATCATAACGCAATCACAACGCAGAATCTACGAATATAATTGTTCATCTTGCCAGTTACAAGAGAACTGCTAGGTACTCCGCCATTTCAGGAAGTGCACGTCTACAAAATGTCCTTTTGGGTGGGCAAACGATTAAAGATTTGATGATGCCAAGCCAAACAGGAATTTGGCACTGATAAAACTTCAATTTTGGTCTGTATTGTCCAGCAACTTTCTTTCTTGCCTTACATCATATACTTCACTCGCCAATGTACCTACCCACCGCCTACAAGCTCTGGTTAACACCGGAGTGGACCTCTCCCATAAGGTGATGAAAAGCAAGAAGCAGAGCACCTTTCACTTATTTCAGTGGCTCTCTAAGTAGCCTCGAGAAGTAGGTTGCTGCCACGGGACTTCATAACCACAATCTTCATAGATTCCCCTTCTTTTATTGTATGTGTATTCACATCCTCTATCCAATAAACCTTTCAGATGTGAGTAAGCGTTCGTTGTCCCCGTCTTCATCTGTGTTGGTCTCGCGGCAGTACCATTATGAAACCTTTCCAAATAGCCCATTTGTCAGCTTCGATACCCCTTTAGTGTTAGAGGAGGGCAGTGGTGAGTAGGAGCAACGCACCTGCCAATACATTTATCTTGCATTTCGCTCCCCATTAAAATGAGATAAATATAAATGATCAAATCTTTGTCTACTCATTAGAACAAAAATATAATAAATTCATGATTATAGCACCTACATAAGCAAAAAAAGAAAAAAAATATTCCAAAGGCAGCATTGAAATGTTCGCCTATTATCTCTAGTGTAGATTTTGAATGTCCTTATTGACACTGATGGCTTGATTGATTGATATGTGGGGTTTAACGTCCCAAAACCACCATATGATTAAGGGAGACGCCGTAGTGGAGGGCTCCAAAAATTTCGACCACCTGGGGTTCTTTAATGTGCACCCAAATATAAGCACACGAGCCTACAACATTGCCGCCTCCAGTGGAAATGCAGCCGCTGCAGCCGGGATTTGATCCCATGAGCTGCGGGTCAGCAACCGAGTACCTTAGCCACTAAACCACCACGGCGGGGCACACTGATGGCACCTAAATCTTTTGTCATTCCCACAGAGGCGCTGCCAAAGTATTTATTACCATTAGATATATAGTCTTAAAAAAGTGATATCT
This sequence comes from Rhipicephalus microplus, assembly GCF_013339725.1. NCBI lineage: Eukaryota > Metazoa > Arthropoda > Arachnida > Ixodida > Ixodidae > Rhipicephalus > Rhipicephalus microplus. The sequence goes on along the minus strand of NC_051167.1, from coordinate 199,089,519 downwards.
ATAAACTGATTATAAAACCAAAAAAAAGGATTCTACTTCTAAGGTATGAGGTTTTCATATCACCTCGTATAACCGGCAAACTTGTGTTATTGACCTGTCAATGTTTTAATATGTTTTGCAGGTACTCTTGCACGCAGTAATCTCACTAACACTTCTTTTACTTTTCACAAGGTCAGCTATGAGGACCTTACAAGCTGGAAGGGTTGCGCAAAATCATTTAGAACATTGTGCTCACAACTCACGAGTTATTTTACCATGGCACAAAAGGCACCTTTTCTCCCAGGGCAGAAACTGTGCCTCGAGCTTGTAACGATTTAAACTATTGCAGCCATCAGGCCTTCTTTCTCAGTCGTGTGGCGTACCAGATAACCGAGAGACAGCCAAGGCTTCTCATTAGAAAATTGGCTCTGAAAGTGCGTTGTATTGCTGATTTCTGCACGCAAAACAAGTGTTGTGTCAATGATTACGCACATCATTCTAGTGGCAGCAGCGAGGTAGAATGACGCTGAAATGTAGGTTTTCTGAGACACATGCTAGCACCAATGCCAGAATAAGCCTAAATTCATTTGATGGTTTTTCATGTCTTTGATCACGTTGAGAATCTACTATCTGGCAGTGATGAGTAACTTCTCATGACAGAGAAATTGCACTGTTACTGCTGCGTGCGCAAGGTGCAATTGTACCTCTTGTTTGAAGTAGATGTCATAGAAACGTAGAACTTATACACAACTACGCAAAAGTATACATCTATCTTCAAATAATTTTTTTACAGGAAGACGTGCTTATCACAATGGTGAGTATCATTTCGTAGTATTTTGTCGCTAGGTGTGAAACACCTAGGGACAAAAGCATATTAGCATATTATAGCATCAACTCTTATGTCTTACCTAGAATCAATCAGTTTTTTCTACTCTTTTCAACATGGTTTCCGAAAGTATCTTTCCTGCGAAATACAACTGGCTGAATTTACTAATGACATATTACTACGAATGGATGATCACGTACAAATAGATGCAATTTTCTTAGATTTCTCCAAGGCCTAGATTCTTAGATTTTTCGCGTACACCACGAGCACCTGCTCATCAAATTATCCGCTCTTGATATCCCCCCAAATCTTATATAAAATGGCTCGAGCATTTCTTAACAGGACACGTTCAGTTTACTGTTAGTAACAATTTCCAATCAGCCCTTACCAGCGTCACTTCCGCTGTTCCCCTGGGCGCCGGCTTATCACCTCTAATATTTCTTATATACGTGAATGACCTTCCTAGTAACATTAAATCACAGCTGCGCCTATTTGCAGACAACTGCGTTCTTTATAACCCCCTTCACGCCTTTAACGACGCAATCACCCTACAACACGACATTGACACCATCACTTCATGGTGCGAAAAATGGCATATGCCCCTAACTAAACCTCGCTAAATGCAAGGTCATGTCCTTCACACACAAACACAACACCTCACATAAAACCTACTGCATTAATTCGGTTTCCATCAATCGCACACGTACTTACAAGTACTTAGGAGTTCATCTGACATCATCACTATCATGGGTGAAACACATTGAAACCATTCGTTCTGAAGCTTCCCGCACATTAGGCTACTTACGACGTAACCTGCGATGTGCATCTCCAGACATAAAGAAACTCGCATATCTAACATACGTGCGACCAAAACTCGAGTACGTCATCCATCTGGCATCCTTCACAAGCTTATCTCACCGATGATTTGGAAGCCGTTCAAAATCGCGCAGCTCGTTTCATTACGTCACTATATTCAAGGCATATCAGCGTAACCGCACTAAAACAAACGTTGTCCCTCGCATCGCTCGCTTCACGTCGCATAGCCTCTCGTATTTGCCTCCTTCACACATTCTTTTACTTTAGCAGGTCGGGAGACTCTCTCCTAAAACGCCCTTTAAGAACGTCCTCTCGCCTGTTCCATACGCACCCTCTGATGACCATAAAATGCCGGACGACGACGATGAGCAGCTCATTTTCCCCCATGCCGTAACCCTCTAGTATGCACTGCCAGATAACATTGCTTCTTGCAAGGACCGCTCAACATTTCGCGAAAAACTAAGTCTTTTTCAAAATCCAAATACGATGTCCTATCAGCACATTAACTATTGCGTTTATAGTTGTTTTACTGTACTTCCAGAATTTATTTATCGCCTGTTATATTTTTTCTGTTTTGTTATGCATGTCATTTTCCGCTTGTGTTCTTTATTTGCTCATTCATTGTAATCAGTGTGTACCCTCATATTGTTCCATTGCTTAGGAACTTACAACCTGGATGTACGACCCCCCTTATGTAATGCCTTCGGGCCCTTAAGATTGAATAAATGAAATGAATTGAAATGAAATGAAAACATTTCCAGCTGTGCTTTTGTCCGAAGAATTTGGTAGCTGGAAGCACTTAGCGCTTTTTATTGCGCTATGAGTGTTCCACCGAGTATTCCACCTACGATGAGGCTCTGCCAAAAGTTTTCTGTATCCTAAATTATTGAAGCGTTCTCCTCTTCCTGCTTCATCAACAACTCAAGCGATTTAAGATCATAATCCCACACTTGCGTAATATCAGATTTACGGTTAATGTTAACTTGCAAAATAAGTGAAATCTTACCTCACTAAAAATTTAATCTGCTCCATACTACAGTTCGACAGTATTGATTTGTTCTGCCTATCTCTATGTACGTTCGACATTAAATTTCCGTAACTAGCAGAACAATTCGTTGCGTTTGGACAGCCATCGTGATCACTGCCTAGCCTGAAAAGAGAAAGCAATGGTCATTGTCCACCAGTATTAATTAAAATGTTCTCACAATAACAGGCAGTTCGCGAGCTGTATTTTTACACTGCACAGCAACTTTTTTCCCTGTGAAAGATTTTAAAAAGAAATAAGTGCCGGTTTGTTGGATTCTCCATAAGATCCATATTCACTGGTAACAACACTGCAATCACAAGCTATAGTCACGTTATTGTTTGTGGGCTTTCGGCAAACAACTTTGGTATCGCTTTAATGCTATTTCACAGAATGCTGTCACTGCGATATAGCAGAGGTGTGTTACTGAGAGTGATAAAAGTGTTAACTGGTTTGTATTGATTTGTGGTAAAAGAAGTTGTCGTGTGATATGGACACAGGAGATGAGATAAAAAAAACACAATTTGCGAGCATTACGGCATTTGCGCTGCTGTGGCCTCTCCTTTTACGTTTGTATCTGCACACCACTTTCTTATCTCATAGAGATTCCTATGACCGGGCTGCCAGGTCGAATAACCAAAAATAGCTCATAAACTTGAAAAACTAGCAAAAAGTAGTGAACTTGAATCAAAGGCTGTAAACGTCGAGAATTGTAGCTAACAACGAATAAAATAGTGGAGACGTTTTTATTATTTCTATCAGTGAATGCAAAAGACTTTTGGAAAATTTTTAAATATAGACAACAAAAGTTCAGCAAGACCTAAATTTCTGATATTCACGAATAAGCTTCTGACTATGGAAATGCTTTGGCGCGCAATAAGGAAGTTACTGTTGGTAAAATCAGCAGTTACAGAATTGATTAGGCAGAGTTCTGCGCTAGTCTTGGAGCCACAGCGCATACGTAATACGCCAACGTGGTTATGCTCTTGATACTGTTAAGATAGCCCTTCGCTCCGAAGCAACGTGAACGCCATTTACCCTACGTAAAACTGTGTAGTGACCGTGACCCTCTTCGACTGTTCTGGGACTTTTCATAGGCAGAAAACAAAAAGACCTGTGCTGACCGCAGAAACAGCTAGGACTTCACAGTGCTGGAGGCAACGCTTGCTGTATTAACGTCACTGAAACATATACTGCAGTCGTTTTTGCAACAGCTCTTTGTGGGATCAAGAATTATGGAATGTTACTAGTCCACAGTCGCAATTATGATCAAATTCTAAACAATGACCGAAGCAGGTTTTTGTGTATATTTGATTTTATTATTTTTGCGAGTGCAAAACAGAGAGAATGACGAGCGCTTTCTAATGCCCTCTTCATTTCCAAATTCGTTTAAAGTCGTTTGCCGCAAGTTCAAAGTGGTAGTTAAGATAACAATGGGTGTTCTGCAAATCGGTCCCCACGTAAAACATTTCCAAGTGGCCGACGCTCGCACCTAAAAGCCATCTTTTTTGCGTTGTTCAACTGCGTAAATATTTTGAAATAGTGAAACCTAACTTAGCCACCATGTTTTCACATCACGTAGTTATCTGGCGGTGTTAAAAACGAACCGAATGAATCAAAGTTTGGTTCTAAACTTAACAACAAGAAAGTGCCTAGAACTAAACACGCAAACAATTTATTTTTCTTCTGCCATCACCAATCTATAAGAGTAGCCAAGCCTTAAAAACCTGGCCTACCGCTTTTCTTATAACTAAAAACAAATTGGCAAAGCCAGTAAGATCAGGCTTGCTTACGTAAAAAAATTTGCGATTGTCATTAAACATTTTAAGCATCGATAGCACTATCAGCCCAATAGAAAATGTTCTTTATATTCTGCTAGCTTTATAAGATATAGAAGTCGCTCTAAGCTGAACATTCTGAATGGTTGGGTGAAGTAAACACAGCTGTCTTGTCACATAAAAACTTCATAGTTTTATTTTCAGTTTCATTCTTTGTCTCTCTTTTTCTCTGTTTTCACATTATCCGTATTTCATCAGTATGTTGCCTTTCATTAAACCCATTCAAAAGTAGTATCGCAATGCTTACTGAAAGATCACGCTACGCTTTCTTTTCCAATGCTTCAGTGTGGGTATGCGTCTCAAAGGGTCTCTGAAACGGTTTTTTCACATTCTGTTTTAATTAGACCACTACTGGGGCAAATCATTGGCATCAGAGGTCAACCGAAACACCCATTATTAACAGAGCTACCAGTGATAAAAAAGGTGCGGCCGCAGTCTGTAAGCAGCTGCCGTGGGGCTCCATTTTGCAAAATCACGTCCTTGAGGAGGGCGACGTCTGTGGCGCAGCTTGTTGGAAGAGCTCGTGTGATGGCATAACGTGTGATGTAGTCGTTGGCCACGGCGATCTACTTGTTACAAGAGGATGACAATGGGAAAGGCCCAAGCCAACGCTGAAAAACGGTTCTGACGGAATGTCAAGTGGTTGAAGGCGTCCGGCGGGAAGTGTTGATTGCGTTTTGTGGCGCTGACATTTCTCACAAACCGCAACGTATCTTCTGACTGATCGTGCAAGCCCTGGCCAAAAGAAGCGTCGGCGTATTCGGTAGTAAGTGCATGAGACACCAAGGTGACTGGCAGTTGGAAGGTCATGAAGTTCATTTAGAACTTCCGAGCAAAGGTGTTTCGGAATGACGAGCAGCAGGGCTGGTCCATCCTGCTTGAAATTTTCGCGATTTATTACACCATCGTGGAGCACGAATGAGTGATGGGACTGATTGGAAGATGGTGATTCGAGCCGCTCAATGATAACACGCAAGGACACATCACGGTGTTGCTTGTCACCGACGCATGCCGATTGCGAAAGAAAAAAGACGCAAGGACTGGTGTCGGTGTCAAATATAGTGTTCGACTCAACAACCGGGTAGCGGGACAGACAGTCTGCGTCCTGATGTCGGCGTCCGGACTTGTACGTCACCGTGTAGGTATACTCTTGCAGTCGCAGAGCCCAGCGCCCCAGCCGGTCAGTAGGGTCCTTAGGTGACGTAAGCCAACATAGCGCATCATGGTCAGTGATTTCAGAGAAATTTGTTCCGTGTAAATATGGGCTGAACTTTGAGACTGCCCAAACAAGAGCGAGACACTCACGCTTTGTAATGGAATAGTTGCGCTCTGCAGCTGTGAGGAGGCGGCTAGCATAGGCAACAACTCGGTCGTGTCCCCGTTGACGTTGGGCTAAAACGGCTCCAATCCCGTGACTACTAGCATTGGTTCAGACTTCTGTCGGAGCGGATGGGTCAAAGTGAGCCAATATAGGCGGAGTCGTCAGAAGCGTGATTAGACGAGAAAAAGCAGCAGCTTGGTTGGTACCTCCAGGTAAACGTTACGTCCTTCTTCAGAAGCTCAGTGAGAGGTCGAGCGATGGTTGCGAAACCTTTCACAAACCTTCTAAAGTAGAAGCAAAGTCCTACAAAAAATGGCAGCATATCCACGGAGTGAATGATAGGGCGTGGGGCGAAGCATTCGTCCGTCCATTCGTTCTTGCTTCCGTTCGTTCCTGCGTACGTCTGTGTAACCGTCCATGCGTCCATCCACCCGTCCGTGCGTGCGTCTGTTCGTGCGTCCGTCCCTGCGTTCGTCCATGCATCCGCGCCTGCGTCCGTTCATGCGTCCATCCATGCATCTGTCCGGGTGTCCGTTCGTCCATCTATTCAGCACTCCAAGTACCACCATCTCGCATCTCTCCATCATATATTCTCCATATAGAAGCACCGCCATCCAGCGGACATTTCAAGGACTAAACGGGAGGTGGCACATGCACACTTTCTTACGGCTTGCGCTTCGGGTTTACTTCCCACCTTTAACCACCTCGAGTTCACGGTATATACTAGTTCACTGTATTCATGGCTATGCGGCCCAAAGCTCGCTAAACCTTTCTAAAACCAAGGAGGTTACACCCAGCGAGTATAACGTAGCAACCCTTTCTTGTCAGATCGTGCTCAATGTACATGCCAATAGCTGTTAATGGGGATCGCAGCGTGCGTGTTACCTAAAGGCCGAATGTTCCTGTCTCTCATTCCCTCTTAGCAGCCATTAACATGTGCATTGAGCACTATCTTTTATTGTTCAACAACGCACAGAAGAAATCTCTCACCAAAACCACTTTGGAGGTCAAAATCGTAAGGACCGCTATTTCGGGTATGTGCCACTGGTGGTTACGTACTACGAGGGACGCACAAGCCACGCCATAAGGAGCTTCGCCCCTAAAAATTGGCCCGGTATCCACATGTAATCCGCAAATGTCGTTGAATCTGGAGAGATTGAACAATTTATTTGATGTTCTGTCCAAGAAAATCGGTGTATATTATCTTGGGCTGTGTTAGAGTGCCTCGAGCCTGCAGCGGAGGTGAACGAGCTCATGAAGTCACGTCACACGTGAAACATGAGTGCCACCTGGCATTCTTCTTGCAAAACGAAGCGCTTGGCTCTGAGACGCGTGTGCGCGCCCGTCTCAGAGGTGATAAGGTGAGGAACGCAAGCCGACGGGTAAGTGCCACTGACATCGCGTCTTAGCAGAGCATAGGAAACACTCACCCTTTTGTGCAAGCGTTGCATGGTCAGCGCAGCGTGCTAAGCGCTACGGTCTTTAAAATTACTCATTTATGTATTTTGTAGTAAAAAATGCCCATGCAGAATATATACGTGCTGTTATGGTGCACCAAACTTGCGCAATAATTGCTTAATAATTGAAAACTTCACAAGTATGAACGCTAAACATTGAGTGACATTGGTGGGCGCTACGAATAGGGTCAGCCATTTCTAATACCCGGTGCCGATAAGAATTGACAGACAGACAGACAGGCAGACAGACAGACAGACAGACAGGCAGGCAGGCAGGCAGGCAGGCAGGCAGGCAGGCAGGCAGACAGACCAAAATTTTTGCGTCGTAGATCCCCAAGAAAGACAATCGTCTTTAAATGTATCCTCCTCTTCCACTCCGCCTTGCACTCTAAGCTGCGCTCAACCTTTCCTTCGAGCGCTCGGGGCCGAGCTCCTCCATCCCGGTGCCTGCGTCACGATGTGGCGTGAGATTGCGGTTATAAGAGAGAAAAGAAGAGAGAACTGAGCCCCGTAACTGTCTGCATCAGCGTGCAACACCTCAAAGTATCTCACAAGGGAGGGCATAAGGAGGGATTAAAAAGATAGGAGTATAGGTAACGAGAGAGAGAGAGATGCGCAAGGAAAGTGAGCGACGACATAAGAGAGATGGGAAAGATGAAACACGGTCACAGGAGTCTGAGCACGGAGCATCACTTGCGAGAGCCCTTGTCGGTGACAGGAGATGACACTAATCCAGTCGGCCAGAGCTGGGCTGTTGCCGTCGTAGGGGACCGGCAGCAGGATGTGGCGTAGGACCAATCCAGTCAGCCAGAGCTGCGCTGTCGTCGGAGATCGCGAGAGCACAACCGGTCGGCGCGGAATCAAGCGAGCGAGTCTAGATGTGGCGTGAGACCGCATACGCGTAAATCCCGCCACCGATCCGATACCGGCAGACTGTGCTGCGCGTTCCACAGCCAATCAGATCTGCTGGAAGCGATGGCATCAGTGGGGCCGAGCGTGTCTCTTGCTGTATGGGCGCTTTAAAACCCGTTTGGCCGAATCGCAGTGATCTGCAGTGATCTGGAGTGATTCGCAGCTCTAAAGCGTTGTAATAAATTACACAGTTTACGCAGGGAGCACAAATCGATCTCTGAATTACCCTTGGGACTTGGTCTATCAGCCCAATTTGTTGGTAAAAATCGTCAAAACCGTTTCAAGGATCCTTTAATATGGTGGAATTGAATCGAATAAATTCTGGACCACACATTTACTTGACACATGCAGGGATTGCAAGTGTCTCCATTACTTCGCAAAACAAAGGTGTCGTCTCGGCACAGAGCTACCACAGCGAGAGAAGTTGCTGAGGATTTTCAAGTCCACAAGGATGACAAAACATGTGTATCGAGGCCTTCAGTCCCAATGCATTGGCTAGACGATCGAAAATCTAACTGCCAACCTCTAATTTTTAAGTCATTTTTCTTTGTATTTATGCGTGTGTTTCATTCAATAAACTTTCAGTTGCTAGTAAGCACTTGTGTGTGTGCCTACTCTGCTTCTTGTTGCTTTTTCGTGCAGTTTTTGTAGTTAATAATTACGAACTCTTCCAGCGTTCAGTTCCCTTAAGTTACATTTTCTTTCTACCAACGCGGCACAGCACTTGCAGGTTACCCAATATACACCATGGCAATGATGATGACAATGAAATATCCACTATGCCACTATACCATTCATAACTTTCCCGATAAAAAAACGTACCTACCACAGATCTGTAAGGCATATATGTGTACTTTGTGCTGTGGCTGATGAAGAATAATCGTATTCAGGAAAACGCATTCACTTTTTGCCGGCAATGAAGGCGAACGTGAACACGCTGTCACCCGCGATGCTGCAGCAGCACGGGAATGTCGGCAGGCCAATCTAGACTGTTGACATTAATGTAGATATCATGAACGAAGAACGGCTGTGCAGCATATGATATCAGCATGTGGAATCAGATGCAGTTCATATGACTGTAAACAACAAACAACAACCAAGGAGGCGTGTATAGACTTCGCCTTTCCGAGGTTAAGCTAGCTTACATCTCATCGAAGTACGCTTTGTTTCCCATTTCACTGCTCATAACACGGTCTTAAGGAAGGAAAAGCTAACTCAACACCTAATACGACATATGACCAATAGAACAACATTGTGTAGATTGTACACACGTGTCGCCACTGCTATGCATGTTCGACTGGGCAAAGTGCGGGGGATTCACGGTTAGCCGAAGGATCCCCGGGAGCTTCGCCCACTCATGATCATTCACTTTGTTGATGTGCTGTGATTTTTTAAACCTTTTTTTACAGTTTCAGACTAAGACGCTCTTGGCAACATGTGTTTGCTGTGCTTCTGGACTGAGAACATTCAATATTGTGTTTACCTAATTCGTGAACTCATGGTGCTCTTGGCCATTACTGGTTCTTGCGCTATTGTCCACCATAGATAGCCGTTATCATTTTATTTGGGAAGCAAACTGAAATAGCAGCTGTAGGTCTTCTATAGAGAGCAACCAGATTTCTTAAGCTAGTCATAAAAATTGAACTATATGCAGGTAAAATTTCGTAAATGAACTAATTCAACTTAATTGATAGATTCTATAAAGTGCTTACAAATGCCCGATTTCATGTGCCATTGTTATAACACCACTGAACAGTTTTGGTTTGTCCTCTCCAAGAGCAACTTTGTCATCTGAGCAAATTCCACCGATTTCAGCCAAACCTGCAAAAGCGCTGTTATTAGTCACCGGATTTCACAGTTACGAGCAAGCGCACCAAATTGCTGACATGAAAGCAATATTTGTGGTTGAGACCACAGTTTTGTCATTAGGTTGAACATCTGCATTAGCGAATGCTCTTTTTATCATTTTCTGAAGTGAACATATTAGCTATTGCTATTTTGTACCTTTCAGTGGTGTTTTACCACTGCCGAAGAGCCTCAATAGAAGCGAAACAGCGTAGGCCCATGTTTTTAGGATAAGGCACATATTAAAGAACACTGTTCACTTGGTCCCAACTGGCGAAGCGCTGCACTACAGCTTCCTTTGTTATCATGTCATGGTTGTGGATCGCGTCCCAAACATTTACTATTAATTTTTTGTAAACCGTACAATATGACGCGAAATTTAGCAAATGGTCTTTTATAACCTTTCAATAAATGGCCCTCTCTTCCGTGCACGTTTTCTTATTTCAGACAACCACCTGTTTATTAGGTAGCCGATAAGCATCGTTGTGTAATATTTGTATACGGTGTTAGACGTTTTTACTGTCCACTACATCTGCTAGTTACAGATCTAACGCTTACCTTGAACGTCCGGAGAAAGTGTGCCATTGTCCTCGTACGTCAGATCATCGCTGCGAGAAAATATTCGCACGTTATGTGCTAGAGCGTAAAGCATAATATTTTTTTTTACTTTACACCATGCAATAAATTTGTTACAGCTATTATTCCTTATGTGCTCAAAGGTTGAATAGCCGTCAAAGAAAGCATTATGTTATATAACATTTTCTATTTCTTGCTAGGCTTTATGGGAGCATTTAATAGTGGGTGCACAATGGTGTAGAAAAATTGTTCGTACCTGGGTAAGCGAAGCATCATACATATTGGCACGTGATTTAGTTAGCGCAATATGTACAGGTGCTTTTTGAATAATTTGGAATGCCAGACGCACAGCTTCTCACCTGTGGAGCGTGCCGCAGAAAAGTAGTACAACGATTTGCGTGGGCGTGGTCTCTCTAGAAAGCATGGTGTTGCTCCTTAGTGCACGCATAATCATGTTGCGTAGCTCGTACGAAAGAGTAGCTCTCGGTGCATCTTAGCGCCTTGATACGGGGGGCTCATTGGGTGGTGTTTGTGACAAGCTCTCCTTTCACGTGAATTGGGTTAGAAAATAGGCCTTCCTACGTGCGAAATTGTTCAAGTGTTATGGTGCTTATCTTAGTTCTTTTCTTTTGCTACGTTGTCCCCTCCTAACCTGATAATAATTTCATCACAATATATACAGAAGGTGAACGTGGCGAGCACTGGCGAACGGATGCGTTTTCCTCTGATGTAGTCGTGAGCATATCGGCCAGAGATAGTTACATCTCTACCTTTTGTTTTAGTTTGCATAGAAGAACAAACCGTGTTCATCCTGTTATAAATTATATCTATTATGATGCTGTTTATTATGTTTTCAGCTGTGACAGTCTATCGCTGAATAGAGTTACTTACTAGTTTTGAGCAAAACAAAAGAAGTGTTTGTGGTAACGAATGAGGCTCGATCGAAATGTAAAAAAAAAAACCAGTTATCAAGCTCTTACAACCTGTTATTGATTGGTGCACCTAGAATTGTGAACATACACGCTTGTAAGGGGAGTGTCTGTGGTAGTGCAAATTGCTTCGTATAACAAGCTATAGTAAAACACAGGCACGTGAGGTTATAAACAAAGAACCAATTAATACTTCGCCTAATAGGCTGACGCAGTTTACATAAGGCAGTGATGCTGTTGTTATGTCACCTTACTCTCGTGCAGTTTCCGAAATGAATGCAGAGAATCGCGGGATTACGTCGCAAGGAATTGACAAGATTTCATATTATGAATTACGGAACGCGGCATGCTACACGCTCATATCTGTCCAGTCCTTATTGTCGCATTGTAGAGCCCCTAGCGCTGCCCCTTTCGAGAAAGAAAACGCCGATCTAGATGCACTGTAGGGAGCTATACTTTCTCGTTAGGTACACAAGCATGCGCACACCTTCCTATTTTTACCGCCGGTGCGCTTCGCCTATGAACGGCTTCGTGTGTTGGTGTTCCGAATTATTCTGAGGGCACGCGTACTTGTGTATGTTGTATATGTAAGTCAAGAACTACACGAAGCATGCCTTTCACGGCTTTATTATTTCACGGCTCTATCAAATACCTCGTAATCTATCAAGTTCGCATGCTTTTGAGCTTATTTTGCTCAATATTAATTGAGGCGACCAGGCTGCTGTCTCCTTGTTTCTCCCCTCCCAATGCCACCAATTCATGATTGTCTCTGTAGGTATTTGACAATTTTGACGCAATGAAAAGCAAGAGAAGCAATCGAGGAAAACGTTCTTAGTATTAGTTTCAAAAAGTGAGTGCTGACAGGTAATGCGTGATTCTTCATAAAGCCTCTCCTACCTGATCAAAACGTAAACAATATCACAATTGGCAGTGACACAACCGTTGATGTATTCAGTGGACTTGTTCAGGGTGGTTTCAGCATCGTAGGTGCAGATGTCGCTCCTGTCACCGTCTTCTTGTGTACTGTCTGCTTCATCGCAAGTTTTATTTCCGAAAAGATGTTCATCCTAAAATAACAGAACCGTCGTGGGGCTCTTAGAGGTAATTGTGCCTTCAGAAACCTTCATGCCATATAAGCAATAAGTCTCACGCTTTCCAACCAGTAAAACGAAAATATACAGCCTCTACAATCACCATTTTGGTTATCAAGTTGGAAGTTTATTGCCGTGTTTGTGAGGTGAGTTTTTGTTTTGCAGTTTTCGAGACCAAACAAAACTGTTAAAAACTCTGTTAGAATTAATTATCTATAAAAACTTATAGGTAGCACGATGTCGTGCAAATCCTTCCACAGCGAAGCATGGGCTCATGACCCGTCGAACGCCAATTCAACCGACGCGTCTGTCATCGTGGTGCGATATTTATTTTTGTGATTGGGCAAATTAAGAGGACAACAGTAACGGGAGAATAACATTGCTTTTTAACACGAAAGTGTTTTATGCTAAGACGCATCATGGCTTCAAGGACATATTACCGTTACGGAACTGATGCCCAAAAAATACGCATGCTCATATACCAAATAGAGTTACAGCATATCCACAGAGTGAATGATGATGAGTGGGGCGAACCATCCGTCCGTCTGTTCGCCTGCCCATCCGTCCGTCTATCCTTTCGTACATGTGTCCGTCACTCTGTCTGTCGGTCTGTCTGGCGACGACCGCGAGGTGCCGCAGCACTCCGCGTCCGCCGCTCCACTTCGACCATGTTCCACCAATATCCGACACGTACGGCGATGATCCAAAGACTGAGAGAGGCAATCGTTTCACGCGCACCCAGACACAACATGCGCCGCAGCCAATCGAAGAGTGGCGGAAGAGCACCATCAAGAATATCCTCAGTGAACTGCAGTCTCTATATGCTTCTAAGAGACAGCACCATTTATTATACTATTCTAAAATACTGCCGGTTGCGGCTGACACTGGACAAGGTTAGGCTAAAAGGAGCTTCGCCTCTAAAAAGATCTGTAATAAGGAACAGAAACCATGAACTATGGGACCGTGGCAACAGATGTTAGGCACGTTATCTACTGTGCCATAAGGACATACATTGGACCTCTTAAAAATACACCTTTAATATCTACCACAGTCTTCTTAGCGTTCTTGGTAAAGTGAGGTAATACATCATGGTCGTGGAGTTCGTGATTGGTTCTTTAACGCCTCCTTTCTAAGCGAATGCCTCATTCGGTGTGTTTTAAATGCGCAGCAATTTTTAGCGAACTTAGGCGACCTTGAGCGTATCTATCTATCTATCTATCTATCTATCTATCTATCTATCTATCTATCTATCTATCTATCTATCTATCTATCTATCTATCTATCTATCTATCCATCTACGACTTTTAGCTTTTCTGGCCGTCTAGATAGTGTTATCAATACCAAACTTGGTATGGCTTAACATCACTGTATGAACTACAAACTGATTAGTCAAAACACGAAAATCATCACATGTATGTTAAGAGTGTCATGATTTACATTTCATGATCCTGCAGCTCTTGTGGTGGTTTCGTTCACATGGCATGTTGCAAAACTGGTATGGTATAACATGATTGCATGGCGAACACAGGTGAGAGACCCTAACACGAAAATGATGACATGTGTGTCATGTAACAACATGACCACATGCCACGCTCATGATGCACTCGCGGCCGTTTAGCTAGCGTCAACTATACCAAAATTGGTATTACGGTACGTTAATAGATAATGAAAATATGTGACTGGTGCAAACATGATAACCGTGAGATGCGTGTCATGTAACAACATGACTACATGCCACGCTCATGATGCACTGGTGGCCGTTTTGCTAGCTTCACTTGTACCAAATTCGGTATTACGGGACGCGAATGGACGAAATAGGTAAATGACACATCAGAACATGATAATCACGGCATGCGCGTCATGTAACAGCATCAACACGTGCCACACTCATGATGCGCTCGCGGCCGTTTCACTAGCTTCACATGTGCATAATTTGGTACTACGTGATACCAATGGATGACGAAGGTATTTGACTGGTGCAAACATGATAATAATGAGATGCCTGTCATGTGAGAACATGACTACATTCCAGTCAGGGCGCCAATACATTTCGACATGACGCAGTTCGCGTGCTCACCGGCGTTCATTTCATTGCGTCACGCCGGCGTTACCACGCCAGGCGCCGGTCCTACCATTTACTCGAAGGCACGCGTCACGCTGCGTTTCTTTCACGCATGCGCGTTTCAGCGCGCCCAGCGTCCCTCCGTCACGAACAGAGGGAGACGCAATTTTGTCCGGGTAACGCATGTTACTCTGTAACATCGGTGCGAAATGCTTCATGTTGCATTTTGAGCCGGTTGCCGTCGGGCCGCGTCGACGGTCGCTGGTCGCGCCTGGCGTCAGACTATAACAATGCTCACGTTTTGCTAACGTAGCGTCGCTGTGACTAGCGTGTGCGCACTTAAACGCTACATTGTAGCCTATGGGGCCCTTCATGATGCGCTCGTGACCGTTTTGCTAGCTCCACACACCAAATCTGGTGTTACGTGGCGTCAATGGCTGACGTAATATGTGATCGGTGCAAACATGATAATCTTGATGCGCGAGTCATATAAGAGCATGACAACATACTACACTCATGGCGTGCTCACGGCCATTTCACTAGCCCCACATATACTAAATTTGGTATCACGTCATGTGAGTAGATGACGAAGGTAAATGACGCATCCAAAAATTGTAATCATGACACGAAAGTCATATACGGCATCATTTACCTTCACCTCGTAATGTTGTGCTGAATTAAAGTGACATGATTGATTGACATGTGGGGCTTAACGTCCCAAAACAACCATAAGATTAATGAAAGACGCCGTAGTGGAGGACTCCGGAAATTTCGACCACCTGGGGTTTTTTAACGTGCACCCAAATCTGAGAACACGGGCCTACAACATTTCCGCCTTCATTGGAAATGCAACCGCCGCAGCCGGGATCCGAACCCGTGACCTGTGGGGCGGCAGCCGAGTACCTTATCCACTAGACCACTGCAGTGAGGCGATTAAAAGTGACATATCAACATTTCTCATTCATTCTTCGCATATCTTTACTTCCCACTGTACCTGGGATCTGTTAATTTTTTTATAGAAGTGTGTGCAGTTCTGCCAATGTCAAACAAACTCGCAAGAGCCGGTCTTACTTCAAGCGTCGGTGTCACTCAATGCAATAATGAATACCAAAAAGTAG
This sequence comes from Rhipicephalus microplus, assembly GCF_013339725.1. NCBI lineage: Eukaryota > Metazoa > Arthropoda > Arachnida > Ixodida > Ixodidae > Rhipicephalus > Rhipicephalus microplus. The sequence goes on along the minus strand of NC_051167.1, from coordinate 199,073,725 downwards.
CTCCGTAGCACAGAGAGGAATTCCGTGTTCACCAGTCACGCTTGCCCCGCAAAAAATTGCGTCTGGTTAACAGGCACGTCCCAACGGGCATTAGGTTTTCCCCAGGTCGGGACGTGGCGTACAATAACTTCTATATGCCGTCAGTAGGTGACCTTAGCTTAAGTTCAGCGTCCAATGAGTCGCGTTCTTCTATCACATTGCTCTTAGTGGTTCCGCACTCACTATGACCTCAAGGGTTGTTTATTTTATATTAATGGATGTTAGTCGTCGAGTTGGATATGTGTGGCTAAGTAATAACGTACAGTCTACAATAAAGTGCTTGTGTATGTGTTTTTTTCGTGTTTTACCGCATTTAATTACAGAGAGACCAGACATGCTTTCTTTTTATTTTTACATTGTTATTACCAGCAGTGCTTAGACAAGTAGAATGAAAAAGGATGATTTGAAAAAACGAGGCAACCTTGTCGCCAATTTTATCTATTTCTGGACCTTCCTACTTTTTCCTCCTCTTACTATTCTTGGTTTCCCATTTGTTAAGCACCCACTACGTGGCCTTAAGGCTTTAAGTTCTCTAAATGTCGGAGCACCATAAGACTTTGCACTCACTTACTGATCTCTAACAATGCATGCCCACAGTATTATTCTTTGTTCGTATAGAAGCATCGAAGACTTAGATAATGAAATGGTTATTCATGGCAGTCTCACCGCAAAAATCATTTTTTTACAATCTTCTACTTCTAGGTAGGTGTAACTTACCTCCACCACTTCAAGTCCGTTAAGTTGAAACAATATTTTAGGATGTTCCATCTGAGTATATCGCAGCTGAACCTGTAAACACAACGTGTAGAATAAATTGGCGGCTCCTTATAAGCTGCGTTTTCCTCTAATTAGCATACAGAATATGTGAAGTCGAAAGCCCCAGACATTGCTTGCTTTTCATATTGGTGCCTAGTTTCTGAATGCGATGGGATACTCTTATGTATTTGAACTGTCTCCTTGAAGTGTACTTGAACTTATGCATAACTATGGCACAGGTGCGTCAGTAGTATAATTGAGCGCTGTGCACTATTGATCTACGTATACCACAAAAAATTCCCAGATTGGTAATTTCCAGATTGCTGTTGGCATCATTACCTTATGGTAAAAAAACTGGTTATATAAAGCATGTGTGAATGTTCAAAATTTTTCTGTGTGTGCAACATTTGTGCCTAACATCACGTGGTTTCGTAACTTTCCGATGAATAAAAAAATTACTCAGCAGTCACTTTCCACTGTCGTGCTTCCCTAAACGTCTATTTTTATGGTACGCGGGAATTTTGAAAAGTTGATCAGCCAAGCTAGCACATGACGGAGAGCTCAGAGTCATTATAATTTATAAGCAGAGGTGATCACAATCCCTGCGACCAAATTCAAAATGGCTCTCCGGAAAATTCCTCTTGAGTTTAGAGTGCGCTCCTTCAAGTTTTTCATTTCAATAGCACGCATGAATCCGCAATTACACAAGTAGTATTGTCCGTTTGTGATTCATGTCATGGCAAGCGCAATTTTTTTCGATTTGCTGCATGGTCTGCGCATTTTGTACATGATTCTAACTGGCACTTTCCACCCGCATTTCAATTGGCCACTTGTGATGAGTGGGGTTTCTTGGATCTGTATGGCACAGACATTGGTGTTTGCTACCCACGTGTTCGCTTCAGTTTTAGTGTGCCGGTGACGACTACTTGGGTTTGCCTAATTTGTGTTACCCACAATACGCAAAATATTTGGGTGCACAAACAAACGGACAAGCGCAGTTTGGCTCCAAAACTAATTTTCTAACGTTAAGGCTTGTATAAAAATCTTACAGCGTATCTCATTCATTTACATAAGACGACTCGACTGTGAACGTTTTTTTCTTTCTCTTATCAGTCGTTCCATTGTTCGTCCTCTACTCCCCCCAACCCCCTGGCTATGAAAGCTTTCCCCAACTAACGTTTTGTACTCCTTCCGAGATCGGAGCCATCAAAGCTTTCTGTACCTGGTTTTGCACTACCTGTGTGATCGGTGCCAGAGGACGAGGTGCAGGATAAGTAAAGACGAGCCTCGTTTTTGTTTTTTTTTGTTTGTGTGTAGCAGCAATTTTCTGTATTGCCAAATCCGCTTTGCAAACCATTATTAGCATCATGAGGCAAGGTCCTCATTGCATCTTGGTAATAGAATTCACACAACTTATTCGGGTTGCTTCAACAAATGGTCATCTTATTTCTTTCCAGTGCATTCGCGCGCATTGTGGTGTCATCGGAAGTGAAGAGGCAGACGCTGAAGCTGAAAATGCTTTAAGCAGTGCCCCTGAAGTACGCATTGCGTTCTCAGAGGCTGACATGAACGCCGTGTTTCGCTGCGTGATGCGCAGCTACATACTTCAGCACTGGACCAAACCGAAACGGCGGCACCAGCGACTTTCCAAATGAGACTCGGAAATGAGCTTAGAAGTGTGGCAGCTTGGGCTAGTTGGTATGGCATGACGATAGTTATAGCGCGAGAACAAAATGACGACACAGAGACAAGAAGGACACGAAAGACACGAGCGCTCGTGTCATTCGTGTCCTTCTTGTCTCTGTCTCGTCGTTTTGTTCTCGCGCTATAACTATCGTCGGAAATGAGGTTCCGCATGCCCCCTGACTTGAAACGGCGCATCGGAAGTAGGATTCACCACATTCGTCTTGGTGTGGCGTACACAAGACGTAACACACATATCGGTCGCAGTGACACCGGTCATAATTCTGAACATTGTTATGTGCCAGAAACACTTGAGCACATATTTTGAGACTGCCCAGCATATGCACGTGAAAGACAAACACTGATTTTTTCTACTGAACTATATCGCAATAGGTCATTAACTCATGAGCCCGTGTTGGGCCCTTGGCCAGACACCAACAGTGCAACTGTGGTCATAAGAGTGGTTATAGCCTTTTTGGAAGCAACTGGACTATATGCGCGGCTATAAAATTTTTCTCAGCTTAAAAGAATTCTATATACTCACCTCTATATCTCACTACCCTCATTTCTTAGTATTTCTTCTCCCCTTTCCCCTCCCCCACTCTAGAGTAGCAGGAGAGCAAGCTGTCACTCACGCCAACCTCTCTGCCTTTCTGTAAATAAACCTGCTCTCTCTCTCTCTCTCTCTTGTGTGTATTTAGATATGTGCCTTTGCACAAGCACAACATTTTTGTACATTAATTGTGATATTTTTTTTCTCTAACACGTTCAATTTCTTTTTCGTACCACGCAATTTTACAAAAACATTCAATTCTCGGCCTGGTCACAAACAGTGAGTGTGCGCTGCAGTTAAAGGCGAAAAACAACAGGAACACTCATGACTGCCGATCTGCTCATTCTTCTGTGTTTCTGCGTTTTCTTCTATACCGCTACTTTGTTTCTGGCACCGATACAAGAGTAGACACCCTCGTATCCCCGTTCGAAACGGAGGCGAAAGCGGGTGTGGTCAACATGAAATGCACTAAGATCCACAGTGCCACGAACATCGACCAAATCAGTGTCTTATTGCACTGGTCCGTTGAATAGTAATAGCTCCTGTAATACTTTAAGGCCACCCTGCCACTGTGGTCTATTGACTAAAGTACTCGGCTGCTGATCCGCAGGTCGCGGAATCAAATCCCTGCTGCGATGGCTGCATTACCGATGGAGACGAAAATTTTATAGGCTCGTGTGCTCAGATTTCGGTGCATTTTAAAGAACCCCAGGTGGTCGAAGTTTCCGGAACCCTCCACATCGGCGTCTCTCATATTGATATAGTGGTTTTGGGAAGGTAAACTGCACATATCTATCAATGCCTTAAGGTAAGAGCATTGGTTGCAGGTCCTCCCTGTCCATAGGCACTACAACTCTGGCATTTGTTTGGAATACTTTTGTCAGTACGATTATTTTTTGTTAGAAATTGGTACCCATAAGCTGTAACGACTCAACCAACTATCGGTTCTGTGGTTTCTCGAAGCGGTGGTGCGAAATGAAATAAGAAAAGTGAGACGTTTATTACAAAAACTTTTCTGGCCATGAACGCGACATTGCAGTGAGCACATTGAACATAATTACAGCACTTCATGGCATAAAAGTACACTTGTGCATCCCACTGACTAGTGCCTCCGCTACTTGCGTCGCCTATGATGTGGACATCTCTATTTTTACCACAAACTTGGCCAGTCTCGCTCAGACAGCGGTAGATAGCACCGCTCTAATACATGTCTCACATGGGCACACCCCAAAGTGTGAAACGAATATTTAAGGGTGCATCTTTGTGCTCTTATGCCAAAGTGGTCTGTTTCTGACATATTCTACGACGGCTCATCTTAAGGCCACTCCAAGATCTAATTCATGATAGATGGCAAGTCAGTGTCATCTGTGAACACAATATTTTGATGGTGCTCAGCGCAACTGCACGCTGCAGACTCCTGCGTTGCCACGATTTTCAAGTCAAGCACTTAGCACCGCTCCCATGATATTTATTATAATGACAGAACAAACATACAAACGGGAAACATCTCCGTGCTGATGTCGCGAGACTATACATTTTGTCGGGAATCCGCTGTTCGTTAGGCAGTTACTCTCCTGACGCCCCCCGCAGGGGCGCCTGCGCAAGTAGGCGTTTGGTGTGTAGCGACACCACGGACCCGAGCTAACGGGGGAGTTTCGGCTCCCTCCCACGCCTAGCCGTGCGTGGCTTTGCCATGTCCGGGAAAAAGGGGATCCTGGGGGTTGAGTCAATGCTGGGTGATTGGACCTTTAAGGCCCCCTGGCAGAGGCAACACACCCCTTTGGCCCTGGCTTCACGTAGACGGCACCCCTGGGCTGACCCACCCAGGGTAAATCGGTAGTCGCCTTTTCCTATTTCTCTCTCTCTCTACGTCTTAGTTTTTTCTCGTCTTTAAATCTATCCTGTCTTCTTCTCTCTTCCATTTACTTCCGATTTTTCCTGGCGGCAAGGGTTAACCTTGTGTATGTGCTCTGTCTTGGGCACAATACATTTGGTTATAGCGGCTGTGTACAGCTGACGTTGACATGCCTCATATAAATTTAGGACTTGTCACGTCCCCGTGTTCGGCTCCATGGTGGGTGGCTGGCATGGCTGCCGAACTCACATTTAGTTTATGGCTTTTTCTTCTCTCCCTTCATTGCACGATCGTCCTCTCCCGAAGAGAGGGCGCACCGAAGACTTTTGCAATTATTTCAGCAAACCGAAAGAAACATTTCCCCGCTACCATGTAATCCATTGTGAAACCGCTGAAAAGAAGGCCAGAACTATTTCGCCTTTCGTTGTTTCCAAATGCCTCACACTACACTTGAACCAGGTTACCAGGCTACAAGAATGGCCAGTGGGGATCTCCTCTTCGAGGTAAAAAGTCAAAGCCAATATGAAAACCTCTCAAAACTAGAATCGTTTGGAAACATACCTATCTCAATTACACCACACCGCTCACTCAACACTTCCCGAGGCGTTGTATCTGATCAAGACTTGCTTGACCTGACTGAAGGTGAGCTCCTCGAGGGCTGGAAGAACCAGCAGGTGACACAAGTACAAAGAATCAAAATTAGGCGTGATAAGAAGGAAATCCCAACAAAACACGTAATTGTGACATTTTGCACCAGCACCCTGCCTGAACATCTCGAAACAGGATACTTGAAGTTGAATGTGAGACCTTACATTCCCAACCCACGACGTTGCTTCAAATGCCAGCGTTTTGGTCACGGCTCTCAGAGTTGCCGCGGCCAACTCACCTGCGGAAAGTGTGCCACCACAGGACACGCTACGGACGAGTGTAAGGTGGAGGATGGGGCCCACTGCGCAAACTGCGATGGTGCCCATCCCGCATACTCCCGAACCTGTCTAACATGGAAAAAGGAAAAAGAAATTGTTACAATCAAAATCACACAAAACATTACTTTCCGAGAAGCCCGTCAACAAGTATCTGGTCTTTTCACAAACAAACCATCGTTTGCCGATGTAGTGCAACAGGGGGCAGCACTACAACGGCCTGCGGCAACTGCCCATGCCAGGCACAGTGTGCCCAGGCGGTTGCCAATGCCCCCACCCACGGCGGGAACAGCCAAGGCTGTCCTGCCACTTGTCCCCACGGCGACAACCAAGGCCGCTGCAAGCTCTTGCAGCGGCCAGGGTATCCCAGCACCAAAGGAGGTTCCTTCGACCTCTAGCCTAAGAGGACCGAAGGTTTCGCCCCCCGAGGTGAAGGAGACTCCAGGGTCGGCCGATATGAAGGCCTCGTCTCACCAGGCGAGGTCCCAAGCCCACAACATCAGCTCGCAAATGCGGGCTCGCAGTGCCTCTGAGGAGGCAATGGACACCACGGCACCCCTGGTGCAGAAAGATCGGCGTAGCTCCCTGGAGCGCGCCAAAAGAAATAAAAAGCCAATAACGGGGCCCGGCGACGGCCCTGTTCTTTGAGTCTTAACGCTTAGCTTAAGAAGCAGACACACCCATTGTTCCTTACACACAGCACTACGTTACCTCCAATATGGCAACAAAAATAATACAGTGGAACGTCAGAGGACTCCTTAGAAACCTCGATGATATTCAAGAGCTCTTTTGCAAACATTCGCCGAAAGTACTGTGTGTACAGGAAATTCATTTAAAATCTAAAAACACGAATTTTTTGCGTCGGTATGTTCTCTTCCGAAAGGACAGAGATGATGCTGCGGCATCATCCGGCGGTGTAGCAATTATTGTTAATCAAAAAGTAGAATGCACACATTTACCACTGCAAAAAACACTAGAGGCAGTGGCTGTTCGAGCAGTTCTTTTCAACAAGCTCGTCACCATCTGCTCTCTGTACATACCCCCACACCACCGTCTTGGAAAACGAGAATTCGAGTCCTTAATAGACCAACTACCCGAACCTTATCTGGTCCTTGGTGACCTGAATGCTCATAGCAGTCTATGGGGTGATTCTCGCTGCGACGCACGAGGTCGTCTCATTGAACAGTTCCTTTTTTCCTCCGGCGCCTGTCTGTTGAATAGGAGGAGGCAACATATTATAACCTTGCCAACAAAACCTACTCTTCCATAGATCTCAGCATCGCATCTCCTTCACTTGTACCATTACTCCAATGGAAAGTTCTAAATAATCCCTACGGAAGCGACCGTTTTCCTGTCGTTTTGAGTACACAAACACCATACGAATATCCTCCACGAGTTCCCAAATGGCTTATACACAAAGCCGACTGGGAACAGTTTCATAACAAAGCTCACTTATCTTGGACTGACATATGTGGGCTAAGCATACATGAAGCTGTGCAGTACTTCACAGCTCTCCTTATTAACACAGCAGCCAAATGCATCCCACAAACAGCTGGACAGCCCGGCAAGCGACACGTCCCATTGTGGAACACAGAGTGTCGTAATGCGCGAAAGGAACAGAACAGGGCATGGAGGTTGCTGCGCAACTCGCCGACAGCGGAAAACCTTGAGAGCTTTAAGAAAATAAACTCTCAAGGCAGGAGAACGCGTCGGCAGGCCAGAAGAGAAAGCTGGCAGAAGTTTTTGTCAGGGATCAATTCATACACACAGGAGGCTAAAGTCTGGAACATGGTCGGTAGGATAGCAGGAAAACAAGTACACACACTTCCACTCGTAAACACTCAGGGTGATACCTTGGAAGACCAGGCAAACTTCCTCGGTGCACACTTTGAACGGGTATCCAGCTCGTCCCACTATACTGACACTTTCCAAAAATACAGAACAAGAATAGAAAAGCAGAAACTAGAACATAAATTCACTAGATACGAGGCATATAACCAAGCTTTCAGTCTAGCTGAGCTCCGAACATCTCTAAACTCCTGCAGTACTTCTGCCCCAGGTTCTGAACGTGTGGTGTATGAAATGTTAAAAAACCTACCAGCCGAAACACGAAAAACCTTACTTTGTTTATACAGTACTATCTGGTTTTCTGGCACTATCCCTACCTCCTGGAAAGAGGCTATTATTATTCCCATTTTGAAAGAGGGCAAGGACCCTTCTTTAGCTTCAAGTTATAGGCCTATTGCACTTACAAGCTGCTTGTGCAAAGTATTCGAAAAAATGATAAACGGCCGACTTCTACATATTCTTGAAACAAACAATTTTCTCGACCCATTTCAGTGCGGGTTTCGAGAAAGTAGATCCACCACAGACCACTTCGTTCGTATTGAGGCACAGATAAGAGACGCCTTCGTCCATAAACAATATTTTCTCTCTGTGTTCCTCGATATCGAAAAGGCTTATGATACAACATGGCGTTTTGGAATTCTAAGAGACCTGTCCCACCTTGGCGTGCGCGGAAGAATGTTTCAAATAATTGAAAGTTACCTGTCAAACCGGACATTCCGTGTCCGAGTGGGCACGGTTCTTTCCCAAATATTTGTCAAGGAAACAGGCGTGCCACAAGGTGGTGCACTTCGCTGCACACTTTTTCTCATCAAAATGAATTCCTTGCACTTGTCCATCCCGCGCAATATGTGCTATTGTACATATGTCGACGACGTCCAGCTTGGCTTCAAGTCATGCAACTTGGCAATGTGTGAGCGGCAGGTTCAGCTGGGTTTAAACAAGGTCTCCAAATGGGCAGATGAAAACGGATTTCGACTTAACCCACAAAAAAGCACGTGTGTCTTGTTCTCTCGAAAGAGAAGCATGCACTCGGAACCTGACATTCGACTGAACGGGCAACGTCTGTCCGTCAAAGCCGAGCATAAATTCTTAGGCTTAATCTTGGACAACAAGTTGACCTTGGTGCCACACATAAAGTATATAAAAACAAAATGTTTAAAAGCCATGAATGGTATAAAAGTGTTGTCACGTACTACTTGGGGTAGTGACAGGCAATGCCTCATGAATCTGTATCGAAGCCTCGTTCGCACCCGCTTAGATTATGGGGCCGTTGTTTATCAGTCTGCAACTCAAAGTGCTTTGAAGATGCTGGACCCCGTGCACCATTTGGGCATCCGCCTTTCTACGGGTGCTTTTCGCACCAGCCCCATAGAAAGCCTTTATGTTGAGTCAAATGAGTGGTCGCTTCATCTGCAGAGAACTTACATGTCTTTTGTTTATTTCCTTAAGGTGAAAGTGGATAAGAAGCACCCCTCATACTCTACTCTTAATGATTTGTCGAGCTCAATTCTGTTTCAAAACAGGCCTTCGATGAGGCAGCCCTTCTCAGTTCGCCTGAAAAGTCTAGCTGAGGAAACTGGAGTCTCACTTGAACACAGCCTAATGGCTCCTGTAGCATATCCACCACCGTGGCAATGGCAGACTATAGACTGTGATGTGTCCTTTCTAGAAGTTACAAAACATGCGCCTATTGCCCATATCCGAACATACTTTCTGGAACTTCAACACAAATACACACGTCCTGAGTTCTTTACAGATGCCTCCAAATCCAACTCCTCTGTGTCCTATGCTGCTGTCGGCCCATCCTTTTCGGATGCTGGCCCTCTACATCCAGGCACAAGTATCTTCACAGCAGAAGCTTACGCGATACTTGTGGCGGCTAAACACATCAAACAATTACAAATACCAAAAGCAGTAATTTACACAGACTCCCTCAGTGTGGTAACGGCTCTGCACAGTCTTAAAAAACAAAAAAACCCGGTCCTTGTCTCACTTTACTCCATTTTGTGCACACTCTACATACTCAAACAACATGTTGTAGTGTGCTGGGTGCCAGGGCACCGTGAGATTCAAGGCAACGTGAGGGCGGATCAACTCGCTGCATCCGTCCACAAAAGCACTGCCCCTACACCCATATCAATCCCGGCGCTTGATCTTAAGCCGTCTCTCAAACGAAACCTCAGGGTATACTGGCAGAGCAAGTGAGATACACACACACAAAACAAACTACACGTTGTTAAGCCACACCTTGCTCATTGGCTGCCCGTATAGAAATCGCGTCATACAGATATAATTCTAACGAGACTCAGGATAGGACACACATACGCGACACACACTTATCTTTTGTCTGGTGACGATCCACCATTGTGTGACAAATGTGGTGAAACATTAACAGTCCTTCACATACTAATCCAGTGCAAACACTTAGAAACTCTAAGAAAACAACATTTTACATTACCCTACCGACAACATATACCTTTACACCCTACAATGTTCGTCGGTAGGGAACCGCTTTTTAGTCATAAATCATTGTTAGCATTTTTAAAAGAACTTCATAATTTTCATATCATATACCCGGGCATCCCGTAGCATGACCTCTCCAGGGAGGTTTTTGCTGCGGTGGCTACACAGGAAAGCACTTGCCTCACGGCCCTTGGACGCAAGGGCATGATCCAGTGAGGTACTTGTGCTAATGCCATACATGTCCACCATCGTTTTACATTATCACCAACTTTTGTCATCTATTCACACCACACACACATTTCACGGCATGGTCATGATTTTATTACTTGTATGTTTTTACCCGCCTTACCGCGAGGAATTTTATGGCCCTTATACAGCCGCTAATCCCAATCATTGTCCACATTCGTTGCCCCATGAAGTGGCGCTCTTTGGCCATCAAATGGCCCTTGCGCCAAAAAAACACCATATATCATCATCATCATCATCTCCTGACGCCATAGTGCAATTCACAGATGACCCCCCCCCCCCTCTTCTGACTTTTGCACTAGACACGTCCCAGTTGATTTCTCAGGACGAGACCGCAGGAAAGCATATAGACTCTGAAGCATGACCAGTATCACTGAAATGGGCCCGGCCACACTAAAGCTGAAGTCAGAGCCACGGTTAAAACCACGGCACAAACCACAGTGACTCCCAAGGTCGCAACAGACATTAACCGAAATAACGACAGTTCTCAATCCCCAGGACATGCTTGAGAAAGCTCCGGCTTCATTGATTGATTCTACCCCTCCTTATATACAGGATTCTTGATCTTTTCTTTCCAATTTTGTTGCAGGGCAGGAATCCAGATGCTCGTCTGCTGAAGTTTGCCTTTGACCAAGTGACTAAGTTATGTATAATGTGTTATGTGACGACATGTGATGCAACGCCATAGGGACAGCGTGACTACATAACCTACTTTAGCTATATGTAATGTCAAGACGACGTTATTTGGGGGCGTCTTCAAATGGTGGTGATTTTTCGCATCAATTACGTTTTTGCCTACGCCAACTATAAATTTTAGCGATTTATGAATAATCTAAGGCTTTTATTTTAATAAATGTATTACGATATCTGATATTTTCAGTTGAAGCTCTCCGCCATGCAATGTTAACGATCGTTGAGGTGTCTATGCTTTATTTTAACGAAAATCGAGAGAACTACTCGGAAGAATGGTTGCGATGGCTTTAAGGTGGTCGGCAGTTGGTTTGGTGCTCAGCCTGATCAGCCCCATTTTATTGGGCGTAAAAAGCGAATACGCCCGGGCACTCAGTTCAGCTGCGCATTAACGGAAGAATGCAAGAGGTAACGTGTTTGCATTGTCTCTTAGCTATATTACGAGTATGCTCCTCTCAACTGTCAAGCGCATGAACATCTGCAAAATTGCCAAAGCCAGGCGCAGAAATAGCAAAAGTGCTACTCACCGCATTAAGCATCGTTGCTGCGTATTGAACTAAGTCTTTGGTTGAGTTAAATGTAGTGTAATATGAGACGCTTGTCACCATGCATACCTCCACGACAAATTCATCAGTTAAATTAGGGTTAACTGGTCGGCTGCCTGAAATAGAAATTTTAATTATGTTTCTGTTTCAGTATTTGTGAAGAGCCTACATCTAAAAATCAACTGCCAAAGGTTTACATATGAATCAATTCGTTTGTTATTAGTCATTTTTAATTGTTGTTAGCCACCTCACTTAGGAATGTGCATTGTAATTTTTTTTCAGAAATGCATATTGTCGCCATACATCTCTCACTTTTATCGGCTTTCGTGTTCTTACAAGGTATGTATGTCTCGTGATTGTCGCAAGTATTGACTTATTGCAATAGGCTGGCCCATAAAAACTCTGAGAAATAATTAGCGCTACGTGGAAGACACGACAAGCCAAACAAGCGACACCTACTTAAAGTCACGTCCTGCGCTTGCTTAAAAATATCGTTGGTGATATGAAACATTCTTTATGGTTCCTACCAACTAACGCACATGTGTTCCAAATTCGGTGTTAATTATGCATTGGCTGAAGACGAGTCAAAGAAAAAATTGTTCGGCATTTTTTATCTTCTCACTTAATCAAGTGTGATCACTTCCTATTGTGGTTAGTTTCTACACCACTCGTCTTGACAACACCGATGCAGATCGTCGTTTTTCCATTGGACGTTGATGATGCTGAAAAACATTTATTATAAAAGGGAGAGGTACGGGGCCAAAGCATGACCCCGCTACATGGTCGGTGGCCTTAGTCCGGGACACCACATGACGAGGCCCCTACTCGCGCCCGTCTCACCAGAGCCCGTTGAGACTCTAGTGATGAGCAGTTGAGGAGGGCAGTCTCCCATTCCTCTCGGGAAGGGGTAGGGGAAGGGGGTAGGTGGGGATTTTTTGGACATTCCCATACCATGTGGAAGATATCACACGTCTCCCCACAGTGTGGGCACCGCCCATCTGTGTTCGCATCGAAATGGTTTAGGATTGCAGGACAGAGTAGAGTACCTGTCTGCAGGCGCCTTAGAGTTCGCTCTTCCGCCATACTCAGCCCCTTTGCAGGAGCCGGGTAAAGGCGGTTAGTGTCGCGATAATAGGTCAGAATTTCTTTAAACCGCAGCAGCGGTGTATTGGCCTCCGAGTCATAAGAGCCAAGGTGAGGAGCCCGGTGGGTAAGCGCTCGGGCGGCCGCGTCAGCGGCCTCATTACCTCGTAAGCCCTGATGGCCAGGAGCCCATACGATGCGTTTCGGGGCTGGATCAGCGAGAGCCCGTTTTAGAATTTGGCTGGCTAGGGGGGATGTCTCTCCTACCAAGTAATGAGCACATGCTTTCCGGGAGTCCGTGATGATAACTTTCGAGTTGGGGTCCGCAGCAGCAAGCGCTATCGCGACTTGCTCAGCGCGCTCTGGATTTTGTGCTCGGAACGAGAGCCCATTGACATGCTTTTCCCGGTGAACTACACAGGCCGTGTAAAATCCCGTGGGCGAAGGCCCTGCTATATCTACGTATAATACACCAGGTCGGGAGCCGTGTTGCCTCTCAAGCGTCCAAGCCCGCGCCTGTCTTCTGCTTTCGTGCGTGTGCTTATCCATGTTACTGGGGAGTGGAGAGACTGAGAGCATATGCCGCCACAGTTCCGGAATACGCTCCGCCTCCTCTGCAGTGCAAGTGTGCTGTATATGTAACTGGTTCAGCAGGCGGCGCCCGGGAGCCGTCTGCACGAGCCGCGTAATTGATTCATAAGGTGGGCCTCCCGCAACTCCTGGTAGGAGTTGAGCACACCTAACGCCCTCAGTTTGGCGTTGGAAGTGGCCACCGGGAGATCCAGAGCTCGTTCAGTAGCCTTACGAATGATGGCATCTATTCTTTCGTCTTCTTGCTTGTTAGTGCGAAGGTATGGGACGGCGTAGAGGATCCGGCTAGTCACGAAGGCATGAGCGAGCCGAAGCGCGTTCCTGCCCCGCAGACCACCCCGCTTGTTGGAAACGCGGTGGATCATGCACCCTACCTGTTCGCCTTTTCTATTGAGTTTCGCTATAGTGGAGTCCGGTCTGAGTCTGTGGTGAATGAACAGGCCCAGAATCCGGAGCTCCTCCACTTCTCTGATGAGAACCCCAGACAGATACACATCCTGTCTGAGGAGAACCCCAGACAGGATGTGTATGGCTGACTTATCTCTTGGCTTCGCTCTAACGGGCAGAAGCTCTGATTTGTTTGGAGCACATTGGAGTCCACAATCGTTGGCACACGCCTCGACTATGATGCGGCCTGCTGAAGGCGTTCCTGCATTTCACCAAGGCTCCCTTCAGTGGTCCAGATTGTAATATCATCGGCATATACTGCGTGTTGTGTGCCTTCCACCCTGGCCCATTCGCTTGCAAGGCGCATCATAGCAATGTTGAAAAGGAGCGGTGATAACACTGCTCCCTGTGGGGTACCCCGTGTTCCCACCCATTGGACGAGGGACATAAGGTTTCACCCTAAACGATAGTGTCACGGGTCGTGAAGTGGACGAACTCGATGTTCCGTGAAACTCTTTATTCGGCCGAACATGTGGCCAGGAAACTGAAGGACAGATTACAGCAATACACGTTCACTGATAGCGATGAACAAAACGTCGGTCGATGATCAACTGACATGTGATGAAGCCGTCGGCATTAATGCACGTGCCATCGAATATTCTAGCGTTATCGTTAGTGGTGACGTAGGTTCCAGAATAGTCGGCAATGCTTGGGAAGAGGGTGTAATCCTAACAAAGTGATATACTGCAATCTTGAAACTTCTCGAACACTGCAGGCATGGTGAACCAAAAATCACTGACAGTAATATGGGGCAATAACAAACTTTTAGGAGGGAATGTGGCATTAGGATACCTTCATCCACGAGTAGCTACTTCATTTTTTAAATTACGCTACCAAGTATCATACATGAGGCCGCTCAAGCATGGTACAGGTCATTTTCAGCAGCTAGTTTGTCTATGCAAAACTAAATGCCCCCTCCGCATCGAGGCGCCACGAAACCTTTCCTTGGCGGCGCGGCCCCGATGTGGCATGTGGCGGTCGTCGCTACGTTGCTCTGCAGCCTGCGTAGAGGAATAGCGGTGGTAGGGGTTCTTTAGTAAGAAAAACGGCACCAAATTTCTGTCAGTGATAAGGCGACACGGCGAAGTGCCTAATAGAAAAAAAAAAACGGAGACAGGTGGCACGGACTATGCGCTGAGGTCGCTTTGCTGGCCTTCATCTCGGGAATGGTGGTGGTGAACCGGCCGGCCCTCGGCGACAGTGAAGTATAAAGGAGAAGATTCAAGCGTGCCAGCGCCCGTTCGCCGCTGCGGAGAAGCGTCAATACATGGGTTGCACGTACGTCACATCCCGGAACGAGATGACCGAGAACCGCCATATTTGTCAACATAAGCAGCTGCCTGGAAGCGTAGTCGGGAGCTTCGCAGTGGTGAAGCCTAGTCTCCGGTCGCACTACTGGCGTCACCGTGACTATTTGTGCCGTTTTTGGATGCAGAATAATACCCGCCACGGTGGTCTAGTGGCTAAGGCACTCGGCTGCTATCCACAGGCCGCGGAATCGATCCCGGTGACACTTTCGGTGGAGGCGAAAATGCTTGGACCCGGGAGTCAGGTCCAAGCATAGAACCCCCGATAGTCCAATTTTCTGGAGCCCTCTAATACGGCAGTTTTTGTAATCATATAATGGTTTCGAGACGTGAAAACCCTATCCGTGGAGTATAGCCATCACTTCATCACAGATAGGGGTATTTTCGAGTCATGTCCAAGTTTGCCACGTTTACTTACGTGATCGCATCGCCTTCTCCGAAATGCTACCTAGATACACAATGATGAACAGCCGACAATTTCCCCTTGAATAGCCGTGTCTCTAGTTGTTAAAAGAGGTTAACAGTTGCAACATATGTGAATATGGGTTCTTTTAAACCACGAATTATGACTGATTGCGAACCACCACTGAGCACCGAGCCTACTAGTTGCGGGGCTACAGCCGTATGACCGGACTACTGCCGCAGCATCAGTGCAGTTTCACCACTCAGAAAGTGACCAACAAACGTGCTGTATGCAATCGCAGCAGGCACGCCGTCCACAGAATAGGGACTTTGGCCCAACTGCCTGTCGTAGATGCAGAACCAGAGAGTGATGAACCATCAACGGTAGATTTCTACAAAACCGAAGCTCACGAGAGAAAACTAAACCAAGCATTGCAACGCTACTGAAACCAGCACAAATGCGGTGACTTCTGAGCATTGAGTTAGGTAGGAGCATGCAAAAAGGGCGTTAGTGCCTCCCAAACAACACCAAAATTTCTCCCACCACAATGGAACACGGTATCGCACTCCTAACTACAAAATCTCGTCGAATCACATGCTTTGCTTCAACCCGGAAAGAGCCTCGTAACTACATTCAATTAGAACGACGACACGCTGTGATGGAAGCTGCTTTGCTGCTATGCTCTTCCCCCATCCGCTGCATGGAGAAGTAGTTGTGACCAGGCAGCGACTTGCAGACCTTCATTTGTTTGACGTGACTTGTTAAAACACCAAAAGTCGACGATGGCGGCAGCATATTGGCGTAGCAACCTTACCGGTGCGCAGTTCATACAGGTGAATATTTTTGCTCGATAACGCACACAAGTCCGCCCCACAGGCTCTTCGAAGTACGATGGGCAAAGCGCGGGCAAGTTTCCTTTCGCCATATCGCATGAATGACGCCGACAAGCTACAAACCAGCGGTAAGCTGCACGCGCAGCCTGACCAGCCTGGCTCACTGTTGACAAACATGGCGGACGGTCACTTTTCTAGCAGAAAGTGACGTCACGTGCAAACCATGTATATTATACGCTAGGCGCCAGGTTAAAGCAAAGCGATACGTGCTCGAAAAATACGACTTTTATCTAGTTATACTAATAAATTTTAGAGGAGCGCTTCACGCCGTTTAAGTTGAAGGCAAGGGATACTTGCGCTAACTTTGAATTCAGTGCTCATTGCGGAAAGCATGGTATTTATGAATACGCACGCAAAATGAGCTACTACGAACTAAAAACCGTAAAAAATAAAGAAGGTAATAGACTTGTTTTTTCGCACGTATACAGGGGACGTTTACGACTTTCTTTGTAATTTCATGAAGGGATGCATAACCTTCAAGTTACATCAACGAAGAATAATCCTTTAGGGGATAACATAAGGTTTCTCGGGGCTATTGTATAGTTAACAGAGGTTCTTAGCAAACCTCTCTGAACCTAGCAAACTTCGCGCTCAGCCAGAAACACGTGGCCGTGGCTACACTACATCACGGTTCACTTGTGGTACCAAGAACCGTGCTTTGAATGAAAGATCGGGTGGGAACCTTTACAGAACTGAAGAAAAGAAGGTTGCATAGCTCTTCATATTTCCTCCCCGTTGTCCCTCCCTTTTGCAGGGTAGCAAACCAACTGCAACGATCCTGGATGCAGCTGCGGGGCCGACCTTACCTTGCCCTTCAGATAGTTAGCACAAGAGAAGCTGCTTGTGGAGTTCCCCCATGGCCCTTCGTTCTGTAGCTCAATCGAGTTGTGTATTTCGTGGGGGCTAAGTTCCGAAATTTTCTATACTACACATTTGTCTTACTAAGTCCACCAGCTTCAATGTCACCTCTCCACCTGAGGTGTATTATTGAAGAGCCACTCTTTGTCAACGGCCTTCCATTCCGAAACAGCTTTCTCAGAATAAGGTTGACGCCAAGGGCCTTCACTTCCGAGGCACTATCAGCCTAACTATCAGCCTAAATAACCTCCAGGTTTCTCCTTCTTTATTCATCATATATCTCACCTTCACCCTAAGCGTTATTCCAAACTATTCTAGAACATAGGATGTTTTATTTTCTTGAAGGACCACTTTTCTTTCCCATGTGGAACGCAGGAATATTGCAGCTTTTGATGGAGACAGACAGCTATATCTCAATGACTTCGCGAGGGCTATTTTGCGGGCGAGAAATGAACCTAGGTTTTCTACTCAAAAATTATGGTTGTCTTGGCACGCTTTTACTCCTATATAGAACATACACGACTTTGTAGTACGATGTCCTCACAACCAATATTTTACAAGAAACTAATAGTGACGGCCTTGGTGATGGCTAGAACAAAGTAATATGTGCGTTAGTCGATTTTGCAACCGTAGCAAGAAAATATGTACAAGGTTCTACAGCAGTATTATATACAAAACGCAATGGGCGAAATGGCATGTAACTTGTTGCAGGACAAATCAGAAGGATGTGTAAACGCCCGCTAGAACACCATTTGACTTCCTGTGCATGCAGTATATAATAAGACTGGCGCATTGCCATGTGTGTATCATCTTCACAACTTGTGCTAGGCGGCAACACTAGCTCCTACGAAGGATACTTGCTAATTACCTCCATACTGGCAAGACATTACCATAGATCATTCTTAACAGTTTTTACTTGAGTGATTGCTTCGTTTGATAACGCATGTTTAGCACAGTCATAGTAAATCAATCATGCCAATCCGCATTTCCATATACGCTTATATATAGCAAGCTGAACAAGAAACATGCTTACTGAAATCTTTAGGATCACACTCTTGTACAGGAGCTTGAATACGCCTTCCGTCATCTATAAGGAAACAAATGCAAAATTGTAAATGAGATTTTATAACCATTGTTGACACCAAGCAATTTTTTTCAACTATTCAAAGCATGTTCATTTCATTGTCACTTTCCAATTTTTTTCCTGCGGCCTGGGTTTTTTTTCTTTCACGTTGTAAGTGCTGGTGGTGGGGATGTTGCCACAGGCAGGGTTAGCCTTACAAACCTGGACGATGATTGCTGTGCCTCAGCGACTCTTTAAATGTAGTTAGGCTCACCATACATCGCGTTATCCTGTCTCGCAGAAAGGGAAGAATATGTTAGTTAAATGCGCTTGCGTCAAGCGCACACCAGCGGGAAACTCAGTGTCTTCAGAGCATCCGTGGTGTAACCCTCTTTTTTTCACTCTGTCCAGTAATGTCTTTCTTTCACAGCGGAAAACGCTTGCACGGCCATAGCTGGTAATGAATATCCATGATTTCATTGCATTCAGTGCACAGTGGGGAGGAAGCACTCCTCGCTATAAACAACCATTCAGGAGTGTATGCAGATCAGATTCTTTTTGTGCATAGTAGAGTTTACTCGGCCTGACTAAAGCCGTTGTGACACTTGGCTGATGGGTCGAATTACTAGAAAGGAAAAATGGAATTGAATAACCTGTTTTGCTAGTTGGTTCATAAGAGATCAGGTTTTCGGTTGTCTTGTATGTGCTTTTTTTGGCTACGGCTTGTGCTTTTTGTCACTGATTGACACCAACAAGGGAAGGTATTCACTGAAAAGGTATGTTGATGCCTCTTTCTGGAGGCATCACATACCTCATCGCATCAGTGATGCGATAAGCGGTGGCAAGACATTTCTGGGACTTCCTCGACAACGTTGTTACATTGCCCATTCACAGTCAGAAAGGTGTTCAGCTCTGGGTGGGTCCATTCTTCAGTAGCGATGAGCAGCAGCAATAGCTGCCCCTCTCTGCAACTATTGATGAGACAAGTCGATCCAAACAGCCAGATCATGCACCTCCAATAGATAACATACAATATACCGCAGCAAAGGCGTTATTACCGATTGTCACAGAAGAGTCTATTTATCCATGAAAGACTGAATACTTCGTTCCAAATGGCCGAGTACCTGGAAGCGTGCTTTTGTTGAAGCTGTTATTTGCTCGCAACGAACTCCTAATATACTAAAGCCGCAAATCATCTTGAACTTTACAAGGGCCCATTTTAGGCGTTCTTTTGGTGTTTTTAACATCCAGGATATTGTAGATATTTAGCACTGCACTAGAAATGAGATACAGAACCTCGTTCTGTGTCTTTTGATCAGTTTTAGGAGTTAGGTCAGAAGAGCTTGGGATGCCAGAAGATGTAATGGTAGAGACTGGCCCTCATTTACTAGTTTTTTTCTTTGACGCTGCCTTGGAAACTTATACAGACAAACAGGTGCCCTTTCAAGTGCACACTCCTATCAATTATACTGGATTTCAGATAGACGCATAAGTCGTAGCTGGTGAAATACTCAGCTGGTTAACAGGCCACTATGCATTACGACCATATATTTTGGGACCATTACCCAGAACAAACCACTTACTCACTTGAGGACCTGAAGTTGCAGTAATAATGCTTCTGAGAGGTGGGTCCCCATGTTTCCTCCATGAGAGTCTGTTATCCATAATCACCCACAGGAAAAGGGCGCTTGTAGCCTGTCGCATCGGCTGACTTTCCAAGTTTTAACTGTCACCGCGTGGTGTTCTGTTGTCACCCAGGGAAGAAATCAAAAGATGATTTCCTTGCAGCCCTTGCATACAGAGTATTAGCTGGGAGTTTCTGAGCAAATAATGTTGCTCCTCGACCTATTCGTTCTAGCAGTTTGTGGCTGTATCCCAAGACCTAGGTTCCAGAAATTCGTCATCATAGATTGGCATTCGGAGGTTGCACACACAAACACCAAACTGCCACTTCTAAAACCTGCCAAAACAACATTCAATAACAGAAGAGAGACGACAAACCCTAGGGTACACCTGCGAGAAATGCTCCTCCTCTCGTATAAGAGTGTGTCGAGATGGCACGAAAAACTCCCGCAGTATATAAGGTGTGTATCAAACGCTGCGTATTTCCCGTGATTCCCTGAGTCGCAGTGGTGCGATAAAAAACCCTCGTGAAACGCAGGTATATGTCTTGCCGATGTCCACAAATGCAGCGAATGTTGAGAGGTCGTCTCCTCTTTATGTTCGATATGGCTTAGGAGGTTTATTTTACCACCTGAGCGCACAATTAGTCGTCCAAAACCAGTAGTGCACTGTAAAAAGCTAAATTTCTGCTCGAAATACTGATTTCAATGGGTATGAACGAGTTGTTCTATAAACCTTATTTGTTATGTAGAGTACTAGAGAAATCACCTCGGAGGGACAACTAATTATTATTCATAATAACTTCCGGAGCCTAGTGTGACATTGAGTAAAAGTGGGGGGGGGGCAAGTACGATGGAAACAGAAAACAATACATTAGTAAATACAAAGAAATTCGTTAGCATCTTCTCTGTAATTTAAAATGAGCCCTACCCAAGCAGCAACTTTCCATATCTCTGGTATGTTTCCTGTGTTTCATACTGCATCGATTATGTCTAGAGGTTCTTCTTTCCGTGGTAGCGGCATGTTAGCGAGCATCCAGTTACTGATGAGATCGGAACATACTGCATAATGTCTCCACAAGCTGCTAAGCACAAACTGAAATTCTCCAAAACTAAAGGGGGCATCCGTCAGAGAAGAGGAGAGAGATGGCATGGAAACCCAGGTATCGGATGAGCTGCGGAACGAAAAGGCATCCGCGAATTCTTCCATAAACACTGGAAGAATTTTCTTTAGCTTCACGGCACTAGCGTCAAAAGTTCTTTGGGGGTAGTCTTTCCAGCAAGCGTCCCAATAATTGCTCTCAATGCAGTCGCTGCGGTAAACACTGACAAGCTCGTGCATAATGCAGCTGTTTGTTATCGTCTCAAATCTTTATTATGCCTACGAATCACAGCATTGATTCTAGTCAGGGCTGTTCTCAGCTCTGGTTAACCTCCTTGTGTCAGTAATGTACGCTGTGCTCTCCTATAGGTAGGACAATGATTTTGTAGCGTTATGTCAGGAGCAGGAAAATGCTCCAGCAGTTTTAATAATTTCACATGTCTTTCAGATGCGCTAAGCGCGTGTATTCATTATGGTCAAGGTACTTAACACATATATTGCCATATGAATCATTGTGAATATTTGTTATTTTGTTTTTTCTTCGCTATTTACTGACCTGAAGGAGGATTAACTTGCATAACTTGGCATAACTTCTTGCTTTTGATGAAAATTGTGGTGTTATAAAATATTTCCTTACGAGGATAGCGTTGTCCTGGACTGTGCCGAAATTCTCACATCGATTAGGTTTTTTCACTGAATGCGATGTAGACACAGAGAAATGTACCGCGGCAGCTTTCACCGCTTGAGGGAAGAAGTATTACCGCCGTGTCTCCCACACCACCTTATTTTCTGCAATGATATGCCTATCGATGACACTGTTATAAAAACTGCATGATCATTTCCGGTAATTAACCAAAAATATTTACAGAAATTTGCGTTTAGATCAACCTAATTCAGAGATAGCTTTATCCTGAGCTGACGGCTACTAGCCCTTAATATTAACATTCCTTCATCAAATCACAACACGAAATCAATATCCATATTTAGAGAAGTAACAGATAAAAGCACACAAAGCTGATTTCCTATTTTATTCATTCACATGCGAGTAACGTTTGTCACTGAACTTTTTGTGGAATCACAAATGCGACAATATTACGAAAGTACTGAGAGGGGTATTATTCGGTTGTTCGTGTTAGGCTATGTCAACCCAAACAACGTAGCGATGCGCATTATTCATTCTGGTGCATGTTGGACATGACATCTTCTTCCTTCAGCAAGCTGAAGTCATCGCTTCCCTATTTCTGATGTCAGAACTCCCCTTGATTTTGTTTAAAATCACAACAAATGCCAGAAAGACCATCCAATTGGGTTTGCGCCAACTTAAAGCGAAATAAGAGCACTCAAGTGTAATTAATAACTGATTCGCTTAGTGGATTTTTTATGCTGTTTTGTGATCCCCGCTCAATCAATGCTCCCGTGATGCCTGTAAGGCACTTTTAAAATATCAAGTAAAATAAAATTCTCAACGTGTGTGCCAGATGTGTACACAGAATCAGTTAATAGATACATTTAGAGGAGCTTCCGCAGAGACACTACGGACGCGCTCTGTCATAGGAAATGGTTGGTAGGCCACGTCCACAGAGCTGCTGCGGACGCCCAACTAAATCTAACACAAAAGTAACAATAATCTGTAAGCGTATGCAGCCACGTACCCATTGTTAAATTTAGTGAATCTAGAACTACAATTTATTGGCTTGAATAGCCTGGTCATAACCAATGTTACCGTTCAAGCATAACACAAACGCAATACCAACAATCTGTAAAAAGAGGAACCCACCTTCCTCTGACGATGGTGCTGCAATTTCTTCCACCTTATGTGCTCTTGATTCAATTCCAGATCGGCTCGACAGACCAGTTGGAGTGATCCTCAAATTACGAGTAAGCATTCCTCGCTGAAATTTTCGAGAAAACATACACATTGATGAATATTTTTTCAAAGGAAACAGATGTAAAAATACGAGTACTCAAGAAGTGTTTTTATTTGTAGGTACGTATTTGCTGACAATCTAATATGCATTCACATATAGCTTTTTATTGGTCTGTACACTTTTAACGTTAGAATGCTCCTAGTATACTCTATGAAATATGCGCACCTGCGCCATGCGTCAGTTTGACCATATGTGCGCGTATCCGTCCATAGGATCATCCGTATATCCATCATTCATCCATCCTTCCGTGCATCTGTCCATCTATCCATATATCCATCCATGTGACCATCCACTCATGCACTTGCCTGTCCATCCGTCTATTTATCCATGTGTCCGTCCACCTGTGCTTCCATTCATCCGTGCGTATTTTTTCCCAGTCAGCGACTTTAACAGACATTATGAACCTTGGAACCTGGCTTAACCCACTCGTCATCATTCACTTTGCCGATATGTGTGGATTTTTTGTCCATTTAGCCTCAATATACGGCCAGAAAGGAATAAAGTCATGATAAATGCGTGTCGACTTTTACCATGTGTGCACGATGCAGGCACGCTGGCTTTTTTCTCGCTTTTTCAAGCCAGAGAGAAATTTTATGTTGGTTCGATGAAAGTGTTTTCGACAGGGAGCGTTAAACTATTTCCTACTTAAGTTGAATGGTGGATTGTCCCACAACGGTTTTTCTTTGGAGTCCTGGGATAACCCGCCACAAGAAATCCGCCATAAAACTGGTAGTATCTTGATTTAGAAATAAAATTGTTTACCAGGCGAAACAATATGTTTTGAGAAACACATTAGTATGCCATTGAATAAAAATAAATAAGTATAAGAAGAAAACAAAAAAAAACAAACGAGCCAATTGTTGATTATAAAGTAAATTTGCGTGTAAGTTCGACGTTCTATTTTTTGTTTTCTATGGGAAATCGCACGCGGCGTCGCAAATGTACTGTGGCCATATTGAACCCTTTTCACTTGCTCCAAAGGAAATAACGACCGCAGGGGATAAATTTAAAATCATCCTATGGAGTGGTTCTTCCAACAACATTTTCTTTCATTTGCAAATAGCCTGTATGTCAAGAGGAAATGACGCATGCAGAAATTCACTCTCGTTACAATCGGAGCCATGAGGGTACCTGTACCAGACCAGATCGGCTGTAGGTAATAATGCAGGGGGAGGACTCGGCAACGTAATTTTCCAATCAATATTTTTGCCCTTCTAGAGAAGCATCATCAATTATCCCAAGAATACAAAGGATGAGACGACTCAGACGTTCCGAAACAAAACTTTTAAAAGTTATCTGATGCGAAATTTTTTTGAAATCGTTTCAATGCGGTAAATGCTAGTGTCGGCAATATAGGAATTATGTGACAATTATGTGATACCGCTGCAAGTGCATGAGGCATATTCATTGAGGGTTAAACCTGATGACCGGTACCCATACCAACTGAATGCGATGTAAATATATTTGGAACAAGGGCTTAAGAACTTTTAAGGCACTCGACATTATAGGTACAGTTAATAAGGAACAGACAAACTGGTAGCCTGTAAGAATGATGGCATCTGCTATAAATAGGGGGCGATTTCCGTGATGCTAAGACAATTGGAAGGAATTCCGCTTGATAAATAGGTGTAACACCAAGTAAACTAATTGAGGAATACCGATCCGAAACGACCGATGGCATTCGCACTCCCGCCTCTTCTTTATAAATTGAAGCAAACAGGTGCTAATACAACACTTATTCTAGAATTGTCAAGTGGCCTTTCAAACGGCATTTAGGCACCTACTGGGAATATCTATGCAATTCCTGGAAAATACAATGTCGAATTTGATTCAAATTGTTTAAATGGGTCTCTTTATTACCAGCACCTCACAATGGTTTGCTTGTAGTGATTCGAAGTGTTTCTGTACGACAATGACTCCGTTTCGCAAAGGTTACTTTTTTTCTTTTTTCAGTACATTACCTGCCTAGGCTTTAAAATCGAAGAGCTGTTTTGTTACCTAAGCAAAATTTTCACTTACATGAACGTGATGAATACTACAACTTATCCCTAGTTTCTCAGCGAAAAGGCTGGAGTAAGTAAACGAGAAATAATGTTTTTTTCGCATTTTATCAACGCAGTATTGGACACATGGCATACACGTCGAATGTTCATTTGTTCCCTGAGTTGTACAGTAGATACAAACTTAGGGCATAGAATGGTTACATAGGACCTATTTAAAAAGCAGGCAGCACCGCACAATTAAAAAGTAAAGTAAAACTTCTGGTGCACATTACAGCGTGATTAATTATCTACATGTCAGCTGCTCAGTTTTTAAGCAAGCACGTGGTATATCACTCTAAAGTCTCGGTTATGTAAGGCCACAGTATAAGAGCTTCATTCACACATCCCATTGTTACAGTTTATGGCACTGTTATCCCGCTTTCCAAACTTACCACTTCCACGCTGCCTCCAAACAGCTGCTCAATAATGAGAGATGACTTATGTATGTTATCATAATACAAGTGTTTTTCGAGTTCTTCGCCGTTAAGCTGTGAAAAACACACAGTCAAGCTAAAATCAGTATAGTATTAGGACTCATCCTTAACAGGTAGAAAACAGAGGGTTGGTACCCGATATAGAAACAGTCGAACTTAACCTGGTGTTTCCAGTTAATCGAAACAAAAATAAATGTGAGAAGCTATAAAACAAAGAAAGAAAATTAACAAGAAATAACATAGAAATTAGTATTGTCTGATTTATTATACTAGTAATATTACTGAATAACACTTATAAGAAAATCAAACAATCTGTTTCAGCTAACGCTAAACATGTTAATATGCATTGCTTTACAATACACATATAGTTAGGATAACATGCATATGCGCCATGACGACATTATGGCTACTCAATGTACAGGTATTCTTTCGAATATATTTGAAAATCTTGCCACTCTTCTCTTACAAGCTAATACGTTGTTTCTCTTACGTGCCCTCCTGTTAGCGTGTGTCCTTTTTTAATACATATGCGGGAACTTCATTCATTGCCTTAGGTCGCTATGATTAAAAATATATAGTGCGGACGTAATCTGATTTTTAACTTGGCCAAAACAAAAGAATTAGGGCACTGTGTTCACGCTAGTCATTGCCGCTAGTCAACGTGTGGATTACGAGACAACTAATGTTCATTCGCTGCCAAGCATTTGGAATAAAGCGAATTTAAAATTCACATTTGTAATGTAACCTCAAGCGTCAGTCGTTTTCTATGACGGATCATGGCTACTCCCCAGCCTTGTTATCCGTGCTTAAAATTATTATTCATTCCATGGCACTGTTCATGCAGCATTATAATGTAGTAGGCGTGTTCTGGCAGCCGTAGTTTCTAATCGTTAAAAAGCTGTTAAACCATTAGGCTTTTGCGAGCTTCAACAATAACACGATATTCGCACAAGCTCGCATTGAAGGAGTATGAAGAGTATTTTCTCTTTATTTTCTCATACGACAATCTGCAGTCTGCAGAAAACATACTGTAAGAAATATTGAAGATGCTTCGCGCTTGAGAGTGATTGTTAAAGCCGTCTCCACCACAAACTGTGGGGAAATTCGTAAAGTATTCATGTAAACCTTATCAGTACCTGTAAGGGACTGCGCAGTGGAGGCTGCAACCTTAAGAGCGAGGCATGGCTCCAGAAGTTAGTGCCGGTACCATCATCATCATGATCATCTTCATGCGGATTAACAGGGTGAGGGGGGGATACAGTTTCCGTTTGACGAGACGGTTTGTGCGTGATTTTTACCTGACCTGGGGGCACTGAGTAGGGATAGAATGGATTGCCTAATCGTTCCGGAGGAGGGCGTACATTATCTCGTTGGTCAAGCAGACGAATGGACGATCCTACGCGAGAAAGTCGTCCCTCTGCTGCGGCAACGTGTGATCACCACCACAGCCACGGTCACGCTGGTAGGGTTAGGTGTCCAGGTGCCACGTCCCACAACTCTCGCAGCCACATGCCATAATTTTCATTTAAGATGACGGCAAGTTGGCGTGTTGGTAAAGGCTTATGATGAAACAAGCGCTAAAAAATACACACACTCAGAGAGGACACAGACGAGTGCTGGTCTGTGTCCTCTGTGAGTGTATTTTTTAGCGCTTGTTTCATTATGATTTTCATGCCGCTCATGAAACCGCCAAAGTTCTCTGATCTCAGTGATTGCCAGTCAGCAAAGGTTTTCCTTAAATGCATTTCTTTGCGTACACTCCTGGTATCTATCTATCTATCTATCTATCTATCTATCTATCTATCTATCTATCTATCTATCTATCTATCTATCTATCTATTTATCTTTCTATCTATCTATCTATCTATCTATCTATCATCATCATCATCAGCCTGACTACGTCCACTGCAGACAAAGGCCTCTGCCATGTTCCGCCAGTTAACCCGGTCATGTGCTTGCTGCTGCCATTAGTACCCGCAAGCTTCTTAATCTCATCTGTCCACTTTACCTTCTGTCTCCCCCTAACCCGCTTGCCTTCTCTGCGAATCCAGTTAGTTACCCGTAATGACCAGCGGTTATCCTGTCTACGCGCTACATGCCCAGCCCATGTCCGTTTCCTGTTCTTGACTCACACTATGATACCCCTGGCAGCAGGATCTTGCCTGCAGCATTTCTTGTGTGCGTCTAATCTTTGAAGAGACATAGTGCTCTGGAGAACCTTCCTGACTGTGACTGAATAATCAGTTCATGTTGCTCTTGGAAGTTGAAAAATCGGGACTTAACCACAGTGTATGGTGGCTTTCGTCAAGGAATAGTGTCAGGTTGAAGAAGCGCTAGATAGCAAAGAAGTCTACGACCCGCAAGTAATAATTGCCGAGTGATGTGAGCCTACTGCCAACTCAAACACCCCACCCCCAGTAACCCCACACACCTGGTGGCTTACGTTAGTGTAGACCCAGGTTCCTGAGAGCTTCAGCCCAATCATTACTGCTACTGCAGGTTGTACTACATTTTCTGAAGACTGCATTGACGATGGAAATAGCCCATCTGTACGTTGCAAGCTTCACCCTGCATTGCTAAAAGAGACTAAAAGAGACAACCGAATTGCTGATCTCCTAGAACGTAAACTCATAGGCCAGAGCACGAGGCAGTAGACAAGCACTCCTGCTTTGGTTGGGAAAAATTCTGATGAATTCTGCCTTGCCATCAATAATTGGCCACTGAGAAGCCGAACAAAGGTGTTTTCCTGTTCCATGTCGAAGACTATTGGCACAGTCGGGTCAAGCCGAATAATTTTCAAGTTCTCACCTTTCGCAAGCGTAATTACTGACCACAGTGCATGAGCAGGATATTCCCAAGAATGCATTTATTTGCCACCAGGGCCCCTATCAGTTTACTAGGATGCCTTTTGGTATCGTAGATGGGCCAGCAACTTTCTAATCTTTGCTGGACACTGTTGCGGATGGTGTAAATCACATAGTTGCAATGACATTCCTCGAAGATATCTTTGTTTGTTGAGTCACCCTTGATGACCACGTGGAATACATTCATTGTGTATTCGAGCGCATCATGAAAGTAGGCCTCACCATTAATCTAGGCAAGATCTTACTTGGCCATAATTGCCTCAAGTTCCTATGACATGCCATTTCACGTGGGCAGTGTACACCTGATGAGGGCAAGGTACTGGCTGTGTTGGAGTGCCCTTGACCAACGGCCGTCAAAAAGTTTCAAGCATTTTTCTGCTCGGCACGGTATTATTAAGGTTTTATACCTCAGTTTTCTCTCACAGCTTGCCTCCTAAATAGACTTTTAAAGAAATAATCACCCTGGCAGTGCATTTAAAAGAATTTATAGCTATGATGCCATGGTGAAACTCCCTGACCTCAATTGGTCTCATTCTAGGCTTCTGAAAACTTCCTGTAAGCACGCTGTAAACAGCATTGGGGAGATTGTGTCCTCCTGGCTTACACCCTTCTTGATTGATATTCTGTTGCTTTCTTTATGAAGCATTATGGTAGCCATTGATCCCCTTTAGATTTCTTGCAGGATGTTTATATATACTCATCGACACCCTGTTTCCGCAGTGTCCTGCATGACGACTGCTATTTCTACTGAATCAAACGCCTTCTCGTAATCTATGTTGGCTCTGTATAGTGTTCGTTATATTCTGAGCATTTCTCTATTACCTGATGGATAGTATGAACGTGGTCAATTGTTGAGTAGCATCTATCTATCTAGCTATCATCATCTATCTTCTATCTATCTATCTATCTATCTATCTCATCTATCTATCTATCTATCTATCTATCTATCTCGCCGCTTGCGTCTTGGTTCTAATCAGCCCCTTATCTTGAATTAACAGAAATTAGTGTGGAAGAGTAAGATCGTTTGACGAATACGACTAGCTGATTATGACATGAATAATGTCTGAACTCGTCGCGTACGTTGTCAAATAAAACACAGTCACCTACCTTACGCTTGATTCACATAACATCAATTCCCAAGGTACGTGGGGTCTGCGGAAGTTTTTTTGGTGTTTTCTTAACGTTTCTACAACTTTTGCCTTGTTTCCGGAATCGACGATGCTGAAAGACAACAATGCGGTTCCGGCTGTTTTGTAGGGCAGCGCTAAGCTTTGATGGCGATTCGTGAGCGCTTTCGGCTCGTGGGACGAATTCGCACAAGCTTTTTGCTCAGAGATCACTCGTATCAACATCAAGCGCCACCTGAAGGAGGAGCTTAAACAGCGAACACATCACCCGGAGGAACATTTGAAGGCATTTACATACGTGTCATCGGCATACGACGGTTACATCACTGAGCAGGTTACTGAGGGAAAAAAGTACAGCGAGTTCTCCCCCATCTGCACCCACAGCTGCAAGATGTCGTTGAAGAGCTTTCATTTACGGCCCTGAAGAAGTTCGACACCTCAGAGAATGGAATATTGTGAAGAGTAGGGCGGCGTTGGGAGCACCAGCCACCGGCAAGCACCAGTAATCAGTCGCAAGGGACCTGGCATTCCGCCCACACAAGGCGCCCGCTAACGCTCTCGGACCGCAACCAATGTCTCTGACGGGTGCTGTGAGTACGACTACGTCTTGCTGAATTTCTTCAGCATGCCACTGTGCCATCCGGCGTGGTACAACATTCGTGATCAGTTCTGCCCAGCCTCTACTGCCCCTGTGGTTATGTAGCCGCTAGCCAACGCCTCGCCACCAGCCGCTCGTTGGCAGAAGCCGAACACACAACAGGTACACTGCCGGTACGGCGAAGGGATTGGCCATATGACCCAGCAATGCATCACGGCTAGACAAAATGTCCATCTCACGAGTTTCAGCTCAGCCAACCGGTGCAAATGCGGGCTGAATGCCCACCCAATCGGTTTCCGGGAAACCGACGTTGGTTGATGCTGCTCCGGTGGGCATCTACGACAGTTCACCTCTTCGTTGCGACTACTGCTGGTCGAAAAGTACACAAGTTTCATATCCGCTTTGGAGCGACGACCTTTAAGGCGCTCCTAAGCACTTGGTCCAGCGTAAGATTTTTGGGATGA
Source organism: Rhipicephalus microplus (assembly GCF_013339725.1). Taxonomy (NCBI): domain Eukaryota; kingdom Metazoa; phylum Arthropoda; class Arachnida; order Ixodida; family Ixodidae; genus Rhipicephalus; species Rhipicephalus microplus. Next base: position 199,043,298 of record NC_051167.1, on the reverse strand, counting down.
CAAGCGATGGCGGCTGCCGAAGCGACAAGATCCAACCACATAAGAGAGATACGTGCACTCCGCCTGGTTGCAAGTTTGTCCCAATCTTCTACCTTGCTCCGATCCACAATACACTTGGCAGCAGGCTCTCGCCTTCAGCATTTTTGTGTGCATCTGATCTATGTAGGGACATAGTACTCTGAAGAGCCTTCCAGACTGTGACCGGATTATCAGTTTATGTTGCACTGGGAAGTTGAAAAATCGGGACTTAACCACAGTGTCTGATGCCTTTCGTCAAGGAATAGTGCCAGGTTGAACAAGGGCTAGACAGCGAAGAAGTCTACGACCCGCAAGTAATAATTGCCGAGTGATGTGAGCCTACTGCCAACTCAAAAACCCCACCCACAGTAACCCCACACACGTAGTGGCTTAAGTTAGTGTAGACCCAAGTCTTGAGAACTTCAGCCCAATCATTACTGCTACTGCAGGTTGTACTACATTTTATGAAGACTGCATTGACAATGAATATAGCCCATCTGTACGTTGCAAGCTTCACCCTGCATTGCTAAAAGACACTATTATGAACAACTGCATTGCTGATCTCCTAGAACGTAAACTCATAGGCCCGAGCACTGGCAGTAGATGAGCACTCCTGCTCTGGTTGGAAAAAAATTCCGATGGATTCTGCCTTGCCATCGATAACTGGCCACTGAAAGCCGAACAAATCGTTTGTCTGTTACATGTCCAAGACTGTTGGCACAGTTCGGTCAAGCCCAATAACTTTCAAGTTCTTACCTTTCGCAAGCGTGACTACTGACCACAGTGCGGCTCCTCTAGGATATTCCCATGACTGCATTTATCTGCCATCAGGGCACCTATCAGCTTACTAGGATGCCTTTCATTATCGTAGGTGGGCCAGCAACCTTCCAAACTTTGGTGGACACTGGTGTGGATGGTGTGAATCACATAGCTGCAATGGCGTTCTTTGAATATATCTTTGTTTATTGAAGCACCCTTGATTACCACGTGGAATACAATCATTGCGTATTCTAGCGCATCAGGAAAGTATGCCTCACCTTTCATCTAGGCAAGATATAACTCTGCCATAATTCCCTCAAGTTCCTACGAAGTGCCATTTCACGTGGGCAGTGTACACCTGATGAGGGCAAGGTGCTTGCTGTGTTGGACTACCCTTGACCAACAGCAGTCAAACAGCTTAAAGCTTTGACGCGCTTAGCTGAGATTTTTTGAACTGTGTCCCGATAATCCAAGCCACACTCTAAACGAAGCATGGTTTCTCGTTGCCATCTTTAAACCCGAGCAACACATCACACTATAGACAGTTTTCCCCGCTTTCTACGAGAGACATCACTCCCCTGAGTAATATTGTATTTTTGGTTGAGAAACAAACTCACGATCCACTGCTTGTAAAACTGAAAAGCATCATGCACTCCTGTAGAACGACACAAAGTCATGCCTAATGAAGGACTTGGCTGCTTCGAGAGAACTGGAATCTAGTGGTTTACTCGTTCAGCAAAGAGAAAACCGAAATGGGACTTGGCTAGCAGCGTGCTTCTGGACTCTAGTATGTAAAATCACAAATGATCACCCCACTAGCGCACATGCAGGTTTTTTTCAAGACATTGCAGTGTCTTTCTTCTCACTTCGTTTGGCTAGGTATGCCAGCAAACATACCTGAATATAGCAGATGCTGCAAAGTTTACCGCGCTCCAAGGCCAATTGCCAAACGCCTGCATGCTTTATGAGCAGCCAGTGGGCCACTGTGCCAATAGAGGAGCTCAGTAAAGATGTCATTGGACTGCTTCCACTCACACGACGGCTCCTCTAGTACCTCCTGTTGGGGGCAGACAAGCTCACAAAATTAATTGAATGCTTTCTGCTGAGAGTTGCTGCTAGCCAAAATGATTCTTAAGTGTATGCAGAAAGTCTTCAACCTCCGAGGCGTACGCGGCATCGATTTCTAGCGACAACGACTTGTAATTCGTCAACGTACTTTAGAAAATCTTTCTAAAGCAATCCGACTTCATAGACCATCGTTCCGTGTCTTACCACCCCGCGGGACAGATGATAGAACGCCATAAAAGTAAAATAAAGAGTACCTTCTGGCCAACAGCACCAATTATAAGGAGTGGGACTCACGCATTCCAGAAATCGCATTTGCCCTCCGCACTGTGGAATGTGTTGTGACAAGTTTCACACTAGCATTTCTTTGTTATTGCACAGAGCTGCGCACTCCATGGGAGCCACGTCGCACAAAAGACTATGTTCAACTATTTGCTGAAGCCTCTCATGCCTTTTCCGAAGAAGTTCACTGTTCCCTTCCCCAAGTTTTTGAGTTTACTCAAGGGCAACAAGTTGCTGCTCAATAAAAACAAAAGGCACATTAGGACCACCAGTCACCAAGTTAACCTGAAGCCAGGCGACCTTTTTCTCAAAGACAGCCAAGCCCTATGTAATTCAGCAACAGGCGTCTTATGAAAACCCACACTAAGACGTTCAAGTCACCATAAAATTACTAAAATAGCCACCAATTATTTCCGGCTGACAGGTCGCATGACCGGCGCCGTTGCGGGATAGCCTATGCTGGCCACTAACAGTGTACCGAAGTCCCGAAGCTCAGTTGAATTTACACACTATGGGCTTACGTTGTACAGGAAGGAGGACGGGAGACGTGTGAAGACTATGTGGTGGAGGCGGCAGCCGTAAGGCCGAGCGACGGCGCCACGGTTGGTGCTAGTGCCGTCATCATAAGTATCATGAGGATGGGCAGGTGCAGGGGAGTAGGGAATAATGGTGTGTTTAACGAGGCCCATGCGCGCTTCCTCCCTGAAATCACATTCAACTCTAAACATAATTACACTGCAACACTTTTCCATTACGAAATTGTTCGTATGTAATCATAATAAAATTGCATTTATTATAATACTGGCGATAAGTCAAGGCAATTTCGCTAAGAAAACTTATACCTATGAAACAATTGGCCAGATACTAAACACTACAACAGTTGCTCTGTTACAAGTAAGCATGTTACGAGCTTTAGGTTACAATAATGCTGTTATTCTGTTCATTTTACCCTTCTATTCCAACATAAAACTTTACGCATCTCACTGAACGCGTGAAACAGTCAATGCGATAGCAACAAATCATATTCTCGTACAAAGCTGCTTTAGTGTTCGATCTTCTACTCTCAACAAATCCCTGGCTTAAAAGAATGGAGCTGTGGCAATTAAGTAAGCGGCTTCTGCCACGCAACATTCCTTTTTATTCTTCATGACATTGATGTTGTGCTTTTCTTCTTAAGTGTTTCTCTGAAGAAATATTTCTGAAGGAGAAAATGATTTTTCTAAAGAAATGTATGGCTTTGTGGAAGAAGAGATACTTAATTGCTACGCAAAAGTCTGAGTTTAATTTTCACTTGAATCTAACGTTTCTATACCAATTTTGCATGTTTTCTTTTAGTTGTCACCCTCGGACAACACTCACTTTTTCTCACAACGGACAACACTTGAACTGTTACCATAACTTTTGCAAAACGGGGTTCTTGCAGGATGTGGGCTGCCCTTAAAATTGTTGTTCCAAAACAATTGTCAAAGTGCATGCGGCTTGCTACTTTTCTACGCAAATTGTTGCAGCACAACGTGCAGCCTTGCGTTTTCATGAGCGCCATGTAGGAGACGCAAAAAAACGTTTTACAATATACTACTGTACTCAAAAATTCTGACCGAACAGTATAAAAACACTTACAAGCACAAACCATCAGTCGCAGACAGTACGGAGTTTTGGGCCAAGCTTATCACCGGCTCTAAAACAGTGCTTGACTTCGTGAAGGCAACAGACTTGCACCGGTGGGAATAGAAGAAATAGGACTATAATGACTGTGAACTGCAATTTTCTGTGTGCGTGCTCTCCTTTCTCTCCCTCTTTCAAACTCCCTCATTCCTGTCCTCATTGTAGGGTAGCATACCGGTCCTTCTAAACATGCAACAACCCTGCCTTTCCTTTCTGTCCTGCTCCATCATTCCTTCCTTCATGTCATTTAATGTGCGTTATATAAAGCAAAGCTCGCGTAACGTGCAGTATAGTAAAAACACATGTGCCGTTATGCCAACTTGCTTCGCCCACTTTAGCAACATTCTTTGAGTATTATTTCACTCCCCTACACTTCTGTTATAACTAAACAAATGCACGCATATTGATATCTCAAATCAATGAGCACTCCTTGTGGCCATCTACTCATACAAAGTACGAAAATTATTGCGGAAACGTCAAAAACATACTGGGTGTTTCTGTTCAACAATAATAAAATCGTGCAAACGTTCACTATTATTCCTTGAAATGTTTCGAACGACTTCCAACAGCATATCTAAACGTTGGTAGTATTCTTACGTTTTCTGTATGAAACTGGGCGGAAGATGAGGACACGAATTGCAAGTTCTTCGCTAGTATAGAGCTCTTTTCCAGAGTAAGGGTGAGACCATCATGAACGTGCAAGATGAGTTGTCCTTCTTTGTCCCTGCTCTCGAGAAGCCTTGGGTGCACAATGAACCCTAGAAAATAAATGGAAGTGCAGCAGTGTTCTTGACATATTTCAAGATTTTTTATATCGTGCTCTCAATGGGCAAACTGAATTGATCTCTCCATACTATAATGTACATCACTACAGAGAACTATTTCTAACTGAAGTTTTGTTGATGGTTTGTGCCATCGTAAAAAAATTTACCAGTCTAAATATTTCTCGCTATTTTGAAATTGGTTCATAGAAATATAGCAAAGATGTTAAGTGTATACGGAGTGACTTGATTTCAGGCTACTCTGAGTAGGAAAATGGGCATGCAGTACACTTCGATAGGTGCTATCAAACTTGGTCACTACGAATACATTGTGTAGCGACAGCACATATTACACCTGTGGCTCTCCGTGTAAACGTGATTGAGAATAAGTTTATGGAAGCGCACCAATCAATGCGAGGAGTAACTTCATAACATAGAAGCTGTGCTTACCTGAGCAATAGTTGTTGAGGAATACAGAAAAAAGTATGTATTGGCAAGCTGCGGAGAGTAGCGGCTTAAATTTTGCTCTGTAAGGGAAGCAATGGTCAGACTTCATAGCCCTCAAAGTTCAGATATCCAGACGCCTCTTCTTTTTCTCTGGTTGAATAACGAAAATTCATGTCATTTTAATACACATGCTACCGATACTTTATATAGGCAATAAAGGACACGAAAGTGGATTTGCAACGATTCGTCGCGGAAGACGCCGCTTGTCAAGTTAAAAGGTCACTTCACGTGTCTATAGCCCTTAGTGTATATAAACTCCCATATTAAGTGCAGTAGATACCGTAAACATGGAATAATTCTTCTCCTTGACCTAAGGAACTACGATTTGTGTTACTGTTAGAACTTTTAGTAACAAAAAAAAAAAGCTCAGTAACTTCGAAGGAAAACGCACAAAATTCACTAAAGACGTTCTATCGTTTCCTGCCATTCACATATCAATTCATCATTCTTCGCAGGACAATGAAAGCAACGTGCATGTATCAAACCGTGTTGCAAGATCACTAGCGACGACAAAAATACATTTATGCTCATACGTTTTAGGCCCCTACGCGTTTAGCGAAACTCCTCAGGAGTTTCATAATGCGCCAAGGAGTTTCAAGATAACTACCAAGGAGGGCTAGTATGCAAAGTTGGTGGCATGTCTGCGTGCTTTGCTGGGGAAGGCCATTGAAAGACGAAAGTCTTCTGTCTGGAGAGAGAGAACAAAACGTTTACTTGAAGAAAATAGGTAAAGAGACAGTGCGTGAGATCACGCGCAATCTAGCAGTACTTTGAACAAATGAAGTTTTTCTAGAACGCAATGTCACTGGTAGCGGGCTGCATTATGTATTTTTAGTGAAACGTAGCAAACACCCATTTTTTGGTGACAGCGTGGCATTGCCAGTGGTGTGGTATAAGCACTGCGTCTTTAGAATTACGTATCTATGCATTTCTTTTGGAAATAAAGTAACTTACTACCTAATTAGCCTGTACTGACGTTGCGCCCATATATACGTTATGTTTGCTTTTAGATCGGCAATGCTAGCACGTATGAAGGCAGAAACCTGATCAGTATGGCTGATCGCAGAGAGAGGGGTTCAACTTGCGCATTTGTACTGAATCAGGTGACCTAAAAAGCAGGAGAGCTAGAGAGACAGACAGGAAAGAAATTTTTGCGTTGAAATTACAGTGAGGTAGAATATGATCTATTGGCGCGACCATCAGGCCGCGGCTTCTGTATTGGTGGTCGAAAACAACACGGACGGCCGCTAGGATTTCTCGCGGCGCTACTGCGCCTTTTCATGTCATGTGCGCGGGGCGAGCGCCGCCGGCCAAGTCTTCCCTGTATAGCGCGGGCAACGCAGGAGTCAATCAATGCATGTGCGTGAGTATGTCAAGGAGGATTAAAGAAAAATTGCTAGAGTTGAAGCTCCCGTAGTGCTTTGCCAGCAGAAGTGAAGCCACCTTTTGCCACTACCAAGATGGCGGAAACATGCTCTTTTCTGATAGTGCCCACGTAAAGATCAAGTGGCTTTGATATGTAATGTAAACGCTATGTTAGTTCTGTATTAAAAGGTAGTTGTTCCCGACGAATGAACACACAGAAACTTGTATGGATGACTGAATCTTCAAAGAACATTGCCTCCAATTAGAGGCTCACTAAGGAAAACTAGTAACACTAAGACGCACTTGGAGAACTATGTGACCCGAAAAAGTTGTCACATTTAACTCGTTGGGCGTGCAAGGGAAACACTTCGTTTTTAATCGCTAAGCGGTGATAATTTATCGTGCCCCTAGTAATAAGGCCGCACAGCCACCATCTTGCCAGAGGAACGGCTCCACTTCTGCGCGATCATTTCCACTCCAGCCATTTTTTTTAATCCTCCTTGGAGTATGTGTGCGAGTTTGACGCGTTGAGCCACCGCCACCTGAAGAAACGTCTTCAAGGCCTGGAAGCTCTACCGCATATGTCAACGCGCTGATGACGCTGGTTGCGTTGTGCGGCGCACTATGCAACTGACCCCGGCATTCGGCGGTGCGTTTGCATCGGCGTTTCAGTTCCTGCACCATTACTGCACTTCGACGAGAAACAACGAATGTCGCATCGTTCTCTGTGCCGTCGTGCTCTTCGGAGTTGTGATGATGTGTACTGCTTGTGGTTGTGCTTGTGTTCGTTGGGGAGTGACCAGATTGCGAGCAGCTGCGGTGCCACGAAAGTGTTGTGTCCACATCTCTCTGAAAACCGTGAATCTGGGCCACGAGTGCATGCATTCGTATTTTTTTACTGACCGAGGCGCGCGAAAAGACATAGATACGGGCTCTCCTATGGGATAGTGTCAGCCCAACAAAACAGGAAATAGTAAATATACTGCTTTTCTTTCGTTTTGTGTTTTGTGTTACATCTAGTACCGTGTTATTCCGTGTTTCTTTTATCCCATGCCTGTGTTTCGAAGTATGCGTTAAGGCCACCACCATAAACGGGAAGCGTATGCTGTCACTTTTTTTTGTCAATCGCAGATGTTCGAAATAATGTTTAGTCAGAGTGGTAAAGACGAGAGGGTCAGCGACGGCCAGAAGAAAATCCTAGCGCACTCGACAGGCGCTTTTGATTCCTCCGGTCCGTGTGCATGATTCTCAACAAGTGTTCTTGCGGGACGCATACGGCGCTCTTGTGGTCCGCGGTCCACGTAAACGAGCGAAGCCGATGAGCGTCTCTTGCAGGCCGGATTATTGCATTTCTAGTTCTATCGAGCTACTCTACAGCACGCTAGCTCCGTGTTCGAGTCTTTACGTTGTGAGATATCCCGCACCGACAAACATGTACCTCGCGACATCTCGAAAGGGAAAACGAATTTCGATTGCTTTGCACCAGGTTGCCCAATCGGTAACTGGGGTGCTCGAAGGCGCCGCTCTTTGCTGCTTCCAGGGTTGATGATCTCCGCAGAAAGTGGGAGCGCAACCTCCGGAGGGCTGACAAGCCTCTGACCGAAACTTCAGTACTGTGCGAACATCATTTTGAGCAAAGATACATCCTGCGCGAATATGTGCACGTGATAAACGGCAGTGAAGTGCACATTCCCTGAGAAAAACTACCAATGGTTCCTGATGCCATGCCTGTGCTTTTGCCATGTAGTCCAAGCAGTAACTAACCTTGTAATTTTACGTTTGCATGAACCAGAAAGCAAACTCACTTTAGAAGTAACCACATCCACAGCTCTGCAGGAGTTCGCGATGGCCCGACAACGCAGCCGAAGCTGGCATGGATTGGATGGATGGATTGGATGGATGGATTGATATAGCTGTACCCTTTAGATCGGGTGGTGGCTAATGCCACCAAGCCGTAATACTTAGCGAACCAAAAACTAGATTTTTTCTCTTTAAATAGTGAGGTTGAGGACTCGTATTTTTCAGTGAGTGGTTTAATTTTCACTCGTACCTTGACTTCAGCCACTAATCTGAGGACCTCCTTCGAGTTAATTCTACCCGTTTAAAGTATATTTTTCCCTCCCTGTCCCTAAACCTCAGTGCTTTGAAAATGAAAAACTCTGCGCCATCATCCCGAACTATAGGGTGAAGCCCTTTACAGAACATTATCATGAGTTCAGCAGTTGCCTCTTCTTCTCCACACGCACTGCATACCTTGTCTACCCCTTCGTATTTGGCCCGATATGTCTTGGTTCAAATTACTCCCGTCCTGGCCTCAAACAGTAGAGAACTACAACAAGTATTATCATAGATCCTTTCCTTGGCAATTTCCTGCTTAAAAGTTCAGTAGATCTCTAGTGCGGACATCTTAATCATGCCAATTCTTCACATATCGGTCTCAGCTTCCTTCACCTTTTTCTTAACCAATAATTCTTTTTGGTTTGGCCCCCTGCTGTTTTCCAAGTATTTACCAGTCAATTTTCTGGTTCGCTTCCTCCATTTTGTATCAACATTCTTCATGTACAAGTACCTGAATACCTTCCGGGTCTAACGATCCTTCCCCGTTTCTCTCACTCGCTTATGAAATTTTATCTTGCTGCTAGCTTCTCTGCCCTCAAATGATGTCCCTCTCAGATCACCTTGTACTCCCTGATTTGGTGTATTCCCGAGAGCTTCTAAGGCAAGCCTACCTATTCTACGTTGCTTAATTTCTAACTTTGCTTGAACTTCTGATTTTATGCACAAGACCACGTTGCCGAACGTCAGACCAGAAACCAAGACCCTTTTCTACATTCGTCTCAGAACATCATACCTATTGTTATTCCACAGTGCCCTGTTTCTCATCACCGCTGCATTCCTGTTACCTTTAGTCGTCACGTATATTTCGTGTTTCCTTAGGTACTCGGCCCCATTGCTTATCCATACGCCCAGATATTTGTATTTATCTGTTATCTCTAGCGTGACTTCCTGTATTCTAAGCTCACTACCTTCATGATAATTAAAAATCATGACTGTTGAGTTTTCCTTACTGAATCTGAAATCTAACCTATCTCCCTCATTACCGCAGATGTCCATCAATCTCTGCCAACCTTCATTGTTGTCAGTCATTAGCACTATATCATCTGCGTACATCAATGCTGGTAGTGCCTGTTCAGTGAGTTTTCCTTGTTTGACGAAAGAGAGGTTGAAGCCCAATCCACTTCCCTCTATATGGCCTCTAATCTTCGTAGGTACATCATGAATAACAAGGGTGACAGAGGCACCCCTGCTTAAGCTCCCGTTTTACCTCTGCGGGCTTGGATACCTGTTTTTACCACTTTATAAAAATCTTCCCTATTGAAAATTCTGGGTTGGAGGATGCTGGAATTATTGGTAGATATGGTGGAAAGAATTGTGGATATGGTGGAAATATTAGTGGTTATGGTGTAAATAATAGTGGATATGGTGGAAACTGTAGTGGGCATATAGGCTGATGACGGCGAGAGTGGAAAAAATGGTAGCAGATGGTGGTGGTGGTGAGCCAATGGTGGTGACGGTGGAAAATGCCGGCTCATGGTGGTGAGGCGAAACGTGTTTGGTGGAAGGCTTGGTGAGCAAGGTGGATGAGGGTGGCATAATGAAAAGCTTATGACAGTATGTGAAATCACTTATTTGTAGTGTTTCATTCTTGAATACGCAGAGATATATTTTATTGTCAAAAGAAACCAACGCTGCTCATTACGCTTTCTAGTAAGTTTTTTTTTCAATTCCTGTGGTTTCAACAACGCTTCAATTTTTGTAAAGCATAGAGTAGGCGGCCGAGAATATGTTTACATTTCCCGGACGTACTTACAGCAGTTTGACATCCGCAATTTGTTTTTTTTTTGTTGTTGTTGGGATGCTTAGAAGACTGGAGTTGTCACTGTGAACATGACAATAAATGTTTGACATCGGCGCGCAGTTGTCGACAAATAAATGGGCTCCAGTTCGCAATTGCTCCTTTCAATGTTGGAGCAGAACACAGCGCGGTAACTTGATGTCCCCACGCTATAAACGCAACTCTGGTAATTCTTGCACACTTTATTGTTTGAGCCGTACCTTTAAGTTAACAAAGTGCGTGCGAATACGCATAAACTTTCATTTTTCGAGATGCGTCGAGATGAGCCCCAGCCAATTTGACTTTCACCCTTCTGTTCTACCAACATGATTTCCACCAAAGGTTAGTCATACCGACCGAGCCCGTACGAGTGTTATCGGCACTTCTGAGTTCAGAATACACAATTTTGACGAGTAAAAATGACAATACAGCACAGCTGCGGCATTATTTACTTAAATGAAGCCTTTTTTATAGTGAACGGTGTCCGCGCAAGAAGCGACAAACATCGATGCGACACGCTTGCAGCACTTCCACCAAAGGTACGTCTTTCCTCACCGACAGCCGCCGGTCGCACTCGCCGGCACTTCACTGGCTCTTATGCGAGATCATAGACACGTCAATTCGTACGCTTACTGAACCAATATGATAGCATGTTTTTGGCGCACTGCATTTGTTTTGAACAAGCCGTTATGTAGCTGTCCTTAATGGCAGAGCAACAGCGGTGCGCTGGCAAGACTGCGGTGGGAGTTGCGCGAAAAACATCAAAATCAATTGTGTGGGCGTATCTATCGAATGAGCATAGAAGCGTAATAAAGCCTGAACTGATATCGCCCTTTGGAAGGAGCGAGAAACAGATGAAAAACTTGCCAGTAACAGCCGATAAACACTACCGGCTCTTCAGTCCACTGAGTTGTTTTTTTTTCCTTGCGGTTGTAAATTGTAACAAAAACATAGCGCCGTTGCCATTATCGCAGTGGCAATCTTTACAGGCAGCAGTTGTTTGTGTTTATCAAATGTGCAACGTTTAGTAGCAGGTGCAGATCCCGTCCCTCCCGAGTAAACAACAAACAGAACTGAAGTGAAACAGTGACTTTGTGAGTTGACTACTTCTTTAACGGCCATGACGCCATCTGTCGGCGTGACAAAGCGGTTAGTGTGCTCAATTTGAAATACGAAGGTGGCACGTTCGATTCTGCGCTGTCACACTTTTTTTGCGGGTGCTTTCTAAATCCTTTTTACACAACTATTTTTATTATTTCTTTAGTGGCAGCTCGTCACGGTGGTTCTGACGCTGCTTCGCGCTCCAGCACTGCCAGCTGGAGCATGCCATTCACCATCCACTCCACCATACGCCACCATACACCATGTGCCACCTACATTTCCACCAGCATAATCCACCAAAATGGTGGCGGGTGGAATCCACCATTCCTATGGTGGACTTTTTTTTTCAGTAGGGTTGTTACCTTTATAGATACCCTTTAGAAGATGAGTAACTCCATCTTCCACACCTAGTATATCCAGTATTCCCCACAAGTCCTCTTGAAACACGCTATCGTACGCTTCTTTGATATCCAAATATGATAGCCACAGGGGCCGGTGTTCCTTTTTATGCTATTTCGATGCACTGCGTGAGCGAGAACAGATTGTCATCCAACCACCTGTGATTCTGAAACTCATTCTGCAGTTGCCCCAGCACCCCCTCATCCTCTATCCATGCCTGCAGTCTTTCCTTTATACTCTGCATCGCCAGCCTGTAGAATACTGATGTCATTGTTATAGGATAATAGTTGTTTATGTCAGCATTAATTGTCCTCCCTTTCTTTATAGATCATGCTCATCCTGCTAAGTTTCCATCCATTGGGGACTTCACCATCAATTATAATTTTGCTGACTGCCTCTCTCAAAGCCTGCTTAAACTTCGGACCCAATGTCTTTATCAGCCTAATTGTAATGCCATCTGCACCTGGTGATGTACTACTAGGAACCATGTTTTCAGCTCTTTCCCACTCTTGTGAAAATGAAGACATGGCCGCGCCGCGGTGGTCTAGTGGCTAAGGTACTCGGCTGCTGACCCGCAGGTCGTGGGTTCGAATCCCGGCTGCGGCGGCTGCATTTCCGATGGAGGCGGAAATGTTGTAGGCCCGTGTGCTCAGATTTGGGTGCACGTTAAAGAACGCCAGGTGGTAAACATTTCCGGAGCCCTCCACTACGGCGTTTCTCATAATCATATGGTGGTTTTGGGACGTTAAACCCCACATATCAATCAAAATGGAGATATTGCGCCATTTGATTCATCCTTGTCTATTATGGTGCATAAAGCACTTCTTTGTTGAAATTTTTCTGTCACCCTTATTCTTATACATTCAATAGCTTCGTCCCCTTCTAGCCTAGCACCTTGAGCTGTAGGTAAAAACCGCTGTTCTAGGCTCGTCTTATTTCTTAGGGAGTTTAGAGGGTCCAAAATTTCGCAGCTGCCTTTCTATTTTTTTTTTGGTACTTTGGCCAGCCACTGAGCTCCCTCTCTTCTAATCTTTTCATTGATCAGAAGGTTGCATCCTTTCTACAGCTTAGAAAGATTTCCCATTCTCTTTCAACATTATCTGTCAGTTCACCCCGCTGCTTGGCATGTCTGTGTTCCCTAGAGGCTTCCTGACGTTTTGCTATGGCTCTATTAACTTCCTCATTCCACCAACTCTTGAATTTGTGTCGTGTTTTCCGGGGTGACTTGTCACGTGCCTTAGCAAGCTCTAGCTCAAACAGCCTAATTAGATTCGTGTATTTCCACACCGTTTTGTTATCCTCAGTGATTACTTTCTCAATTTGTTTAGTATCTATTTCTATTTGCCTTTCTGAATAAATTTTGTTTTGTAGTTGCTCATTTTGTCTCTTTCCCATTTTCACTGCTCTTCCAAAACTTAGCTTGATACGTTTGCGATCACTACCCAGACTTCTGGAGCCACCTTCACCTATGTGCAATTCCGTGAGCTTATCAAACATCCTATGTGACATCAGTGCGTAATCTATCGTCGACTGCAGCCTTCCTACCTCCCATGTTATTTGCCCTTCACACTTCTCGGTACTGTTGCAAATGATCAAATCATGCCTTTCACACATATCCATGATCATTTTGCCTGTTGGGTTGGTATAACCATCTGTATCTTCTATGTGCGCATTCACATCACCTAGCATAATTATCTCGCACTCTCTTCCTAACTCCTCAGTGTCCTTTGATATACACTCTATCATTGCCTGGTTTTCCTCTATGGCCTTGGCTCCCGCCCACAAGTACACCAAACCAAGGAGTGTAATTTGCCCTGCCACTTTTCCTTTTAGCCATAAATGTTCCCTGCACTCCTGCTTGACCATTTGCCAGTCTGTACTTCTATGAATGAATGCCCCAATACCATTCCCTTTTCTGCTGTCTTCTGTTCTATTACAATATTCCCACGCGTAGTCCGGATTGTTAGGGGGTTTTTCTATGTCCCAAAGATGCGTTCTACAAAACCGTATACCATCAGCCTCTCCTCTCTTAGCTGTTCTTCTATCTTTTCCCACTTCAGCCTGTTCCTGCCAAACTTCATGTTAATATACTCTATGTCTGCATTGGCTCGGTGCTCGTGGCTACGTCTATTCCTGCCCCGGGCTCTGTATATCTTAGACACTGGTGTCACTTTGCAATCGTTTTTGTCCATACCACCTGTCAAAAGTTCTCCCTGGTTAATTCCCTCGTTACTAGCTATCCTGCACCCTGAAGGGCCCGCGTGCTCCCTAAAAAAGCTGCTGCGGGTCCTGCAAGTCGCCAACCCACCTCATGAACTAGCCACCCATCGAAGTGAAATCTGTCTTGTTGAAAACCACCCCTCCTATGCACCTCTCTGTTTATTTCTACCACCTCAAAGCCCTTCTCTCGACTCATCCGCCATATATCTTGGTTTGCGATGACAACCGCTCTTTGCAGGTTGCTGTCACGCATCGGTAACTCCGGTATTGTGCATATCACTACCAGTACCCGAGAAGTGGCACGCATTTCATCGACCCCTTTCGCCAGTGTGGTCGCTAGTCCTGCCGTATCTTCAGATACGACATCGTGTAAACCGCCTGAAATTATCACGATGGTTCGTCTATCAGCTGTAGTTTTGAGTTTTGTGCTTGCTTGCCTCATGTCTGCTTCCAGCTTGCGTCCTGGGAACGTCCCTACTGCAACCTTCTAGTCACCTCTTACCCTCTTCTTGATTGCTTCCGCGCAGTAATCTTTATTTTACCTCTAAAGAACAAACAAAAAAAGCGCACAGATGAATGAACCAGCGCCCTTTTTTGGAATAGACACTTTTTGTATGGTCTGACCGATCCCGGAAAGAGGGACCACACTCTTATAACACGAACGCAGCTTTGAAAATATACATTGAGCGCTTAGTTGTCGCAAGAAGATATCAAGAGGTTATAGCTGTTGTGCTATGGAAGGTGTTATTAAGAAAGTGATCTCACCTGTAAACAGAACACGGCCCTCTCCACCCTATATATAAGTGCTACTGTAGACCGTAATGCAGCTGCACAGCGTATGCGTGACGGAAAAAGTGTTCTGCTCTTCCTTTGTGTGATGTACAGATAAAGGTACAATTCAACAAGTCTGTCTGGTCTGAACGCTAAGCAAGAATTGTAACAGCTGTACCCATGCTCCTCACCTTAGCAGCGTTAATCCAACACCAGTTGTGTCTGAGAATTGATGTGAACGTGGCCGTAGTCTTACACGTCAAAGCTTCGTACCCGTTGAAGCTTCCAAGGCACGCGCATTTGTCTGCATGAGTGTGGTATTTTCGACGGTCTTGGACTACTATTCGAGGAAAGTATGTGGGAAGAACCTTCTTCTTCAGTTGCTGTTTTCCTAAAGCTGGCAATGACCTTGGGTGCACGTGCCACACATCAAAATATTCATACCCAAAAAGTTCATTTTCTCTACACAATGACATCTACTGGCATCCATAATACATAGTTTAATTATTATTTCGTACTTCTGAATTATACTTTCAATATGAAATGCGGCGTTTTTGACCTTTCTAGGGCCTCCGTCGACGAATAGTCTTGAAGCTACAGCTAGCTGAATGCGACGCACGGCATCAAAATTTCTTCTCTGCCATTTGCCATATTTTTTATTTCTTAGGTACAGACGCATAAACTACCCGCTGAGCGTGACATTTTGACCAACTTCCAAACGTTACTAATAGCTTGAGGTGTCCTTTCTATTGCTATTAGTTATCTTTCTGTACTTCTCAGTAACTTGTCATCGCTGTGTCATGAACATTGAAAAATAAAACAACATAATCCATTTTCGAGGAACCAATGCCTTTATTGAGATATAGCTCCCAGGTGCCATTTGTTGAGAAGAATATTCCAAAGATTCTTTCGGCAGGACTAGTTATAACCGAAGGCTACCGACAACTTGTAAATGTCAACAGTGAACGAAAAGGATTCTAACTATAGACACACGCTTACTTTCGCTTCACTGCTTTTTTTAATGTGACACTGTGGGTAAACGAACAGCCCCATTTTGCTTCATTTCCTTCAGGAATGCGTCCGCTGTTACTTAAACCGTTCACGGCAGTGGTACCATTTTTCAAGATATAATAGAGTATGCAACCATTGGTATGGTAGGTAATTAAATGGTCTCTTACGGAGCATTTCGCAATAAAAAGGATACTTTATCGAATTGCTCGCCTCTGCTGACGTCAAGCCATCTTCTAGCCAGCTTTTTAAAATAAATATTGTGAAGATATGGGCCTTACACAGTGCTACATAAACTATACAGATCTCCCTAATGGCCATTCATAGTAAGGCTACGTACAGAGTCGCAGGTGACCACTCGATTGGTCGAAAAAGCTCTACTTTTTACACTACCCCTGTGACCCTGTGACATGGTCATAATGATTAAGAAAGCTTCGTATACATTCGGAATAGTTGTTGATAGCTTATTTTTCACCACTGAAGGCGTGTATCAAGGAATGTGGTGACATGCCCCACTGTAGTTGTCTAGCGACTAAGGTAGTCGAATGGTGACTCGCAAGTCACGGGATTGAATCCCGGCTGGGACAGCTGCATTTTCGATCGAGGCGAAAATGCTGTAGGCCCGTGTTCTCAGATTTGAGTGCACGATATAGAACCCTAGGTGGTCAAATTTATTTAATCCCTCCACTACGGCGTCACTCCTAATCGTATGGTAGTTTTCAAACGATATATCCCGGATATGGATCAATCAGAAAGTGTTGACACAACGCTCGGTTCATCACGTTATTTTAACTACGTGTTCACCTCCAAAGTGCTCTAAGCTGGTCAAAGCGAAGGCTTCAGTGATATTCAAAAAACATGGGACTCTTTATTGGACTAACTCGGGCCCTCGAATGGAGCGTTCAAAGTACGAGCAATTTATCCTGTACACTGATAGCAGCTGAGCAGTCGTCAGCTGTCGACAGGGGCGTACGCAGAAATTTTTTTCAGCATTGTGGCACTTTGATTTCGTGAAGCGGGGCACTTTCCTATAATGGCCATGTTTTTATATGTATGCCATGGCGAAAAAAATCAGAGCGAGGGCACGGGTTTGGTGTACCACCCCTTAGCTTCACCACTGGCTGCCGAGTAACCCTATTTTCGGTAAGGCGTGTAGGTACTTATGTATGTCACATCGAAAACTCCAGCCTTATTGATTCTGGGCTCGTTAGGTCCATACAAACTGTGAAGTTTTTGTTGGCCGCTAAAGCTCATCAGGATATTCTCAAATATTGTGAAATGCTCCCAGACACTCATTTTTGGTTTGCGTATAAGGCAGCGCCTACACGTCTAATCAACAAATTTTGCAGTTGCGTTTGTAATTATGCACTCGTAGCTATATTTTAAATCTGTAGAACGTCTAAAGTAGTTATTCGCCTGTATTTCAGCAATAATATCGAAGGGCTTGCGGGGTACGGTCAAGTGGATAAAAAGGTCGACAGCTACATACTTCAAGATTGGCTCTGTTCCTAATACATAAGCGGCGCTCCTGCTACGTCTGCCGTCGTTGTAGCTTGGGCACTTTACGAATGAACAATGTGTTTCGGCTGCATTAATTTACTTTCCTATTACTAGAACCACAAGTGGTAGGAGGGGCCTTGCTGGTATGAGGACTACTCGTATATACTTAAAATATAAGGAAAAGCTACCCAAAAATGTCGTACTTTTGTAGCCTTCTTCATACCACCCCTCAAATAAGAGTGAAAGTGGGAGTGTGCAAGGTTGTTTCGCTTACGAACACCCAAATGGTTAAACTAGTGATGTGATGAGAGTGTTTGTAAAGGTGCGTTTAATAGAACCTTGGTGTAAAGCTTCCAGCGCACTCATTGCCGCAAAAGTAATAAGGGTGGTCTTACAATACGTGAGTACTGTACTGTAGGCCGAAGTTGTTCCCGAACTTTTTCTCCGTCACAACTACTGTGCTGTAGAACCGGCTGTGCGAAGAGCAAGTGTGACGTTCGAATGAATACTTGTTTGTTTTCCGTCTTTAATCTTCTGCTATAATGCCTTCGGGTAATTCGGGGTAATTCTTGAATAGATAATAAATAAAAAAAAGCATGCGCCAAGTCTCTGTAACCACACTCGTATTTGACGGATTCTAACAAAATTGTGGCATTTGATTCGTGAGAAGATATGCTCTTCTAAAAAAGCCATTTGAAGAATGTTTTGATTAGTGTTGCACGGCCCCTTTTGGAACAATAAAAATGAATAATTGAATGAAGTAATGAATGAAAAAATGAATGCATGTAGAAAGGCCGCCTCTTCACAGCAATCCTATCATTGTACTTTGCGACATATAGGTACAAACATACCAAGCTGTGTAAGCATTCCAACGTATGTCACGAGTTCAGCTTTGATATGTCGCATAAGTGGACACATTCGCAGTGCAATAAAATAAAAGCATATACCTTGTCTAATTCGCTTCCGTATCTGCTCTAACAAGTCATATAAGCGAAGCACAAGTCAAGGAAATGAAAATTAGTGGTCTGTTACACTGACCTCCAAATTTTGGGTGCTGGCACACAAAATATCCCTTCGGCAGCTTCAGAATCACTCCCACACTCTATTCTCTCAAGAATGTTTGTTTCGATATATCGGGTGTTCAATACAGGGTGAACTCACTCTAAAGCAGGCGTCTTCCATTTAGTTATATAGAGTAACAGGTGTGCAGTTAAGCTCCTTCAACATCATTGCCTACAGACTAGCTCCACTTTATTCCGTTTTATCCTTTATAGAGCTAGACCTTCTGGTTGAAAATGACTTAGTCTTGATGTCTCAACACTGCTGATATCAAAATTATCTTTTATAAAAACAAGTAATTTTATAAAATACAAAATGTTACTCAAAAAATGGATATTCGACTGCAGCCTTCAGTGAGCCAAAGACTCGGATTTGTAAAAACAGCGCAGTTTGCCATCTTTGGAGTTGTCCTGTGAATAACAGTGTGAATAATAGCGAAAGTACATGTAACAATAAGGTGACGTCTGGTGGAAATTAAAGGTGTGATCAGCATCAAAGCTGGTGACATATGGTTAAAAAGTTCAAACTGCTTTTAACTATATACCAGAGAGGCGTGGAGCACTTCGCACAGAACTTCGTGAGCGACATCACAGTACTCTCGTTTCGAAACGGTATGATCCGTAAATGTGTACAGGAGAGTCCAGGTATCTTGGCAAATCACTCCGCAGTAAGGCCGTTAACAGCAGTGCATCTGATCTCTTCGCATACTTTATTTACGTGCGTTCGTCTTGAGTTTGCTGTTCTAAGAAATCAACCGCATTTGCATGTTATATATAGGTACCTAAGGGGGGGGGGGGGGGGGCTTCCTTGTATAGCTCTGAATCATGTTATTTCGAGCGTAAGGGCAGCCTAACCTGCCTAGTTCTCATAAAAGTCTTAAGTTCAGTAGCCTCGTGCTTAGTCAGCTTCAGTGGCCAAGGAGCATGTTCATTGGGTCCCAAGATCTCTGCCCCGCATTCAATGGTCAGCAGGAGGCTTCAGAGGGGAGACGTAGGCATTGCAAATAAATCTGAAAGTTTAATCTTCGAAGTCCATGGAACGACTGATTGTCCAAGCCAAGCACGTCGCGTTGTTAGCATGGCGCGCGCATGTAGGCATGCTACAAGTGCCGCGTGAGGACAATGCCACGATTTCCTGACTTGTAAACAAGTTTCTTGTTCACGGCAATACACCTTAACTACACGATTTTTTAATCACTCGGACAGCCAACAGATAATATCCATCAGGAGTATACAAATTGCTGGCAAGCCCACATAACAAATTGGAGCTTTTCATTTCACTAGCATGATCGATTACTTCGGTGCTCCAAAAAAAGACATTCATAATGCTCAGACATCCATGAGCGCTCTGACTGTTCGAAGGCGATGAGAAAAAGAATCTTTCACTCAGGTTAGAGCAAAATTTAAATTCACACGCAAGCGATACGTCCACGGTAAATCATTGCAATCATCAAGAACATAGCTCATGCGACAAACGTAACATACTTCAGACACTAAAACACCGTTAAACGGCGTTCTTATAATGTGGCCTTGAAAGGACTAACTCTAAAACGCACTCTATTCATATTCTGGCACGGCTATTTTTAAGAAAACATAAGTGTTGTACAATGAAAAGTTTTCGTACTTCCAATCTTTTTTTTTAAATTTCACCTATGTTTTATATCAGAAATACGAAACATGACTTTGAGGAGTGTCATCGCTTTTCACAGATCTTTTTTTTTCTTTTTTGACTTGCCAATATTCATGTAAGTAAGTTCGCTCAAATAAATTTCGATATTCTCGTGGATAAGGTCGCTCAAAATAATTGCGACAATGATTACACTCACGAGAGAAGAGGCACAGGTTCTGATTATGCCAAGGTTCTAGCAGTCAATGACAGTGTCTCATCAGCGATAGTCACTTGCGAGTTCCATACAAGCCAATCAGAGTCATAACAACAACCAAGTGAAAGATTCGCACAAAAAAAGCGAACACTTCATAGCAGCTCAACCCGAACTGTTCGCGTTTTATGGGCATCGGAAAAGTGTATGGCAAACTGCGTATGACTAGATTCCATATTTTAAAGACAAAACAGGGCATTCAGAACGTGAAGCTGTAAAAATGAAAGGCTAACTTAATTTAGAAGCGTTTCATGATTTTCAGCATGCCGCACCAGTGCAGTAGAACGAGAAAAACACCACCGGTATAAGCCATAGCCGGTGCCAATGAAGGACAGTAATTTAAGGGCCTTGAAGCTGTTTGCGAAGAGGACAGACAAGCTGCGCTGGGAAAGTGTTCTGAGGGTGAGGCGTGGAGCTTCCGTTTAGATTGTTTTGTCCGAATGTCGTCGGTAGCCGTTGGTTCTACGGCCACGCGCTCACACGTGTTTCAGGGTGAGCCGACGGTCTTACTACTGCTACTGCCCCGCTTTGGAATCAAGTATGGGCGTTTGACGCACGACGAGTTAAAAAATCAATTGAGCACGCCGCCAGCGTGTTCTCACCCATCCCGAGTTTAAAAACGCCGCTAACCTGACGTTTCATTCGAAGATATCAGATGGCGCGACACCTCTGTGTATCAAAACTGCCTCGAATCAGTTTTGCTTCGCACAGAATTATGGTGATGACACCTTGTTTTTAAGGGTCCTCAATGGAGTCGTGGACATGGACACCAACTCTAAATCCTAAAGGTGAAAAGGAGAAAGAGGAGAGAGATGGAAGGGGAAAAGGGAGGGTGAAAGGGGGCGCCCGGGGGAGTCCACCTTATATACTTATTTTTCTTTTTTTCCTTTTTATTTCTTTTCTTATTTTCTTCGTTTTCTCGCTTTTTTTCCTCTTTCTCTTTCTCACCCTATGATTCAAGATTGTATAAAGCTGAGCACCAACAAACTGTGCCCTAAATCCTGAAGAAGGCCTGACTCTAGGCCAAAACGTCGAAATAAACTATATATATATATATATATATATATATATATATATATATATATATATATATATATATATATATATACAACGGGGTTTATGTGCAGAGCAGAACGCAGAAAGCGAAGCAGTCAGCAGCATCCGGCCAAGCGCAGCAAGCACGAGCTTATGCTGGTGGCGATGCCCCTGAGGCGCCGAGAAATGCCGCTGCGCTGAAGCTCTTCTTCTTCACTACAATCGCCCTCCGCACAAAAAGACGCCATCCTGGCGGATTAGGGAAAAGAAACGACTAATGGGTCATAATATGGCTTGAGGTGAGAGACGTGGACAGTGTCGCGGCCGCGGTAGCGTAGGTCTGTGGATGGGATGATGGGCTCCACAATATAGTTGACGAGTGACGTTTGCTCTACAACGCGGTATGGCCCGATATATATATATATATATATATATATATATATATATATATATATATATATATATATATATATATATATTCGTATAGGAAAGAAGACGCACGTACGAAGTTATTTATTTGACGTTTCGGCCGTGGGTCCGGCCTTCATCAGAAGGCCGGACCCACGGCCGAAACGTGTTTCTGATGAAGGCCGGACCCACGGCCGAAACGTCAAATAAAATAACTTCGTACGTGCGTCTTCTTTCCTATACGAATAATATTTCCCGGACCCAGCATCACTTTTGTTTTGGTATATATATATATATATATATATATAGATGAAATAGATGATCAGAGTCTCTTCCGGCTACCGTAATAAAAGTTATAAACTTCGAGAATAGT
Source organism: Rhipicephalus microplus (assembly GCF_013339725.1). Lineage (NCBI taxonomy): Eukaryota > Metazoa > Arthropoda > Arachnida > Ixodida > Ixodidae > Rhipicephalus > Rhipicephalus microplus. Next base: position 199,021,228 of record NC_051167.1, on the reverse strand, counting down.
GCAGTATAGGAAACAAAACAATAAAATATTTATTTAATCCTAACAGTTTCGGCTGGTGGACCAGCCTTCTTAGCCTTCTTCGGAGGATGTAAGTGATACTGCACTATTCTCGAAGTTTATATATATATATATATAATGCCACGAGGAATTGTTAAGGCGCAGTACAACGCAGACGTTGTTAAAAGAGGAACGCTGACGGCATCGCTACGACTCATGAAGCCCGCCGGAAGGCACGAGCCGGCCCAGCCTGTGCACGAGCTGCTACCGAGCAGCGGAAAAGAAGAGAAGAAGAGGACGACGAGCGTTCGCTGTTTTTCTCCCAGCTACTGTGTAGTTCTTTTGGCTTTGGGCACAAGTTCGCCCTTATTAAACCTTGTAAATAGGACGTCCCGGTTGTGAGGTTGTTATATCCGTTACAATATATATATATATATATATTATATATATATATATATATATATATATATATATATATATATATATATATATATATATTGTGACGGGGCGAGGTAGGTTTTGGCTTACAGGACAGCGTCCACAGAGAATCGGCAGCCGAACAAGATGTCTGAGTTGCCTCTCGCGCAAGCGCCTAACACACAGGCGTCTTCTTCATCTTCGCTAAGTGCCACGCTTGCTCCTGTCGATGATGCACCGTAACGTCACTCCCCTGCGGCGGAAGCGCCGTCACGGTGCTTAGTACGGCGGCGACGAACGAGGAGGGTGATACGGTTTCAGTCTGGAAACGTGTACAACGTCTGTCTGGAGTGAGGTGGTCGAAAAGGCATTGTTTAGGGGTGCGATCTTGTAGCTCACGTCACTAAGTTGTGGTAACACTTTGTAGGGGCCATGGTAGTGTGACAGTAGCTTCTCTGATAAGCTGACTTGGCGGTTTGGTGTCCAGAGAAGTACCAGAAACCCCGGCGAGAAGTGCACGCTTTGGTGGCGACTGTCATAGCGATCCTTTTGCTGCGCTTGCGACAAGTGCAGCCGATCACGGGCAAGCTGACGGGCTGCATGGGCTCGAGAAACGACATCGCTGGCGTACTCAGTAGACAAGGGGGCAGCCGAAGGAAGGAGCGTGTCAAATGGTAATGCTGGATGTCGGCCAAATAGCGAATAAAACGGCGAATAACTAGCTGTGTCGTGCCGTGAAGAATTGTACACGAACGTGACAAAGGGGAGTGCTTTGTCCCAGTCACGGTGATCTGGCGAAACGTACATTGACAGCATCTGCGTCAGCGTTCGGTTCAGACGCTAGGTCAATCCATTTGTTTGTGGATGATAAGCGGTGGTAAGATTGTGCTCAGTGGAGCGGGCGCGGAGAATGTCATCCACAACACGTGAAAGAAAATACCTCCCTCGATCAGTAAGCAGCTGCCGCGGAGCACCGTGATGAAGAATGACTTCATACAAGAGAAAGTCAGCGACGTCAGTAGAACAGCTTGTTGGCAGTGCTTTAGTGATGGCAAAGCGTGTGGTGTAGTCTTTGGCGACTGCAACCCATTTATTTCTGGAGGTGGACGTAGGAAACGGGCCCAACAGGTCAAGGCCAACACCGAAGAATGGTTCCGTCGGTATGTCAATGGGCTGTAGGAGGCCAGACGGTAGCACAGAGGGGCGCTTGCGGCGTTGGCAGCGGTCGCAAGCAGTGACGTAGCGAACCAAAGAACGATACAGTCCGGGCCAGAAAAAGCGACGTCGCACACGAACGTAGGTACGAGAGACGCCTAGGTGACCAGCTGTAGGTACGTCATGTAATTGTTCGAGAACGCTGGTACGCAGGTGATGGGGAAGCACGAGTAGTAATTCCGGGCCATCAGCGTTGAAGCTGCGACGGTACAGAATGTTGTCGTGCAGTTCGAACAGGCGAACGGAAGGGTCTGTTGCAGCAGAGGTCAGACGCTCGATGATGGAGAGTAACGACGGGTCACGTCGTTGTTCGGTGGAGATATCACCCAAAGCGTGGATGGAGAGAACGCAGGGGTCTGAATCAAGGTCTGTCAAGTCGGGCGTTTCAACCGGATAACGTGACAAACAGTCTGCGTCTGTGTGGAGGCGTCCCGACTTGTAGTGGACCACGAATGAGTATTCTTGCAGACGGAGCGCCCAGCGACCAAGACGTCCAGATGGGTCCTTTAGCGATGACAGCCAGCAAAGAGCGTGATGGTCCATAACAACGGAAAAAGTTCGGTCATACAGGTAAGGCCTGATTTTCGCCACGGCCCACACTAAAGCTAGGCATTCACGCTCAGTGATGGAGAACTTCCGTTCGGCAAGTGAAAGAAGACGACTGGCGTAAGCAATCACGCGGTCCTTCCCGTGCGGTCGTTGGCCAAGGACCGCTCCAATTCCATGGCCACTGGCATTGGTCCGAAGCTCTGTAGGTGATGCTGGGTCGAAATGGGCCAGTATTGGTGGCGTAGTCAGCAGATGGATAAGAGCCGAAAAGGCGTCCGTTTGCTCAATACCGCTTGCGAAGGGAACGTCCTTCTTTAAGAGATCAGTAAGCGGTCGAGCGATGTCGGCGAAGTTGCGGACAAATCGACGAAAATAGGAATATAGCCCTACAAAACTTCGGACGTCCTTGGTTGAGCGTGGTTCAGTAAATTGTTGTACTGCTCGTACCTTTTCGGGATCTGGTTGAACACCATCGGCACTGCCAAGGTGGCCGAGTATGGTGATTTGGCGGCGTCCGAAATGGCATTTTGCAGAATTGAGCTGGAGAGCAGCTCTTCGAAAAACATCCAGAACGGCTGACAGACGTGTTATATGGCTGTCAAAGGTAGGTGAAAAGACGATGACATCGTCTAAGTAACATAAGCAGATGGACCATTTATATCCTCGGAGAAGGGAGTCCATCATGTGCTCGAAAGTTGCCTGCGCATTACACAGTCCAAACGGCATGACTTTGAACTGGTAGAGGCCGTCGGGCGTAACGAAAGCGGTTTTCTCACGATCCATGGGGTCGACGGAAATTTGCCAATCGCCGGACCGAAGGTCGATAGACGAAAAGTATTGGGCACCATGGAGGCAATCGAGGGCGTCATCAATCCGAGGCAAAGGGTAGACGTCTTTGTGGGTCACTTTGTTTAAATGGCGATAGTCCCCGCAAAAGCGCCAGCTGCCATCTTTCTTCTCAACGAGCACGACTGGGGAGGCCCAAGGACTGGATGAGGGTTCTATGACGTCTTTAGTAATCATTTTATCCACTTCATTTTGAATTACTTGGCGTTGCTTGTGAGGTACGCGATATGGATGCCGCCGTATAGGACTGGCATCACCACTGTTGATCCGGTGAGTCACTGAAGTTGTTTGGCTGAGAGGGCGGTGGTCAAAGTCGAAAACGCCTCTATATGATGTTAGCAGACTACGGAGGCTGGCAGCTTGCACTGAAGTGAGGTCGGGAGCAATCATCTTGTTTATGTCATCTGCAGGCAGAGTGTAATTGCGGCCAAGACAGGGGAATGTAGTATCGGTGTCCAAACCAGTAACGTTGCAGCTGTCAAGTGGAGATAGGGTGGCCAAAGACATGTCTTGCGGAATAACTTGAGTCAAGAGTCTCACGTTGAGTAGTGGTATAACCACTGTATTATTAGCGACGGTGACAACAGTGTGAGCAAGGGCGACGTCTCGGGCCATCAGTACGTCGACTATAGGAGTGACGAGGTAGTCACCGTCGGGCACATGACGTGAGCACGACAAAGTGACATATGTAGCAGCTTGCGGAGGCAAGCGAACGTGGTGACGAGAGCATAAACGGGGAGAATAGTCTGCTGGAAAATCGGCAAACTGCGGCAGTTCAAGCTGAAGAGCACCAGTGGCACAATCAATGAGCGCAGAAAGCCGTCACAGGAAGTCCAAACCAATTATTAGGTCATGAGGACACATTTCAATGACGGCAAACAGAAGTAATGTAGGATGACCGGCAATGGACACACGGGCCGTGCACATGCCTTGAACATCAGGGGTCCTCCCATCAATGACACGAAGTGTGCGGGAAGCGGCAGGCGTGAGCACTTTATGTAGGCGTCGGCGAAGGTTCGCGCTCATCACAGAAATGTGCGCTCCAGTATCTATAAGGGCAGAAATAGGCACACCGTAAACGGCAACGTCTAACAAGTTTTGTCTCGATCGAAGTGTCAAGAGAGGATTTGTGGAGGGAGTCGAAAATGCAGCGTCACCTCCGGGCGCTGCACCATTTAGTTTCCGGGTAGGCAGGAGAGGGGTTGAATGGGGACGACGGCCTGCAAATCTGCGGTGAGCGAGACGACTGGCGACGTTCTGGAGGCGAACGCGACTGATGACCATGCGGTGACGGAGATCGGCTGTTGAAACTTCTGTAGTTGTTTTGCGGAGAAGGCTGCGCGGCAGACGCGAAGCGGGTGCTGTCCTGTCGGTAGTGAGGTTGAGTTGAAGTCCGAGGTGGCGAGGACCAGCGGTAATTGCAGTAACGGACGACATGACCGATACGGTGGCAATGAAAACAAATTTGTCGATTGTCGACGGTTCTCCACGCAGCAGAGTCGCGAGATCGGGCCATAAACTGCTGCTCGTGATAGGACGAGGGTGGACGCCATGAAGCTCGCTGCGGGCTGGGCAAAGCGCACACCTAGGGAATACCTATGCTGGCGAGTTCTTGGCGGGCGATGGCTTGAACCATGTTAGAAGTGAGTGGGGTGGTGTCACTTGCAGCGGTGTGAGCCGGAGCAGAGGCAATGGCTTCAAGTTCGCGCCGTACAATTCGGGTCACCTGATCCGATGAATCTAGAGGTGGTGGCTGTGTTCTTGCACGATCTTCGCAAGATGATGTTGAAGCCGTATACGGAAGGCGGGTAAACACGCTGTTAATCCGCCGGCTCTTCGCTTGCTCAAAGCGCCGACATTCTTTTATAATGGCGTCCACTGTAGAAAAATGTTTGCAGATGAGGAGGTTGAATGCATCATCCGCAATCCCCTTAAGAATATGCCCGACCTTGTCAGCCTCCGGCATCTCAGCATTGGCTTTGCGACACAACGACAACACATCTTCTATATAGGAGACGTAAATTCGGTCGAGGTCTGCGCCCGAGACGCGAGCATTTTGTTCGCGGCCATTTTTCTTCCAATCGGCTTTCCGAACAGGTCCAGCGTTTTCTCCCTGCACACTGCCCACCTCCCAAGTTCTGTTTTATGGTTCTCATACCACGATTTGGCGGTTCCCCTAAGATAGAATAACAGGTTTGCCAGCATAAGAGCCGGGCCCCATCGGTATCGAGTACTCACACGTTCGTACTCTGCCAGCCAATCTTCAACGTCAACTTCATCTGGATCACCGGAACCGCTGAACGTGCCAGGATCCCGCGGGGGTTCGAGCACGACGGTTGTTGTCGCAGAAGGAGATGTAGTTACCGCATCATCTCCGGCCGCAGGAACACCAGGAGCAGATGCAGACGCCGTACTCTCCGTCATCGTTGTGGAATGACCCTTCAAACGTCGGCCGCTGCGAAGTTCCGTTGCGAGGCGGTTGCCCAGCACTTCCACCAAATGTGACGGGGCGAGGCCTTGGCTTACAAGACCGCGTCCACCGAGAATCGGCAGCCGAACAAGATGTCTGAGTTGCCTCTCGCGCAAGCGCCTAACGCACAGGCGTCTTCTTCATCTTCGCTAAGTGCCACGCTTGCTCCTGTCGATGATGCACCGTAACAATATATATATATATATATATATATATATATATATTATTATATATATATATATATATATATATATATATATATATATATATATAATATATATATATATATATATATATATATATATATATTATATATATATATATATATATTATATATATATATATATATATATATATATTATATATATATATATATATAATATAGATATATATATATAATATTATATATATATATATATAGATATATATATATACTATATATATATATATATATATATATATATATATATATATATATATATATAGACTATATATAATATATATATATATATATATTATATATATATATATATATATATATATATATATATATATATATATATATATATATATATATATATATATATATATATATATATATATATATATATATATGTGTGACGCTACGATAAATGGGTGACGTGGCCCGGCTCATACTCCATGTTTATTCTAATCTCACTTCTTCCTTCTCGACCTCTACTAACCATGACTTGATACGTCACACGATTCCCCCTCCCCCCGAAAGAAGGCATGGAACAAGGAAAAGTACACAAGGAGAGGTTGAGAAGTCACAAATGTCAAAATGCACAATTGGTTTCATGGACCCGTGGTGTTCCGTAAACTCGCAAAACTTCAGGAAAGAGTGCAGCAGTCCGGCTAACGCAGGAGTTCTGGTGGGCGAGGCTGATGGTTGCGTCCCGGATAACACAAGAATGCTTTGGACGTGGAGATAGCGGAAATCGCAGCCGACATTCTTGTGAAAAACAAACGAGGTTCGAACACCTTGCAGAATGCACAGTTCAGATATCGTAGGCATCGAATTCTTCGTCGTGGCACAGGTCGTGCAGGCAGCTTGCGTGCGCGTTGATCGAGGTTGATTGGGCGCTGCCTGTGTTTCTGCCGAGTACAAGGGGTGCTTTTGTGGCCTTTGGAATTTTTTCTGTGGCGATGTCGCAGAAGGTTTGATGGAAGGCACATTCTTGATCTTTGATGGAGAATGTATCCACCACGATGGGCCTTTTTGCAACGTTCTTCAAGTCTTAAGAGTGCACTCGATGAACTTTTGTTTCGCCGTTGACAATGTTGAAGCATGCGTTGACGTTGTAATTTCTTCGTTTCGTCAACTTGCTTGTGGTGTGACATTGATCGTGTTGCGCCAGGATTCTTAGCAAGTCTTTCGCAGGCTTCTACGACGTGAACCAATGCAGATGTTTCCGGCACAAAACAATGTGCGGGGTTTCGTGCACTTGAATCTTCTGTATTCATAAATCGTTCATTGTTGGTGGTTGCCTGAAGATTACTTGTGTCATCAGAAGTCGCACCTGTGCTTTTGTTTTCATTGTTGGCAGTGAGGTTGCATACTGGATTCACGTCACTTCGATTTTGTAATTGATTAACACTAGACGCTTCTGCAGAAAACTTTCCTTCACAAGATGCTGATTGTGAATGCTTCTGTCTTTGTGGTACTGCTGAGCCGAATGCCAAGTCAGTTTGCAAAGTACGCATGTGACATGAAGTATTAAATGCATCTCGGTCATTGATAGCGGATTCAATTCTTTTATGGAGCGGTGAGTTGAGCATTGGTGATATATCCGCGGATGAGGAATCAGGTGGAAGGTTGGGAACACGACCACGTGGTTTTTCCGTGAGCATGTGGCTAACTTCACCTGAAGGGAATTCTGAATTCATGCTCTGTACTCGAGTGCGTGAAGGCTGCTTATGACTGCGATGACTGAGTTTGAATGCACTGAGAGTGCGTGGGCTAATCGAATCTTCATTATAGTCTTGAAACCAGATGATCATTTCTTCTTTTATCTTTTGCCAAGACTCGTCGTTGTCGAATATGTGGGTGACGTAAAACTTAAATGCCTCACCGGTGACATAGTCGCTGAAGTTCGTAACCATCTCCCGTTCCGACCAAGATGCAGCGGTAGCGTGGAGCTCGAACAGGTCGAACCAGTCCTGTACAGGTCCATCGTCCGCTGCTCCGGTGTACTTGGGGATGGGAAGGTCGGTCGATGGTTCTGCCATGATGCCGGTAACTGCTTGCGCTTGAGATCACCTCTTCTGTGGTCGATATTCAGTTGAGGCGTACTGCCGGTGGCTTCGTGAATGATGTGTGGCTGACGAGTGGTGGCCAGGTCTTCATCCTGTCGACTTGTGTGACGTTATGATAAATGGGTGACGTGGCCCGGCTCATACTCCATGTTTATTCTAATCTCACTTCTTCCTTCTCGACCTCTACTAACCATGACTTGATACGTCACATATATATATATATATATATATATATATATATATATATATATATATATGGTAAACAGCGGTAGCGGCGTCGGTACCGAAGCAGCAAGAGCAGGCCGAGTATACGGGCAGCGTCGCAGCAGCAATCAGGCAGTCCTAGCTCGTGCCTCGCGCCCACGTGTCGATGTCACTGCAGTAGTGGGCATTTCTCTTCACTACACTTCGTCCCCCGTCGGAAAAGGAGCCATCCTGGCGACTCACGGTGAACAGAGTACGAGCGGGTCGTAATAAGGTTTCAGCCGCTGTACGTGAACAATTTCACGTCCCCGAAAGCGCTGGTCTGTGGATGGCGTAACGGGTTCGACGATGTAGTTAACTGGTGAAGTCTGCGAGACAATGCGGTAGGGTCCCTGGTATTTTGAAAAAAACTTCGAGGAAAGCCCTGTAGGCACAGCGGGAACCCAAAGCCACACAAGAGTGTCCGGAACAAAGTTGGGGTACGGGTGGTTATCGTCATGCCGAGATTTTTGTCTCCATTGGTCGATGGTTGTGAACGACTGGGCGAGCTTACGGCATTCCTCGGCGCGGCGGGCAGCTTCAGAGATGGGCGTAGACTCGGAGGAATCGGGGTGGTAGGGCAGAATGGTATCTAGTGTGGTGGAAGGGTCTCGGCCATATAACAGGAAAAATGGTGAAAAGCCCGTAGTCGCCTGTGGAGCAGTATTGTAGGCGTATGTCACAAAAGGCAGAATGAGGTCCCAGTCGGAGTGGTCTGAGGCAACATACTTTGATATCATATCCCCTAGGGTACGGTTGAATCTTTCCGTCAATCCATTCGTCTGCGGATGGTAGGCGGTGGTAGTCTGGTGAATAATACGGCATTCGGCAAGGAGTGCGTTGACGACTTCAGAGAGGAACACACGTCCTCTGTCGCTGAGAAGTTTGCGCGGTGCGCCGTGACGGAGAATGAAGTGCCGCAAGAGAAAAGAAGATACGTCGCGTGCTGTGGCAGCAGGCAAAGCGGCTGTTTCTGCGTGTCGCGTCAGATAGTCGACAGCGGCAACAATCCAACGGTTTCCGGAAGCCGTGAATGGAAGAGGCCTGTACAGATCGATCCCAATGCGGTCAAAAGGCCTGGCTGGGCAAGGAATTGGTTGGATCGGACTAGAGGTGTGATGAGGCAGAACTTTCCGTCGTTGGCACTGCGGGCATGACTGAATGTACTTGCGCAAAAAGGTGTACATGCCTCGCCAATTAAACCGGGAGGAAATCCGAGCGTATGTTTTGAAGATGCCCGCATGTGCGCACTGAGGGTCAGCGTGGAAAGCTGAACATATTGCAGCACGAAGATGGCGAGGTATGACAAGTAGCCACTTTCGGCCCTCAGACTTGTAATTCCTGCGATAAAGGAGGCCATCGTGGACCTCAAAGTGAGCCGCTTGACGGCGCAACGTTCGAGAAGATAGAGAAGTCGACGGATCTGAAAGGAATCGCAGAACAGAGCTGATCCAGTCATCCTTGCGTTGCTCAGACGCCATGTCACAGTTATCTGGGAACGCAACCATTTCGTCCACGGCAGATAAACATGCAGAGCTTTCAGCGGACATAGGCGAGCGTGATAAAGCGTCGGCATCAGTGTGACGTCGGCCAGACCTGTAGACAACACGCATGTCGAACTCTTGCAACCGCAAAGCCCAGCGAGCTAAACGGCCCGAGGGGTCCTTCAACGTGGATAACCAACAAAGCGCATGGTGAGCGGTGACTACGTCGAAAGGGCGACCGTATAGGTACGGTCTAAATTTACCTAGAGCCCATATAATTGCCAGACACTCCTTCTCTGTCACAGAATAGTTCTTCTCGCTTTGGTGAGGGTACGGCTTGCGTATGCGACTACGTACTCCTGGAATCCTGATTTACGCTGCGCGAGCACGGCGCCGAGTCCAACACCGCTGGCATCGGTGTGTACCTCCGTCGGAGCAGTCGGGTCGAAATGACGCAAGATTGGTGGCGAGGTTAACAGACGGCACAACTTTTCGAAAGCATCGTCACAGGCGGGTGACCAAGCATAACTTTTCGAGTCACTGCGTAGAAGTTCAGTCAAGAGGGCGGTGATCATAGCAAAATTGCGAATAAAGCGGCGGAAATAGGAGCAGAGTCCAAGAAAGCTGCGCAGATCCTTCAGAGACGCAGGTTTAGGGAACTCTGCAACTGCCCGAAGCTTGGCTCTGTCAGGAAGAATACCCTCTTTTGATACAACATGACCGAGGATGGTGAGCTGACTTGCGCCGAAGCGGGATTTCTTAAGGTTGAGCTGAAGGCCGGCATCAGTTAGGCACTGCAGCACTTCATCTAGCCTGCGGAGATGCGTTGGAAAATCCGGGGAAAATATAATCACGTCATCCAAGTAGCACGGGCATGTTTTCCACTTCAGGCCACGCAAAAGATTGTCCATCATCCGCTCGAATGTTGCGGGTGCGTTGCAAAGACCAAAAGGCATGACACAGAATTTGTAAAGGCCATCAGGTGTGACAAAGGCCGTCTTAGGCTGATCTTCAGGTGCCAGAGGGACTTGCCAGTAGCCACTCCGTAAGTCAATAGAAGAGAAGAACTCCGCACCTTGGAGGCAGTCAAGGGCATCGTCGATTCTCGGTAACGGGTAAACGTCCTTTTGAGTTATTTTGTTAAGACGACGGTAGTCAACACAGAAGCGAATTGACCCATCCTTCTTCTTAACGAGAACGACTGGAGATGCCCAGGGGCTGTTCGAAGGCTGGATGACGCCACGCTTGAGCATGTCAGCTACTTGGTCATCGATAACCTGGCGCTCGGCTGCGGACACGCGATAAGGTCTTTGACGCAATGGCGCATTGGTACCCGTGTTGATGCTGTGACACACGGCTGACGTGCGGCCGAGGGGAGTATGCTGGCAGTCGAAGGAATAACGGAACTTGTTCAGTAGTCGTAGAAGCTGAGCACGTTGCGAAACGGTTAAGGTGTCGGCGATGGAGCTGCTCAGTACGTCCGGCCTAGTAGTCTGCGGCGAAGAGGCACAGGTCACTCCGGCGACTTCGTGTTCGGCAGAAGGACCAGCCGGCATGTCGATAATTGCAGAAGGGTCGAGACTGTAAACACGCCCGACGCACTCACCCCGGAGTAGTGTTACAGGACATGACAACAGGTTCGAGATGAGTAGTCTGCTGACGCCGTCATGAAGTTCTAGAAGGGCATAAGGTAGCGGCGAACACTTGCGACGAACGAAAAGAGCAGATGGCGTGAAAAGGGCACTAGACTCGGCGAGAGAGTTGCAAGACACCATGGTAAGGGCAAAAGAGTGCGGCGGTGTGATGACGTCTTCAGCAACAAATAGTTTGTCCCTGGTTTCATGAGCATCATATAATGGAGCGTCGTCAAACACTTCAAATGCCACCTCAGCGCGCGAGCAATCGATGACGGCCTTATTAGCGGAGAGAAAATCCCAGCCCAAAATGAGGTCATGGGAGCAGGAATCCAACACTAGCAATTCAACGACATAAATGAGGCCATCAATCGCGATGCGAGCAGTACAAGCAGCGGCCGGTGTGACGTGATCTGCACTGGCTGTACGAAGTGATATACTACCTAGTGGCGTCATAACTTTTTTCAGCAAGCGGCAGAGTCTAGCACTTATCACTGAAACTGCGGCACCAGTGTCGACAAGAGCGAGTGCAGCGACGCCGTCCACATGTACGTCGAGAACATTCGTTGGTGAAGTGAGAGGCCTTGGTCTTTTCTCTGGCGACGCAGTTCCTGCCTCTGGAACTGCGGCAGTTAGTTTTCCCGCTCCAGCGCTGAAGGACGACGACGCATCGGCGATGGCGAGCGGCGTCGAGGTGATGGCGAGCGGCGGTTAACAGGAGGGCGGTGGTCGGCGTACGATGACATCTGGTCGGGTGGCTGAGAGCCTGTGAACGAACGGCGCGGTGGCACATAAAGGGCAGGTTCGAAGGTCTGGTCGTAGCTCTGTCGGTAGACAGGAACGCGCCGACGGCAGTATCGCGCTATGTGGCCAGGTAGCCCACAGACAAAGCATATTGGGCGATTGTCGAGTGTACGCCATTGTCCACTACTCTGGACGGACCTTGACTGAGCGAACCGAGGAGTGGGTCGGAGCGGCACGGCTGAGGGAAGCGACGTAAAAGTCTGAAGAGGTGGTCGAGCCGCTACTTCAGCATAGCTTAGAGGTGCATTTACCTCGCCACAGGCAACAGGGCTCGGCAAGGGTGAAGTGTCACGGGCAGATGGCAGAGCCGCGCAAACTTGCTCCTGGATGACCTGGCGAATGTTTGCTGGCAGAGGTGACGCTGGTTGGCCGGCTGTTGATAGCAGCGATAGCTGACGAGCGACCTCAGCACGAACAAACTCCTTAATCTGCGATAGCAGCGACTGAAGGTCAGATGTGGTGGTCAGGCTGGAGAGGGTGTCATCCGGGACGTCAGGGCGTCGAGTGAGAAGACGCTGTCGTCGCAGCTCGTCGAAACTCTGACACAACTCAATGACCTCAGAGACAGTGACAGGGTTCTTGGAGAGCAGCATTTGAAAGGCGTCGTCGGAAATGCCTTTCATGATATGTCGCACCTTGTCAGTTTCGGCCATCGACCGGTCGACACGCCGGCAGAGGTCAAGGATGTCCTCTATGTAGCTGGTGAATGTCTCACCAGTTTGTTGGGACCGGCCTCGTAGGCGTTGTTCCGCGCGAAGTTTGCGCACACCAGGACGTCCAAAAACATCTGCGATGCAGGTTTTGAAGGTAGTTCCAGGTGGGGATATCCGCCTCAATGAGTTTCTGTACCAAGCTTGCAACATCCGTTAAATAAAAACTTCACGGGGCCGAGCTTTGGGTGGAATCGTCCATTTGTTAGGAGCGCTGGCTCGTTCATACGATTCCAGCCAATCCTCAACGTCTTTCCTCGTCGGTGCCGCTGAAGATGTCGGGTTCTCGCAAGAGCTGTGCACCGGGACAGCTCCTGCGTGGCGAAGCCGGTGTGGGGTGTGAAGAAGCCGTCGTCAGGCATGACGGACGGCAGCTTTCGGCTACGCAGTTCCAGGACTGGGGAAGACCGCAGTCACTCTCCACCAAAATATAATGTAAAATGCCAAGGGGGGGTAAACACTGTAGCTTTTTTTTCTTTTTTGCCTTGCCAATATTTTTGTAAGTAAGTTCACTCAAAGAAATTTCGATATTCTCGTGAATAAGGTCACTCAAAACCATTGCGACAATTATTTTACACTCATGAGAGAAGAGACACAGGTTCTGATTATGCCAACGTTCTAGCAGTCAATGACAGTGTCTCAAAAGCAATAGTCACTTGCGAGTTCCATACAAGCCAATCAGAGTCATAACAACAACCAAGTGAAAGATTCGAACAAAAGAGCGAACACTTCATAGCAGCTCAACCTGAATTGTTCGCGTTTTATGGGCATCGGAAAAATGTATGACAAACTGCGTATCACTAGATTCCATATTTCAAAGACAAAACAGGGCATTCAGAACGTGAAGCTGTAAAAATGAAAGGCTAACTTAACTTAGAAGCGTTTCATGATCTTCAGCATGCCACACCAGTGCAGTAGAAAGAGACAAACACCACCGGTATAAGCCACAGCCGGTGCCAATGAAGGACAGTAATTTAAGGGCCTTGAAGCTGTTTGCGAAGAGGACAGACAAGCCGCGCTAAGAAACTGTTCTGACGGTGAGGCGTGGAGCGTCCGTTTAGATTGTTTTGTCCGAATGTCGTCGGTGGCCGTCCGTTTGAGGGCCACGCGCACACACGTGTTTCAGGGTGAGCCGACGATCTTACTACTGCTACTGCCCCGTTTTGGAATCTAGTAAGGGCGTTCGACGCACGACGAGTTAAAAAATCAATTGAGCACGCCGCCCGCGTGATCTCACCCATCCCGAGTTTAAAAACGCCGCTAACCTGACGTTTCATTCGAAGATATCAGATGGCGCGACGCCTCTGTGTATTAAAACTGCCTCGAATCAGTTTTGCTTCGCACAGAATTACGGTGATGATGCCTTTTTTTTTTTTTTAAGGGTTCTCAATGGAGTCGTGAACATGGACACCAACTCTAAATTCTAAAGGTGAAAAGGAGAAAGGGGAGAGAGATGGTGGGGGAAGGAGAAAGAAGGGTGAAAGGGGGCGCCCGGGGAAGTCCACCTTATATTCTTTTTTTTCTTTTTTCTTTTTCTTTCTTTTCCCAATTTCTTCTTTTTTCGCTTTTTTTCCTCTTTCTCTCTCTCACCCTATGATTCAAGATTGTATAAAGCTGAGCACCAACAAACTGTGCCCTCAATTCTGATGAAGGCCAGACGCTAGGCCGAAACGTCAAAATAAACCGTATATATATATATATATATATTATATATATATATATATATATACTACAAAGTAGAAGACGTGAACTTGCGGTGGTTAGGTCAACCTTATATCTGGACCATTGATTGAAAAACGATCGCTCGTATTAGAAAAGTATGAAGTTTGCCAGTCAAGCTCCCTCTGTAGTTATGATTTCGTCGCATGAAATTTAATGTAAAAGTCTTATATTTATAGTATAACATAATACAGGCACCATCTTGAATTTTACAACGAACCGAAATATTGTAACTAAAGGAACCTTTCCCGGTTAATTGAGTGTACATCATAAGATGTACAACACTGAGTCAACTTTCCTTAATAAAAATGAAACAACCGAGAATGATTTATGCGACAACAAAGGAAAAAAAAGACAACGCCACATGATGCCGTTGTACGTCACTGAATCCCAATTTCGTAAATATCTTCACTTCATGATTCCATGAAAATTACATTACCAGTTCAAGATTTCGGTCATCTTCCTTTTGCATGGAAAAATAAATGGTGCTCTCTTGAAAATTGGAAGTGTGCATCACAAAATTTCGATGCCGATTTCCACCTCACCATTTCTATTTATTTAGGTTTGGTCAGGTGCCATGTTCCCTTTGTTCTCACTGTCAAGAGCCAGAAAACATTGATCATTCTTTAGTTATTTCCCGACGTTCCAGAAGCCACTGGAAGAAAAATTTAGAAACTATAATAAGGAAATTGAACATTCCCATGAATTCTGAAAATATCCTTTCCTTTAGAGCTACTTCTCTGGGCCACAGCAAGAGGAATGTCTGCGTAGCAGTTCGTGAATTTCTCAGAGACACCAGAAAGTTTGATTGGTAAACTTTCTGTTGCTTTTTTTTTAAGTCATGAGATTTTAGTTCCTTGGAAATACAGAGAATTTATTCCTTTCTAATATACCTATTTAGCTACTTTATTCGTAAGCCACCTTATGATTATCCAATTTCGTAATCTCTAGATGAGTAAATAAGTATTTTTCTCATGAAAATTAAAAAAAAATTTTTCCCTATTTCGATAACCGCCAGTTTAATCAACAATCCGCCATAGTGGGTACGAGTCAAGTCATACAGCAACAAGCAAGCAAGCAAACCCTCCTTTGGGAGGGGAAAGAAACAGGAGAGCTCATGACTTCGACAGAATAAAATAAAGGCAGTGCTTGGCAGTGACACGTAAAGGTACAGTTTGTTTTTCCTGGTCCTTTATACATGTTCTGAGAGAGAAAAGAATAATTTTCACCTAGAAATTCGCTTATTTGATTGTAGCACTGACCATGCGAGTAGCTTTATTTATTATTCGTTTATTATTTCATACATTCATTCGTTTATTGCAGAGGTGAAAATGCGTCATAAATTTGTAACCCCATAGCGCTGTTAAACTCACTGCTGTCTTTTCAGAATATTTATACGTCTAGGCATTGTTCCGGAGAAGGCGCAATCAAAATGCACATTTAGCCCGCGTTAACAACGGGGCTCGAAGATACTCAGTCAGTCGTGTACAAAACAATCATTATCGCGAGCGCAACGACTAAAGTTAAGTCAAGTTCCTTGAATATGTGGCGCACACCCACGCTGGAGTATTGGTCAAGAACCGAATAGTTTTCACTATTACTTCCTTAAGATACAAAGATGGAACAGGACGAATGTGATAGTAGAATATAGTAAATAAACTGTAGTGTAATACAATGAAGTGGCGCATTTAATTTAAAGTGAATTTGGAAAAGTGATAAGGTCTACCGAAGAATAAATTCAACACTTAAACCTCTTTGAACCTTTGACAAACTCTTGCAATGCATCAACAATCTTCCCGTGGCTGTCGCCAAGAGACAAAGCCCCGAAAGAAAGCACAATTTGAGTATTCAAATCTATTCTTAGAAGGTGACAAACGGCACCTAAAGTGTTTCTGCGCAAGGCGGAGAATCTATTACAGTAAATGAGGTAATACCGCAACGCTCTCTTCGTCCTCTTCTTCACAATCTCCCTCACTTCCAGAGCACGCGTGCTGATTTTTCAGGCATGGGGCGCGATCAATCAGAGGAGTTATAGAACGACTAAGGAGAGAAATGTATGAATACTGGCAAAGAAAGGCAATAAAGACATAAAAAGATTCAAGGAAAGGGAAATTAGAAAATCGTGAGGTGAAGAGATAGAAAAAAGCAGGCCCAGAAAAAAAGGTTAGATAAAACGGTGAGCAAGGCAGACACAGGAACAAAACAGAGATACAAAGAAAGACAAAGAAATAAATACAGACTAGCAAAGAAACAGAAGGAAATGAAGAAATAGAAGAAAAAGGAGAAAGACAAAAGTATTCGAATGATAAAGATGTAAAGAAATACTGAACAGAAAATGAGACAAAGAGGCCCAAGAGGAGAGAGAAATAGGAACAAAAAGAAATTAGAAATGAACAGTAAACAACGCAAAAAAAAAGAACCAATGCTCAGCCCACTTCCTTTAGGCTTAGCGCCACTATTACGAATCTTTCTGACACTTTCTTTTTAAGTTAGCAGTTGGTTGTAAAAAGCCCTTGCCAAAGACGGGCTTAAATGCGGGAGTACAATGTATTTGTTAGGTGCTCCGAACTGCGTGCATTATGCAGCGTCGTCCCACTTTTTTTTTCAAATGTTACTGTTTCTGTGAGAAGAAAACAGCAGAAACGTCAGAGTCCTTGCGTATGAAATCAGCGCCACTGAAAATGTACGTATACAGCAAACAACGCTTCATTTTCCAGGATTCTATGTGTCGAGATTCAATGCTGGTTGTCACAGCAACAGCGGGCAAGCGTTGTGGTCCCGTGGGGTTTTACATAGGGGCAACGAAGCCCTAGCAACAGTTCAGCAGACGGTGTTGAACAAAGGTAAAAGTCACACTACCAAGCGATTTGCTTTAGCTAGCCAGAAAAATTGCATTGTTGTTGGGTAATCTTTCACGGTAAACTGCAGCACACCCGGTGAGCAGAAAAGTTATGGCGGAGCGTTGTTGAGCAACACTATATGAAAGCCCCAACGAGCTTGTAAAAAATAAATAAACTTGTTGTACTTACAGCGACAAAGAAAACTATCATGTGTTAGAGCTCACCCGGTAGAGTAGGAGGCTTGGCTGCGTTAACAATACAAGAACGGTTAAAGATTACCTTACGGAAAGGAGCCTTATTTGATGAAAAGCAAGGTTCTATCCTAACTGTAAGCTAGATGAAAACATTTATTCTATACGACAGGCGTAAATTACGTTTCTCTGCAGCATTATTGTGAGGAATCAGAACAGCACAATCAGCCACGTAAAGTAGCTTTGTAAGGCCGCGTATGTCTTGCGACTGCCATTGAACATTGGTAACACGAGCCGACGTAAGAAACTCGTATGAAACATCAAAAGGAAAACTTGAGGCAGATGTCTTATCAAGTAGAGCAAGGACAGAAAGAGGTGTGAGAGGTGTGAGTATGCAAAAAAGCACGCATATGATTCGTGTTCTGAATATATTGCAGGTCGGAGAGGTGGTCGATACGCGATAGAAATGTGGTGAATATGCTTAAAACGCAGAAAGGCGAACATGCCCACGTCGTGAATTACAGCGTTCAAATATCTCACAAAACAAAAGAACGAAGTTGTGAGTGCCACCTGCAAGTCCGTGGGAGTATACGCAGTCAGAGACAAGCAGCTAAAAGGTTTGATCAAGTAAACATGCACACAAAACTGAGCCTGTCATGTGCTGTTCTTCAACACGCCCTGGTGTGCTTGTTTTTTCATTAGAGCTTTCACCTTTTGAAACAGCATGCGATATATGCGTGGTGAAGCTTCTCGTCATGGTTCTGGCAGTTCCACATGACGACCCAGTCGAATTCCTCGAAGCATATGGTGGTTCAAAAAAAGTTTCTTGCGGCCTTTGTAGCCATTGGAGTGTCGATGTTGGTGTCATAAAAGATGTCATCGTCGCGTTGGGGTTGATCTTTAGAGTAGCCCTCCTGGTACTAATGAAAAGAAGCCCATATTCTGGTCGTAGTTCTTGCTGCCTGATCGCAAATGATCTTCAAATGATCTGCAAATGATTTTCTTTCTTCGCGGTGTGTGCTTGGCGGAATGTCTCATGGAGGTGACAAGGCTGTGACAGAAATAGCAGGTTCCCGAGATGGCCCATAGTTGAATGAAGCAGCACTAAAAGTAGTCATCTCAGCAATGAGTCAGTAAAGCACACGACAAATATTCAGCGTCATGTGTATTCACTATTGGAGACATGAATGAAGCTGTTTGTATGGATTCGGGTGTTTATTATAACGGTTAATACTCGAGAATGCTACGTAAATTCTGCAACGGGAGAGCATTCGCAAACTTTATAGAATCTAAACCCGAATCATATTTTATGAGCATCGGCAAAATGCAGCGGCATCTCACGTTACAGGGGTGATGAAAACAGCAGCCAGAAGCAGTAGCTGTAAAACTTACAGGTAAACTCTGTGTGCACGCGTACGACAAGGTTCCCTGTGCGTTGAAAAAAAAAAAACTTGAAACTTGAAAAGGAGCGCCACCACAGGTAAAAGCTATCATAGTTATCAAAGGCAGAAAAATAGTGCCTCAACGAAAGTTTCTGCAAAGCAAAATCAGGGAAGCTGGAAAAGCGTCCTCATGGTAAGGCGTAGCCCTTCTGTTTTGTTTCTCGATTGTCTGGATCATCTTCGGTATCACTTGGTCGACAACGACGACGCAGACGCTGACGCTTCTGGGGGCACCGACGTTTCTCGTATTACCCCTGTTTATAGGCATGTACACGAAAAGGGGAGGGTCAGAGGGGGCACTCGCCCTTTTCACACTGGCCACCTACAAAGGAGGCCCAAAGTCAGCCCCATATTTTGACATGTTGGAGAGGGCGAGTGGCTCAACAAGCCTTCGTCCCGTCCCCCCACCCTGAAGGAGAACCCTGAAGATGAAATTGGCATCCCTGCCATAGCAAGTGCAAATAACTACTGACTATCATGCTAGCGCAATCTCTGACGTCATGTTACAACAAAAAAGTGCGATTGGTAAAGGTGAAGTATTGCAGAAAGATTAAGAGGTATTCTTGAGAACGGTTACGCAGGTTAGAACACGTGTAGCCCGTAATCGCCCACGTGGCTACCAGTGAGAGCTAGGGGACGTCGTAAAGAAGAAACCTACGATTCTATCCTCGCTGTGCCTAGGTGTACACCCTGCGACGCATAACGACAAACACTTTGAATCTTCAAAAATAGTAAGGAGAGTTATCATTTCAATAAAATGTTCTAGAGATCGGTCAGGTATGTCGTGAACCACGTTACTGCTCTCGAAAAGTGAAAACTTGAAGGCTCTAATCAGTGAGATCGAACAATATGAAATTTATAGATAGATAGATAGATAGATAGATAGATAGATAGATAGATAGATAGATAGATAGATAGATAGATAGATAGATAGATAGATAGATAGATAGATAGATAGATAGATAGATAGATAGATAGATAGATAGATAGATAGATAGATAGATAGATAGATAGAGAAATGCTTTGCGTTTAAAAAATATGGTGCTGCTTTGCACTGCAGTAGTACAGACACTTTCTCATATAACCCTAACTAACCCTTCCATCGTGAGCACCTAATCGTGTTCTCAGAAAATATAAAAAAAATATATGTGGCTTAGCAGTCAAGTGCTGAGCATGCATAAATAATCGTGTGTGAAATGAAAGGAAAAGTAAATGTCTTCATTGAAATTAATAAAAACGTTGCAGTACAAACAACAGGCAACAAGGGAACTGGTGACACACAAGTTTACACAAGTCCGGCATAAGGAACCGTTCTCTTTGCCTTTCTTGTTTCACTAGGGCCTTATGTCGTTAATCAGCGCTGATAAATGTGAGACAGTAAACAATGTGCGAACAATGTACGGTTATTTACTATGAAGTTGTTTTGTTAAAGTTTTAGCTATCGGACGCATCGTGTCACATTTCTTCGCCTTAGAATGCGGTAGTGTAGTGTGAGGCGGAAAACACAGAAGGAACTAATTTGGAAGTTCGCGGGCATAACAAGTAATCACCTTGCACAAGATTGAATAGATTTGAAATCAAGAACCTCCATTCTGCAGTTCAGATAAAGAAATGTGCGAGAACGTATGGTGATGCTAGCGATTATCTCTCAAAATTATTATTCTTTGTTGCCATTTGCAGCAAATGCTGTTGAACTTTCTTGCTTAAAGTCTAAAAACTATGGGAATGTACAGTTTTCTGGCAGGAGCCTAAATTGCAAAGGAACGTTCATGCACACATTTTTATCAAAGCTCAGCCCGCAGTATAAGAAACCACAAATTATTTCGCATGTAGCAACACGTATTTGTTCATTACGAGCGCCTCAGCGATTTTTCACTGAAAAATGTTTTAGCAAGATATTTACCTTTTTCAAAAGATGCTTTTCAAAACTTTCTGATGCATTTTTCACTGAAAATTGTTTTGGAAAGATGGATGTTTTTTTTTTTCATTTGAGCATAGTGCAGGCTAAATCGGCTCTTGCAGGAGTGGTTAGAAAGAACAAAATAAAACATATCAAGAAAGGGAAAATTAAAGTCGCAATCACGCACAGAAATGAATGGCGCGCACGTACGAAACAAATGATTCCACAGTAATGCAATTCACAACACTATCCGGCAACATCTTCCACTGAGCAATTACCAAGAGGAACAGTGGGTATTGGTAAATATTAATGCGGCTTGAAGGTTGTCCGATTGCCTTACTGTGGTTTGTTTTCTATGAATGGAGAAAAGGGTTACGTAAACAACGTGACTTCAGAATTTCGAAAAAACAATGGGACAGAAGATAAATGAATTTATGTTTGGAAACTATTCTTCGTTGTGAATGTTTTTCAAGGTTTACTTTCGCTAACAGCTCAGAGATGCTGCACTGTCTCGAATACTCAGAGTATATGAATCTGGCTGCTAGTTTTTGAATGCGTTCAACTTTGTCAATTAGGTGTTTTTGGAAAGGGCTCCAGATCAACTCAGTACACTCCAATGAGGTTTTAACTAGTGTTTTGTAGGCAATTATTTTGACATGTGGTGGGGTGTTACGTAGCTTCCTTCCGAAAAGATTGTTTGTGTCGGCGGTCTGAAAGACGCAGATGTCCGGTTACCTATTGAGATTAAATATGAGGAAAGGGCCTAGTATTTTACCTCTCGACATTTTTTAGTGTGGTACTACCAAGGGTAAGACTAAAATTTATTGGGTTTTTCTTGTTGGTGAATGTAACACACTTGGTTTTTGATGCGTCAAGTCTTATGCCCCATGTATTGCCCCAGGAATAGAAAGATTCTAGTGAATTATTCAGTTGTGTTTGATCGCTTGGATGACGTGCTACTCTGTATACTGTACAGTCATCTGCGAAAACCCTCATTTGTACTATTTTTTGAATACTGAACTGAATATCATTTATATACATAAGAAATCAAATGGGGGCAATAGCAGACACTGGCAGGACCCTTGAGTAGACCTGAAGTTGTTGGGAGGCTTGTTTTCTAGTGGACACGCTTTGTGTTCAATTTGTCAGAAGACTGGAGATTTAAGAAATCGTTTTACGTTCTATACTTAATGCAAAGAATTTTGTAAGTAGATCTTGATGCGGAACATGAAACACTTTAGAAAGATCTAATAAGTAGCGTCGATTTGATTTCCATCATAAATGCGTTAGCAACCTGATCTGTTAATTCAGCGAGTTCTGTCACCGTAAAAAGGCCTCATCTAAATCCATTTTGTCGACTGTAAAGTAGTTCGTGTCGACTGTAAAAGTGGAGATAGATATCCGCCTTTTTCAAAAGATTCTTTTCAGACCTCACTCTAAGTAAATTCTGGCTTTTTTTTTTCAGGCTATCTTTTGTGGAAACTCTAGAATATGCACTTTAGAAATGCTGCCCTTTTGATTGCAGAGTAACTTGTTCCCCCAACCTCCCGTGACCACCAAGCCAACATCATCGACCCCAGTGCGTGAACACCATGTCGATCGCAACGCGATCCTAAACAACGGCGTGCATTACGCGCAGAGAGCCAAAACATTCCTTCTGTCATCTGTCTACACGACGAAGTACTCGGTAAGGTTCTGCGGCTGGGTTTTACAATCTGCCGCTGCAAAAGTTCGAAGAAGCTTAAGCCAGTCTACCCTGTTGTTAGGTTTGCATTTGCAAACGTGCACTGGTTATTGACTGCATGTCATGATGCTTTTTTTCCACTACCGGCCAGCAAAAGATCTAAAAAGATAAGCTAACCCCAACACTTCTGCAAGCTTTCCCTCCTACCACAGATATCTCAGTGTCCCTACTAACTTTTAGAGTTAACACTCTCTTTTACAATGCTGAATTTCCACTTGCTCTCGTCTACCAATCCGCGTAGCGTTGCACGAAATGGCGAAATGCAAACATCTTAGTTCCATCGCGAAGGGCGTCTCTATGCGCTTTTTTTTTTCAATAGTGTTCTGAAGATTTACTGTGAGATGAGAGCGTTGTGATCGAACGGGCATACCGTACGAAAAACTAGCCACTGTCGCTAGGCACCGCGCGACGAAGATCTCTTCGTAGGACGCCTTGCATAAGAAATCGCCGCAGTCGATATATATTTGTCTGTTTAGGCAAAAATAAAGAAAGAATTGTCAGCTGTGAAATATTGGATAAACTCAGTCTGTTTTTCCCTGCTTGCGAAAACGACAAGCATCAATAATGAGAACTCCAAGAGAATTCAATGTTTACTTTCAATCTTTGTGCATTGTTTCTTTCAGCACTCTACGAATAGGAGAATCTGCGGAGACGTTTAGGGGAGGAACGAAATTCGGGGTTTCAAGTGCCAGAAACTAGGAGGCCGTTTAAGTGTCGCCCTGTAGAGTAGTACACGATAACGTAATCAAGCTCCTTTCGCACCACCATCCCAATCGCTAGCTTTCCTTTGATTCTCTGTAGACCACCTCAACCATGCCGCAGGAAACGTAACGCGTAAAACGCGCGTCAAATAAGCCGTTTCAAGCTGCCTTAACGTGCTGACTGCAAGTAAAAAGTTGAAGCGCCGACTGCCCCTCTCTTCTTCTTTACGGGCGTGAACCTGCCGAATTGCACCCGTAAGGTACAACCCACACCTGCAAACTTCCTTTATGCTGTCGCACGCAACAACCAATAATTTTACCGGAGTGCTTTTTTTAGTTTGTGGACCTTCAAACCAACCACTCGCTAAGAAATTCAATCCTCTCACTACAGAATGACCATATAGAAATTTATTATTTCATGTTCAATTTTAAACAGGGACTTGGTTCAGTGGTGGAAAGCCTGCTGGCCGCCCAGAAGCCCTGAGTTGGCTTTGCATTCGAAACGAAGTTCTTTATATTACTCCTTTATTTATTTCAAATTTTCTCTCATGGGCAACGCTAATTTAAAGCTCATACCTGATGAAAACAACAACACGAGATCTATAACCCCACATAATATAAGTCGTGTGCAAAAATTATCATCATAGTGAACGCAATGCTCGGGCCGCCACGCGGCCACTTCGTCTTCTTCTTCATACTCTTCCCCAGTCTAACAGCACGTGCGCCGATTTCTCTGGTGTGCAATGTTAATATGTTAAGTAGGTGAGGTAACTAGTGCTGAAAGGGAAAGAGAAATGCAGGCATAGGAAGAAAGACAGAAGAAGGGACATAGAAAGATACACTGGGACCGAGACAAAAATGAACCGACAGTGAACGTGATAAAATGAAACACTTGCAAGAAAGTTGAAAAAACAGTGAGTAAAAGACAAAAACAAGAAATCAGGGCAGCCACAAATGCCAGGAATGAAGAAATATAGCGTGATGCAGCTACATCAAAAAAGGTGGAATCCATATAGGAGAAACAACTGAGAACGGCCGAAAGAAATAGAAGGAAACAAAAAGAGAGGAGAGAGAGACAGAAGTGGAGAGCAAGAGGAAACAATAGCAAAATATCATATAATGAGATGGAGAAAGGGTTAAGAATTAAACAGAGAAAAACTGTATAAACACACAAAAACACACTCAGAGAGACAAAGAAAGAGGAAGAAAAGGAAAAAAATAAACAATTGTGAACGAAAGGACAAGAAATATAGTAGCTCATTCCTATTTCTACGAATTGGTTGAGAGATTGAGTGGCCGCTAGGTTCGACGCCATTGCGACAAATCCTCTGCTTCTCGGTTTTTTTTTTATTTGCAGTGCTATCACGGTTTATTTTACAATGTCATAACCATGACAGAAGTACGTCAGCAGAACCATGGTGCACATCTGATGGAACACTTTCGTGTTGAAAAGGAAGGCTGCCTAGCCCCCTATTTTCTTGAGCCATGACACCACTATTGTGAAGTTTCCCTAGTTAAATAAATATATATATATATATAATTAGGGCAACTTCTTTACAATTAAGGGTTGCGAACTGCTGGCTCTCCATATTAGCGGTGCCACATTTTTTTCCCAATACTGAGGTAGCCGTAAAAGAAAAAAAAAGCTGAAACGTTAGAGTCATTCAAAAATACGGCACCACCGAAATTACACGAACAGCAAACAACGCTTCGTTTCTTTCAGCATGTGGGGCGCTGAAACGCGATTCTGGTTGTCACAGCAACAGCCTGCAAGAGGTGCGGCCATGTGAGATTTTACAAAGAAAGCACCTCTCAGCAGACAGTTCATTACAAAGATAAGAGCAGCAGAAATGAACTATTTGCCTTAGCTTGGCCGAAAAAAATGTTTAGGAGGGAGGTAATCTTTTTCGGAGAACAAAGTATAAGCCCGATCGTGAGAAAAGATATGGTTGTGTGTTGACGAGAAACTCAATATCAGCGAACTAACGAAGTTGTAACAAACAAATGTTCATGGTCAAGTTACACCGACAAGATGAACCACCGTGCCTTCAGATGAATCCGTGATAAGAGAATGTATTGGCTATAGTTAAGATTACAAGCATGGCTGGAAGAGAACTAGTTCACTGGAAGGCGCCTTTTTAAAAAAAAACAGGGTTCTGTATATACTCCATGATTAATGACATCGCCCATTCTATAGGACAGCAGGCGTAAAAGATGTTTTTGAGCACACATGAAAATCAGAGATCAGGGCTTCACGGTCTCTGGCTTGAAATGGTTCTGTAAGATGGAGTCAGGTTCTGCAACAGCTGGTGAACAATGGTAACGCGACCAGACGTGGAAAGCTCAAAGAAAGCCTTCAAAAGGAAACTCAAGGGAAAGGTGCTTTCAAGAGGAGCAGACACAAAAAGAGCTATATGTGGGAGGTGTGAGTATAAAAGAAATCAACGTGATCACTTCGTACTCAGAATATATTGGAGATCAGAGGAGTTGTCGATTCGCAATAAAAGACCGTGAATTTGCTTGCAACACAGGGAGCAGAGTATGGATGCCTCACTTGCCCGCAAGATGTCTCGCAAAACAAAAGTAAAAATGGTAATCAGTGCCTGCTGCAAGTTCATGGGAATAAATGCTGTCAGTCATATGAAAAAATATTGTTACTAATATTTTATCTGCGAGCACAGGTGCACACGAAGACAAAGGGGAAAGAGGAAGGAAAAACACTGGTAGCTGCCACCTGGAGGGACTGTCTGCATTCTGGGAGAAGAGAAGATATAGGAGAAAGGAAGACAGGAGGATAGAGAGGGGACAGCAGATAGGGAACAAAAAATTGACGAAGTCTTAAACAAGAATCAGCGAACACGGGAAAAAAAGCAAAAATGACAGATCCCACGTACAGTGAGAATCGATGATATAGCGAAGCACGAATAAGAAAGGTGGATATGTCACTTTAAAATCACCACAACGTTAAGAGTTAGAGGTAAATGATGTCATACATGACTTCCGTGTCATGATTATCATGTTTGGATGTGTCGTTTAGTTTCGTCCTCTATTCGCGTCACGCGATACCAAATTCAGTATTTGTGCAGCTAGCGAAATGACCACGAGCACGCTATCAGCCTGGTATGTTGTCATGTTCTTACATGACACGCGTATAAATATTATGTCTGGATGTGTCATTTACCTATGTCGTCCGTACGCGTCACGTAATCCTGAGTTTGGTACATGTGAAGCTAGCGAAACAGCCGCGAGCGTATCATGAGAGTAGTATGTAGTCATGTTGTTATATGACACGCATGTCAAGTTTACTATGTTTGCACCAGTATTATACCTTCGACATCCAATCAGGTCCCGTAATATCAAATTTGGTATAAGTGAAGCTAGCGAAACGGCCGCCAGCGCATCATGAGCATGGCATGTAGTCATGTTGTTACATGACACACATCTCATGATTATGAAGTTTGCACAAGTCACGTACCTTCTTCATCCATTAACGTACTGTAATACCAAATTTGGTATATGTGACGCTGGCAAAACGGCCGCGAGCGCATGATGAGCGTGGCATGTAGTCATGTTGTTACATGGCACGCAACTCATGAATTTCATGTTAGGACCTGTCAGTTGTGTTCACCATGTGATCATGTCATACCGTACCAGTTTTGCAGCATGTCATGTGAACGAAACCACCGCGAAAGCTGCAGGACAATAAAGTGTAAATCATGACATTTTTGTTTAGTCATTTCATGCCATACCAAATTTGGTATCGATACCATCATCCAAATGGCCGGGAGAACTAAAAGTCGGAGGTGGATAGATAGATAGATAGATAGATAGATAGATAGATAGATAGATAGATAGATAGATAGATAGATAGATAGATAGATAGATAGATAGATAGATAGATAGATAGATAGATAGATAGATAGATAGATAGATAGATAGATAGATAGATAGATAGATAGATAGATAGATAGATAGATAGATAGATAGATAGATAGATAGATAGATAGATAGATACGCTCAAAGTCGCCGAAGTTCACCAAGAAATGCTTCGCATTTAAAAAAAAAAGGTGCGATCGAATAAACATGCCCGCAGCGAACAACAGGCCGGGCCTGCTCTCGTCGTCCGTTGCTCTTCAGTGCAGTCTTGTTTTCTCGCTCTCGCTATGAACTAAAAACTAAGATGTGAAATAGCCAGCGACCGCTGTCTATTTCGAGCGGAAACTCCCTATACCTCCCGTATACGTGGAAACTCCCTATACCTTCCGCACGCTGATACGCAGTGGCTGTGGCGATTTTACCACTAGAAGCAGCCAGGCATCTAAGTGGAAATGAATCAAGAACAGAGCATTTTTTGATGACGTTACTGGTGATGTCATCAAAAAGAAAACAGGAGAAGTAAACGAGAGGACGAGGCTTGCCATGGAAGGTACAACTGTCAGTTCAAGTGCCCGAATAAACAGAAAGGAAGAGAGGACAAGCGCTTGTCTTCTCTTTCTTTTGTTTTTTCGTGCGCTTGATCTGACAGTTATACCATGCATATCCAACTAGCCCAACTTTCGATACTGTTGCCGTGGAAGCTCTTCCTTCCCACTTCGCATGCAAGCAGATGCACTCATACCTTCCTTCAGGTCCGAGGCCAGTGGGTGATGCAGCCCTCCGTAAAATTTCTTACTTCTTTTGTTCATATGGTATGAGGTGTTGAAAATGGAGCTGACCGATTTCTCAGTAAGACAAAACTGCATCAACACAAAAAAATGAATTTTTATTGCATGTTTTTATTAAAAAAGCGGAGACATTCATGTAGGGTGAAATTGTCAATGTATAAAATCAGCTTTATTATAGAACTTATATATGGACATAACGAGCAAACATTGAACTCAGAATATCTAAACCAATACGAAAATTATCAACAATTACGATATGGACACGTCGTATTACTCTCAACCATGGACATATGTTATGACAGTGCTCATAGTGTTCGTGCAAAACATAAGTACCAAACGAGCACTTTGACTTAGGCGAGTTGATACATAATTGGCGAGGCTTCAGTGCGATTCAGACGAAGATCATAAGAGACACAATAACACACAGTTCTGTGTGTCTCTATCTAATTATGTACCAAACGAGACTGAAGCTCAGAGGCACGGAGTGGCTTGAAGCTATCATCACTTTTCAAGAGAGGACATTGCTGATAACAGTGTTTCGGCTAGCCTCGCCACGGTGGTCTAGTGGCTAAGGTACTCGGCTGCTGACCCGCAGGACGCGGGATTGAATCCCGGCTTCGGCGGCCGCATTTCCGATTGAGGCGGAAATATTGTAGGCCTGTGTGCTTAGATTTCGGTGCACGTTGAAAAACCCCAGGTGGTCGAAATTTCCGGAGCCCTCGACTCCGGTGTCTCAACGTATCGGAAAAAAAAATTGTTCGACAGCTGGAGAGCGTAAGAATGTGTTGTGAAGACTTTGCATGTCTGTATGTTGTATACTTAGGCCTAGCTTTGCGCTCTGTCTACTTTAGTTGGAAGTACCGATTGTGCTTGTCGTTATGTGTTCTCTCACTTTGTGTTTGCGATATTTCGCGGGTAAGTTATGTCATTAAGGAAGTACCAACCAGGCCAAGAATCAGTCTTGGTACAATGAAGATTGCCGTCTCTTTGCTTATATTTTTTAATGAAGTGGTCATTGAAGCGATAAATAATCCTAAAAATGTTACGCGTTCCGCAATAGATCATTATAAATAATATTTGATTGTAAGCACTGTCCGAAATTGCTTCGGGGATATACTGCGTATAGTCGGCGTCAAAGCTTTACATACCACTATATATTTTCTAGTAATCTGCGGATTCATGTGGTTTAACTCCACGGTACAAGCCTTCAATATATTATATATTCTGCTGGAAAAATAAATTCGACATTGGTTTTCGAAGCACCACCTATATTTAGGTATTTCTTATGCCTCGTGATTTTTAAATTTTAAACCTTTCGTGCTGGCTGTATGAGTAGTGACCTGACAGATTTCAGCTATCTGATGTTCTTATGGTAAAGGCCACAACGGAAATAGGCGTGCACACAACTTTTTCTGTGCCATTTGCTAAAAAAATACAATTCAATACCAGTGTTTTTTTTTCCACAGAATAACTAGCTCTGCTCTCGTGCGTATGCATCTATCGAAGCCTTGTTAGTTTATTTTTCTAGGACACAGGTAGCAGTCTAATATTGTGGCACCAAAGCCCATTCCTAAAATAAACAGTAAATTGCACAGAAACAAATTACTCTACGCCAATAAAACCCCGGTTTTTATTTCAAATGTAATGCAATCTAATGCTTTGGCCTTACCACCCATGTTCGTGTAACTTCATTTTGTCTACGAAACAGAACGTTTTTGCAATTCCTAATTAGTTTCAAATAGTTACACTGCAGTATCAGAAATGGGAATATTTTTATTGCTATTGAAATATGGCACTTCTTCAGCGCCCTCTAAGAATATAAATAGTAGTACAGTGTTCAGGCCACCGCAGAAAGGCACGCTATCAAGTTGAGTCTGATATCGGATGGCGTCATGTTTTGCTTCTGCGCTTGTTATCTGAATTTTGTAGTCACAATTTATCGCCTAGTGAGTTCACTGTTCCTGTTGTGTGTTGTGCCGTGAGGGAACACGTTTTTCGAAAATGAAGAGAGTTAACATCAAAGAAGCGTCGACAATAGCAGTGATCTGTGTGAGCGGGCTGAGCAAGGTGCAATGCGTCCGGCGGAAACGATGAACACTCCCCTGAACGCGAACACGCGATGTTCTGTGCCAGGATGCCTAGCTTTGGTGAGTATTGAATAATTGATTCATTAATTTATTGATTGATTGCGACTGAAGAATTCTCGACCTGTTCAGTGTTATTTTCCAGAAAGCACAGCTACTTGTGCGATGAAGAGGACATCAAACTGAGCAGGGGTCTAGCCAGAAATGTTTTCACAAAGAGGTGGAGAGGGGTTCGAACGTTTTCTATGTTTGTTCGTGCGTGTGTTCGCATGTGTGCACGTGCATACACGCAAGCACAATTAAAAAGTGCCTTGGGTGCATTGAACCCTCCCTTCCTGGCTACGACGCTGCACATGAGCCTGTTGTTATATGCTATTACTACCCGTAAACTGTTGCACGTAAATGACCTAGACGAAAGGAAAGAAACACACGCAGAGCACGCTGTAGAAGTAGCGCTCCGCATACAGCGACCTTTTTTTATATTTGCAACACGTGCTGTAAGTGATCCACGGAGAGAAAGTCGCGAACATGGTTCGGTATTCACCGCCGCCTGCTCAGACGTCTAGCTCGGTCGTCCGCCTGCTCGGTCGTCTAGCTGGTCGTCTAGCTGGTCGTCACTTGTACTGTTGATGCGCTGCTCGCCTGCTGGTCCGAAGGTTTCGCATTCTATCCGGCCCGCGGTGGTCGCATTTCAATGCAGACGATTTACAAGACACCCCCCTACATTTTCAGAGAGTGGTTAGCATTGAAAGCAGGGCTATAGTTGGTAAGGATGCATTTTTCGTCACAGTGAGCGAACGACGAAGACGGAAGATAGAGAGACTCGTTTCTGTCCCCCCCTGTTTTCCGTCTTTGTCGTTTTCGCACTGCAACCAAAAGTGAAGATATGAACCGATGACAACACATAGCTCAAGTTTCCGGAGCATTCACTGTGACGTGCCGCACCGTGATATTGCTTTTTCGGCACGTAAAGGCCCACGTCTCGTATCATTATCAATAGGGCTGCTTCAGCCGTTCTCGCAGCCGTCGATCTAGTTCCCGCGCCACTATATAGCTGCCGAATTCCTCAGCGTGGCCCCACCGTGGTGGTCTTGGGCTAAGGTGCTGACCTGCAGGTGGCGGGATTGAATCCCAGCTGCGGCGGCCGCATTTTCGATGGAGGCGAAAATGCTGTAAGCCCGTGTGCTCAGATTAGGGTGCACGTTAAAGAACCCCAGGTGTCTAAATTTCCGAAGCCCTCCACTACGGCGTCCCTCATAATCATATGGTGGTTTTGGGACGTAAAACCCCACATATCAATCAATCAATCAATCAATCAATCAATTACTCAGTGTAATTATGGATTTGGCACTTCAATAAATGCATCAGAATCACTATCAGCCTAGTTTCCGTGCCTACATTTGAAAGAAGCTATCTCTCAATGATGTGTTACTCCGTATTCTGTGCACTGATTCAAGTTTATTCCTTTCGAGCTTTGTAATTTCATCAGCCAATACAAGGTTGCAACATAATCGGCTGTGCTCCGGCTGAGATAACCAGTGGTGACCTTGAGTGACCACCAGTTCTTCGAGTTACGCGGCCTACCTAGCCCTGGTCAAATATGTTTACAATATCAGTGAGCACCTCTGCAAAACCCATTTCTAGCTCGTGCTTTTGGTCTTTTGCATGTTCTGTAGTTTCGAAGTCTAGACTTTCTTTGTCATCCTCGAAGATTCTGCACATGTGTAGCCTATATCACAGCAAAATCCAATGGCGAGATTTTCTGGAAGCCCAGCTTATTGCCTGAAAAAAAAAACAAAAGCCCTATCCTCCTTCCCCCCCCCCCCCCGGGCTCACAATTTTAGCCTAACCGCTGCCAAGAAATTGCACATACAACACTGATGGTAGACGAACAAAGTACTTAACATCACAAACTACAGAATGGGATAGAGGAGACGAGAACAAACGAGAAATTATGCTTTTCCCGGGCTGGTTCGTTTTGCTTAACAAGTCCATAGAGCTTTACGTTTGTCAACTGTAGGTTTTCAGCCATACCTTATCACTTTCCCTTTTTCAATTCACTTACGTGTTGAAACTTGTTTCCATAATTACCGATGAGCAGAGTGCCATCTGCAAACTGTAAGTTACAGATGTGTTATATATTACTTTTTTTTCATTTTTGTCAATCTAGCGGTTCGAACACTTCTGCAAGCTTGCAGTTTACAACAATACAGTGTCACACAGGTCCGGTTAATTAGGGAGGCGATCGCCGGGCTAATTCCAAGGGCTGAAGTATCAGCCCCCCGAACCGCACCACGAAAGCGTGGACAATTTAGAAGTGGTCCTTTTTGGCGCGCCAGCGGACGCCGGCTGTGGCCCAAAGAACAAGTCACAGCCGAGAGTTGATAAACAAACAAAATTATATTCTCAATAATGGCAGATCGAAAACAAGACACGAAAATGCACACTCCACAATAGTTGCATACAATATGTCACCAATCAAACCAATCAAACAACGTACTACACAGTACAATCAGCCACACTCTAAACAACGGACATAGACAACAATACACACTACAATGCAGTCGCATGCATTGAACAACCAAGGCACTTAAAGACTAAAGAGATAGAAAACCTATTCAGTCCAAAGTCCTTGGAACAAAAGTCTGAATGATACTTTTCCGAGAATCACTCACTCAAAGTCCAGGGTTGTTGCGGTTCCGCGCCCTCGAAGTTTCTCTTCCAGGAAACCTCGCGCCTCTAATTGGCCACTCTCCAAGCTTCAAACTTCTTCGTCGGAAACACGTCGGCTTCACACACGCAGCTGTTGCCACGCGTCTCTGCTCAATAGCGGTAAACACTCACTCTTGCCTGTAGCTCTAGTCGTCACCCCTCAGGTGGAAATCATCTTCTTCTCCCGCTTTGTCTCTACGGACAAAACCTTCGCCGACTACACGGCGGTAAACCCTACGCGCTCTGGCGCCAACTTCCGTCTTCTCCTGATCTCTCGTCTCGGCTGCTCGGTTAAATACCTTCCGCGCGAGATTCCAGAAAGTTCTCGTCCTTTCGTCGGCGCGATACGCACCGAAGGCTGGGAAGAGGGCGAGACGGTTGGAATGCCCTCCGCGGCCGATGACTCAACTCGGTATGACCACGCCCCTTTCGTTCTACAACTTTCGCGGGCTATCTCGGCCACCGATGTGGGGTGAGGAGGTTTGTCGGCGAAGCCACGCTTCCAAGGGGAGAGCGCGCGCCCGGGGAGCCTTGGATGTTTGTTTTCTTTTTTTATCTTTTTTTTTCTTTTCACCTCCCGGCGTCTCTTCCGCGCATTACCGCAAGAATTTGGCGGCGCACCCATTTTTAGCGCTCGTTCTGTGACACTGCCCCCCACTTTAAGAATATTATCTCATAATATTCAGAACCACACAAACGAGCGCGAACAGTCCCCACACACTCAAAGACTGTAACATTGTCCGTCGCTCATGACCCGTCACATTCGCAATAGTTCACTCAATACAATTGTACATTGTAAATCAATTACACAACACATGAAATATAACCACAGGCACATGAGTACACCACTCCACCACAAATTCCCAATAATACCAATGTACAAAGTTCTCTCATTACAACAATTATACAACACTATACATCACATCACAGCACAAACACTTCGACACTTGTGACACAGGATAACACAACATTAACAGAACATATGGCACTCAGCACTGCCAAACACATTCTGATTCGACCTCAGCACCTATCCTGTGTATTTCGAGCTGCGCTTGCGTCCTTTCTTGCGGTGCTCGCTCGATCTCTTCTTGTTTTTCCTTGTTCTTTTTCGGCGAGCCTTTTCTAACGACGGTATCTGAGGCAGCGTCTCAGCCATCGTTGTCACTTCCGACCCTGCTGACGGGTCATGACGTTCGACGGGTCCGGTCTGTTTATTTACCAGCTTGTTCATGTCTCTACATTTGGCCTGGCTGGCCGACTCCATCTCCTTTACACTGTCGGTCGGTTGGGGTCGTGCCGACGTACGTCCAGCTGCCCAGCGCGTGAAGTCATTCAACACGATGGTCTTCTGATTCGCTGTCTCTTGCGCCGCGGCTTCACCTTGGGCTCTAGTGAGATCCGTCACGGGATGCTCCTCCACTGTATCTCGCGGTCGCTGGGTTGGCGAGGGCTCTATCTTAGGGTCTTCTCCCAAACATTCCGGATCATTCGGTCCTCGCGCCCCGGCGATGTTTCCGATGACAAGGTCGTAAAGGGGGGTCGTCATGCATAAAGCAGTAACCTTCCCGCTGAAGTACGGGGTTTCCACCTCAATCTCTGCTTCGGGAAGCATCCGAACTGTACGGTCAATTAAGCAAACCGGTTTCGTTTTGCTGCTCAACTCACTTTCTCGTACCAAATTTCTCCGCACGATAACCGTGGAGCTACCAGTATCTCTTAGAACCGTAATCTTCTTCCCCGCAACCTTTCCATGCAGCGTTGGCATTCCCTTCGTAACACCGGTTGGCCGTTTTGACATTACAGCTCCCACAATAGGAATTTTCTCCCCATTTTTCAACTCTACAAATCCGTCGGTGACGGCATTATCATCGAATTTTGGTGCTGCTAGCACACAGGATACCTGGTGAGTTTGACTCGCTCCGTTTCGACATGCGTCTGCTTTGTGCCCAGTCTGACCACACTTAAAACATTTTACTACCGTAGGGCTCGTAAAGATCGTTCGACAGTTTTTCGTGCGATGACCCACTCGGTTACACAGAAAACAACGCGGAGTGCTCTCCGGTGCACGCATCTTTTCTTCGGGAGCCAATTTCTTCGAATCATCGGGACAATCCTTCTTGACTTTGGCCAAATTAGTTCCACCTTGCGCTTCCGAGAATTGATCAGCCAGTTCAAGCATTCCTTCAAGTGACTCAGCCTTCCTCTCTTTCAAATACAGCGAAAGGCTTGGGTGGCAACTAGAAAGAAATTGTTCTCTAATTAGGAGCTCTCTAAGCTCATCGTACTCCTGTGCTGTCCCTGAAAGTTCAATCCATCTGTCAAAATAATGGCAAAGTCGGGCGGCATACTGCGTAGCCGTCTCACCATCAGCTGGCTTTCCTGTCCGCAATCTGTCCCGGAAACCTTCCACAGTAAATCTAAATCGCTTCAGCAAAGCAGCTTTCACCTTGGCATAGTTGGCTGCATCGGTCGGCGTCAGCCTACCGTACACACTGAGCGCTTCACTACTCAAGCAAGTACTCAAAGCAGTTGCCCATTGATGTTCCGGTCAATTCTGGCTCCTTGCAATCGTCTCAAACCAGTGAAGGTACACGTCAAAGTCGTCATTCCTTTCATCAAACGCTACAACAAGCTTGCTTGGGTTCAAGCGGAAACCATGATCTTCCCGTTCGCTGCTTTCAACTCTAGCTTGGACTGGAGTTTCACTTCGCTGTTGCAAACGGAGCCGCTCGAGTTCAAACTCGTGCTGCCGCTGCCGTTCCCTTTCAGCCATCTCCGCTTCTCTTTCTTCTTTGAGCTGTCGCTCCTTTGCTTCTCTTTCTTCTCTCGCCCTTTCAGCTGTCAACTTTTCTCTCTCCAGCTCCAACTTCAACTGCTGCTCTCTTTCTTCTCTCAGCTGTCGCTCCTTTGCCTCTCTTTCTTCTTTCACCTGTCGCTCTTTTGCTTCTCTTGCTTCTCTCGCCCTTTCAGCGGCCAGCCTTTCTCTCTCCAACTCAGCTGCTTTTTCTTCCTTGGCTCTCTCAGCTGCCAACCTATCTCTCTCCACCGCCTCTTTCTCCTTCTGGCTTACCCCCTTCCGTAGTTCGGCGCCAGAAAGACCCATCTTCTCACGAAGAGCTACTAACTTTTCGAGATCCATAGTGTCTCGCAAATAAAACCTTGCCGCGTGTAAAAAGTATCTGCCTAAATCAGTCTATCGGAACACTCTCTTGCACTCGTTGACGAGAACACTGAGCAACACACAAAATTGTTCCGATAGCACTATCAACACTCGAGGCTCTTTCTCACTACCTTTGGACACACTGTGCACCAAAAGGTCCTGTCGCGGACGCCAGATTAATTGTCACACAGGTCCCGTTAATTAGGGAGGTGATCGCCGGGCTAATTCCAAGGGCTGAAGTATCAGCCCCCCGAACCGCACCACGAAAGCGTGGACAATTTAGAAGTGGTCCTTTTTGGCGCGCCAGCGGACGCCGGCTGTGGCCCAAAGAACAAGTCAGAGCCGAGAGTTGATAAACAAACAAAATTATATTCTCAATAATGGCAGATCGAAAACAAGACACGAAAATGCACACTCCAGAATAGTTGCATACAATATGTCACCAATCAAACCAATCAAACAACGTACTACACAGTACAATCAGCCACACTCTAAACAACGGACACAGACAACAATACACACTACAATGCAGTCGCATGCATTGAACAACCAAGGCACTTAAAGACTAAAGAGATAGAAAACCTATTCAGCCCAAAGTCCTTGGAACAAAAGTCTGATTGATACTCTTCCGAGAATCACTCACTCAAAGTCCAGCGTTGTTGCCGTTCCGCGCCCTCGAAGTTTCTCTTCCAGGAAACCTCGCGCCTTCAATTGGCCACTCTCCAAGCTTCAAACTTCTTCGCCGGAAATACGTCGGCTTCACACACGCAGCTGTTGCCACGCGTCTTCGCTCGATAGCGGTAAACACTCACTCTTGCCTGTAACTCGAGTCGTCACCCCTCAGGTGGAAATCATCTTCTTCTCCCGCTTTGTCTCTACGGACAAAACCTTCGCCGACTACACGGCGGTATACCCTACGCGCTCTGGCGCCAACTTCCGTCTTCTCCTGATCTCTCGTCTCGGCTGCTCGGTTAAATACCTTCCGCGCGACATTCCAGAAAGTTCTCGTCCTTTCGTCGGCGCGATACGCAGCGAAGGCTGGGAAGAGGGCGAGACGGTTGGAATGCCCTCCGCGGCCGATGACTCAAAAGTGTGGCAGCTTGGGCTAGTTGGTATGGCATGACGATAGTTATAGCGCGAGAACAAAACGACGACACAGAGACAAGAAGAACACCAAAGACACGAGCGCTCGTGTCTTTCGTGTCCGTCTTGTCTCTGTGTCGTCGTTTTGTTCTCGCGCTATAACTATCGTCGATGACTCAACTCGGTATGACCACGCCCCTTTCGTACTAGAACTTTCGCGGGCTATCTCGACCGCCGATGTGGGGTGAGGAGGTTCGTCGGCGAAGCCACGCTTCCAAGGGGAGAGCGCGCGCCCGGGGAGCCTTGGATGTTTGTTTTCTTTTTTTTTCTTTTGACCTCCCGGCGTCTCTTCCGCGCATTACCGCAAGAATTTGGCGGCGCGCCCATTTTTAGCTCTCGTTCTGTGACATACAGGCGTCGCACCTATTTGCCCTAATTCTTGCTAGATTACAGTATTTGCTTCTTAAATTTTCTTGTAATGGAGCAAGGTAGCTTTGATAACCTGGTGGTATTGGTTGCAATATATGCAACTTGTCTCGGCAATCCTTGATGACGCAATGCTTAAAAGCATTCTAGTATATTTGCGGTGTCGAACTTCTTGTCGTGGTCTTTAAAATCATCATAATGGGATCTGTGGTACTTAGCGCATTTCTCAATGAAATAGTACTTAGCGCACTTCTCTCTCTTAGCGCATTATTTATTGAGTGGCGTAAATTTATAGTTCAGTATAACTGAGCACCATGCCGTCAAGTGTATTCAATATTGGAGAAGCGTAAGCTGCGGCAATTGATTGTTGCAGATCAATCAGTGATGACAATAATGTTATGTTGTGCGTGATGACCTGGACGCAGATTTATAACGTGTCGTCGCTACAACATGGTAGATTTGATGACGTCAAGTCAACGTATACCTACCTTGTGGCAGTTGACATTATTCAAAGTCAATAACTACGCCGCGGCAACGTCAAAGCGCCTCCACGCCTGAAAAACTGAAGAACCTCAATTCGGGACGCGGCGATAAATAACGTGACATCACAAGCTTCACCTACTGCAACAGTAATACTCCAACACGATGGGTTCATAATAATACTCATGACGTAGCCGCATAACGGTAGTGCTCGTGATGACTGTGCGAAATAATACCCGTGGTTTTGTGTCCCACAAGCACGACATGAGAGACACTGTGTTGGACTCCAAAAATTTTAACCATCTGGTATTCTTTAACGTGGCCTTATTTCGCATATAGTACGCGGGCCTCTATCATTTCACCTTATTCTAAATGCGACCACCACGGCAGGGATCGAAGCCACGACTTTCACGTCAGACCAAGCACCCTAATTGCTACACCGCTATAACGGACAGGGATGGCAGTGCCAGCATTGCATATTTCTAAAGAGCAATATTCGCTATCGGTAAATAAAAAACGAGCGTTTCCACGGAAGTGTCGAAGCTGCAAGGAAGATATAGCGCCTTCCGTGGTGTGAACAATACTTGACCAAACGTTGGCGATCCAAGTTGAGCAACACGTGTTCCCGCCGCGTCTTAAATGTGAAGCATTCGTGTGAGCATGCTGGCGCTTTTGGAGCAGTTAATATTAATATTTTTTTGGGTTTTTACATGAATAAATTAGGATAATGAGGGGGGGGGTTATGGTAGGTGCCATAGAGGCCCGTAAAATGTCGTCCACTAACATTACACAGTAAATGGGCCGCTAGCGCGTTTCCCTTCCATCAAAATATGATCGCTCCGACCGGGATCATACCCATGATCTTGGGGTCAGCTGTCGAGCCCTTTAACCGTTACTCCACCTCAAAAGACCAGCAGCCAAGGTTAAAAATCGCCATCGGCTAAACGAAACTCTTGGTTAGACCTTGCCCTGAACATTTTTAGTAACCTGGTCGTTAATCTGCGCATGTCTCTGGGTTTCTCTCCTTCGTATTCTTGTACGTGTGTAGGTGTTTTACGTTTCGTGTTTGCGTAAATTCAACTCACAATGCTTGTGCGGTCACAAACAATAAAAGAGTTTCCCTCTCGAAATATACGTACTTGATTTCTCAAAACAACGTCAATACAATAAATGCTTGCAAGGATGATTTTGGATGACTCAATGTTATTCTCCAAATGCAATGTAGAATTCAAAGCAGGAACCATGCGACTGTTAAAATAATTCTTTCCTAGTTGTAACCGATAGTGAACAGCCTTTGCTAATAAAGATGCAATATCATTACAGCCTTACAAGTCGTATGCACATTGACGTGCATTATTTTTATGCCCTTTAACGTGCTCTTTCTCTCATAAGAGATAATTCCGTTCGATATTACTAGACAGAGTTGGATTCAGTGCAACCACTCTACACAAAGATATCACCGCCTTCTGATTGAACGAGGATGCTGATTTGGGCACCGCTAGACTTTTGCTTATCGGTGACTTGAACTTTCTTTCTGTAAGGCAATGCTTTCCACGTTTCGTTGATATGGTCTTTTTACTTTTTACTTATTAACATTGTTGGTATTAATAAATAATTACGTTAGTACTAATGGACATATTTACTGAAATACGCAGCATATTCAAAAAAATGCTTTTTCTTAAATTACTTTCCACGAGATATATTACCTTAGTACCCTGCTTTTCTTACTGATTCTTTGTGTTATCTAAATTTTGAAGAATAGTTTTTTTTTTACGTTTAAATTGTGAGAACATAAAGCCTGCTTTTCTCAATACACGGATTCTCAGCAAAGCATCAGTATTCAACGAGTCATCCGCAAAAGTTAAACTTACCTGGTCCAAAAGCCGCATTGAACAGTCGTTTAAAACTTCAACAGCCTGATAAAGTAGCTTTCTAAAGCTGTAACACGCTTTTAATAAGAATCTCTCCTTTTAATTAGCTTGCTCTAATGTTTTACATAGAAAAGATTTATTCGGAAGCCAATCATTTTTCACCTATGTAAAATCTTCTCTTTCTCATAAAGAAAAAGGAAAAAGACCAAAACGTTTCCTCTCTTACTCCCAAACGAGTTTCGCAAGGCTGCAGTGGTGTAAGGTTTCGCAAACGTTTACGAAACTCTGCAGCGTGAAAGGAAAGCTGGTGGACATAGATAATTCATCACCTTATCTTCTCTACAATTCTTTGCAAAGCCTGCTCGTGTCTTCATCATGCTTTCATGAATACAATAGAAACGTGACATCAAGTACAGTTTAAAGAATATATATATATATATATATATATATATATA
The DNA here is from genome assembly GCF_013339725.1 of Rhipicephalus microplus. Lineage (NCBI taxonomy): Eukaryota > Metazoa > Arthropoda > Arachnida > Ixodida > Ixodidae > Rhipicephalus > Rhipicephalus microplus. The sequence continues at coordinate 198,981,110 of NC_051167.1, read as the reverse complement.
TATATATATATATATATATATATATATATATATATATATATATATTGCATTTTTTCACGTGGCCTATGCTAAACTGCTTTGTCACTTTGTTTTATCTAATCAAGGTACCTTGTCCTCAACATAGACCGGAATGAAAGGCTACAGAACTTCGCCTGTCTTTTGCTTCTGTTGCTTGTCATCCTAATGAAGAAAAAAATGAATAAATGAATATTCCACTAAGGAATGCACCATCGTGAGATTTTATTTTTTCATTATTTGTACATCATGAAAGTTTTCATTGTAATTTATTTTTCAGTGTCATATCTGCCTCATGTGAGCCTTACATCTTCTGTCTACTTCCTAATAGACAGGTTTTGCGCAACGCAATTTCGTATCGTTAGTAAAAAGAGAAGATCGAGGAATAGAATGTTTTAAATTGAATAAGGATAGAAAGAAGTATTGTTGGGTGGTAAGTAAAAATAATATTTGTATATTTATGGTTGACGGGCCCATTGAGGAACAGCCGATGGAAACTTGCGAAGCTCCTCGCATAAAAGGACATAAAGCTGCAACCATTATAATATGTTGATTAGTTGATGGTCTGATGTATTCTGTCTTGATTTACGTCAAATGAGTCTTAGCTCCCGAGAACACGCGTGCCAAATGTTATGGACCAGCACGCGCTCTGAAATATACAATAAATTCTTCTTCAGCTAAAAATTGATTTCTCTTCTTTCAACATATGATGCTACAGGCTCGAACTTCTTACGACTCAGGTCCAGTATCAGTCATTGGCTGATTTGAGCATGTCGCGATTGGTCGTTAGTGGGGCCGCCACAGGAGGCATCGGCTTGCCCTCACGGGCACGCGCGGTCGCAGTGAAAAAACTATGTAATCGAAAAAATAAACAGAAAAAAAGTGTACAAGGTCACGAGTTGCGCGTGACGTACTTTTCTTTGCCCATCCATACCCACCTTTTTAGCTTCCGGCGCAATCGTCAGGATGAAAGAAGAGAGAATGCGATAGCGGCATGCGACGAATCTCTCTAACTCCACTCGTATTGCGCAGGTTGTGAAATTTTTAGCGCCGGTGAACTTATAAGGCAACATGCTCCTTTAGTGAAGTAATTCCGTGTGAATGCATTGGAAAAAGTGTTTCAAGGCACTTTCTACGGTACTCGACTGCTAAGCTTCAGCTCACGGGTTCGCTTGCCAATCGCGGCGACCACGTTGTCGATGAAGGCGAGAATGCTAGAAGCTCATTTACTCAGATTTAGGTTTTTGTTAATGAACCTCAAGTATCCAGTTTTTCCGGAGACGCCTCCTACTGCGTTTCTCATAATGGTATCACGTCAAGCCCAAACAATTATTCTTGTTAAAATTTATGTAGTGAGATATATCTGCAGTTACGTTAATACTCCTAAACGGTTGTCGAAGTTTGAAATTAAAGCAATGTCAAACATCGCTTCCCACGTAGCTAGTTGATATGATGCAGCGAGTGGTGAATTCCTATGCGCAGCACAGCCCAACGGCAAAAAGCAATAGCAACGAATGCTTTGCAGTTATCCTTTAAGCCCCACAGTCCCAGTAGTCTACTTTGCTTTGGGAAAGCGTGCCAAGTTACCTCATCTTTCTTTATTTTGATTCTTTCCTCTTTATGTTGGTATCTTTTTTTTTTTTTGATTGGCTCTTCCGGCCACTCGCTGCAGTTCGCTGATGCAACAGTGCTTATGCTGTCGCATCACAAATGATCTGTTTTTTGGGTCGCATTATGTTATACATGCTTGCGCAAAGCCGACGACAGCAACCATGATTTCTGCTCTCGCAAACCCTCGGGAACAGTTTGTCCTTTCTCGGTGAGGCGTCATCTGAAGCCGCTTTTCTCCTCTATGCTTCAATAAATATGTAGCTTCTTCCTGCCCCTAAATCCTCAGAAGCAGCAAAGCATCAGCACTTTTTTTTTTCTTTCCCTGTCTTTGAATTTTTTTTTTTGCGACTTCGAAAACTGCTTCACTTTCCCGCACCAGTCGCTTCTCCCTCACCTGCCAGTGACCCACTTTCACTTTCTGCGGTCTCTGGGTCAAGGCTGCGGTCAGCGATTGCAGGTCGAAGCCTTTCAGCAGGCGCGCGCGTGCTCAGCGAATGATATGGCGTTTAACGAAGTGGCGAAAGAATTTCCAACTTCGGCCCCTGTCGATCGGAAATCCTATAGAACGTCTCCCGCGGGAAAGTACACTGTGCCCTGCGAGGTTTCCCCGTCGCTTTTGTGGATTTAGTGCGCAAGCTTTAACCGAGCATGGGCGAGGCCAGCGAATATCGGATTTGCGCTCAGCAGTAAGCTATACTTTCAAGTAAGAAGCTTGTTGCCACATTATTGGTGCCCGTCTTTTTTTTTAAATCTTTGTGTCAACGGAGGTATTGAAGAAATAGACTGCCAACGCACAATGAACGCAACGGCTACTCGTATGCTAGGCGTTGGTCGAGGCTGCTGCTTCGTGGTTTAGGGACGTAAAACCCAACATATTATGATAAGGCGTGCTTTTCTAATTCTGCTGACGGCGGCTGTGTTCTGACATGAATGGTATCCATAAAAACGGCATTTCGACTCACGAGTGTGTCGCATAAGTAGTGCATATTTAAAATCTATAAAGCTCAACAATGAATGCTTCGCTTCGTTAAATAAATTACCGAAATTGAGGCGAAATACCTCAGTTAATTCGAATTTCTCCCCTTGTGAAAATCGTACCGATTGCAGTTACGAATGACTAGGTGCGCTCTAAAACAGACCACTACTACTTCCATGACACCACTAGGCAAGTTGATACTTGTAGATTCCACATTAAGAAAAAAAGTTATTGCAGCTTCACTGTAGTGGTACCAGCCAAGCCCGACGTCAAGGTGGAGCTGGGCTGCTTTCTTTATATTCATTGACTTTTGCTTTTTTTCTCTTTCTTTCTCCTTTTTCAATTTCTTACTCTCTCTATATTTATTGCTTCCTCTTTCCAACTATACCTCTCACTCTCTCTGTTCTTGTATTTTTATATTTTGGCATATTCATTCCATCTATGTCTTTCTATATTTCGGTTACTCTTTATGTCTATTGGCCTTGTTTTTCCTTTCTTTCTCTTCCTTTCAGTCGCTTTATTTTTTCATGTGCTTCATTCTATCTGCATCTTTCTCTTCCTCTTTCAATCCCTGCCATTATTTTGTTCTTATAATTTTTCTCTTTCTTTAACTATTTGTTTTACACGTATTCCTTTTCATTTGATACTGCTCCCAGTGGCATAGGCAGAAAACATTTACTGGTGGAGCTAAAACTTCATTTTTTTCTCCAGTGCCCTGCTTCGAAACGTGAATTTAGGACCAACATGATGATTATGAAGATGATGATGATTATGATGAATAAAGCTTTATTTTGTTCCAAAGAAGACGCAGAAGAGACCCCGCGCCTGCCGGCTAATCCCACCTAGGGACCACCAAGTGGAACTTGGCGGCCCGACATGAAGCGAAATAAATACAACCGTGTCAACGCGATGGAACAATGCTCGGCTGCTGATCCTAATGTTGCGATACCGAATCCCGGTCGTGGTGGTTGCAGTTATTCTATGCAAAATGCAAGTACCCCTTGCCTTTAGATGTAGGTGCTCATCAAAATCATTTCGGGTGCGCGAAATTTACACATATTTATATTTCTGCGCGCGTCGTAATCAGATTGGCGTTATGTTGTGCACGTATCTCATATAAAATTATGATTACTACACCAATCTGTACTAGATCGGTGAGACTGTGAATAAAAAATATAAATCAGTTGAGTCAAGTTTCTTTACTACGTAACAACTCAGTGTAAAGTAATATTATTTCATATATGTGACACTTTATTATAATGCGTCTGTAAATATTATCATGCCATGTGCACTTGTTATTTGAATCTACCCGCTGAGATGTAGTTTCTGAAACTTTTGTGCAATGACGCAAAGGAGGTGTATCAGTTTAAGTGGAACAGTTTCTACTTACACAGCATATTGTATACAGCCTATGCCATTCTTTTCAATGCTACACCTCAACTCCCCCCCCCCCCTTTCCGGCCTTCATCGGTCGCATTTGGTAAAAGCGAAATGCCTGAAGTACTTGTACTTTGGCATAGGTGCGCAACAAAGAATTCATAGTGGTCGAAATACGCAGAGCCCTGTACTCCAGGCATGTTTCATAATCCATCCAGGCTTTACAGTCGTAAAACAACACAGATATGATTAAAATCACAGCTAGAGATGGGACGATGTTAACGAGTGTATGGATCATAATAGAAACTAGCAGAGTTACATTGTTTTTTTTGCGTAAGAGCTAAACGAAATGTCAGAGTGATTTTATGCGCAATATATTGCACTATGGTGTCCTAGATAATTTTGTTCCACCTTGAACTAATATAGTTTCTGCTATAGTTTATTCTATAGCAGAGGCACTAATTAATGCTGCTTACGTAATGACAGGAACATTTTTCAACTGCGTACCATTTTGTGGAAAAACTTATGTTATTCCGTTTAATAACACACCTGTTTACTTTTCCCTCAGCTCTGCCCGCCCTCCGTAACAAAAGAGCTTCATATTGCTCTATTAAACTACCCTCACCATAAAAAAATCTTGATATTTTTTGTAATAGGTCCCACCGAAAAATAAAATGCCATCTTTTTCTCATTACGTAAAAATTAGGCACCTCGAATCTGGTGCATAGAAACGGGCGTGTTGTAGAAGCAATGAAAAACGCGGCTGTTTCATTCGACATTCCCTGCGAAAGAGAACGAAAGAGAACGAACCCCTCCCGAAACTGTTGGGAATGAAATATATTTAACCTTGTTGACAACGCTCCCGTTGTGCCATATCCCAAACCTGCACGAAGACTAACTGGCCCATGGAATTATTACTCGCACTATATATATATTTTATATATAAGGGAAAGAAGTGTATACCTAAGGGCTCATTTTTCCGTGTTTAAACACAATAATTATGAGATCTAACAGACAGTAATGCCAAGGAATGTACAGGGGAAGTTATTAGAACCAATGGAATGTAAATAAGAAGAAAGAAAAGTGGATGAAAAAATAACCAACCGTGGGCAGGAACCTGCCCACGGTTGCCCACGGTTGGTTACGGTTACGGCAAGAACCTGCCTACGGTTTGTTATTTTTTCATCCACTTTTCTTTTTCTTATTTACATTTCATTGGTTCTAATAACTTTCCCTGTACATTCCTTGGCATTACTGTCTGTTAGATCTCATATATATATATATATATATATATATATATATGAGATCTATGATATATGTATATATATGATATATATATATATGATATACGAGATCGAATCGAACCCACGACCTTCGAATAACGCGTAGATGGCGCTGACTGTCACTCCTACTTCTAAATTCACATATATAAACCCCAAAAAGTGGATAGAGGGACGGCCGCTGTGATAGCTCAGTGGTTAGAGCATCGAACCCGTTATTTGAAGGTCGTGGGTTCGATTCCTGCTCACAGCTGGTAATTTTTTCATCCACTTTTCTTTCTTCTTTCTTCTTATTTACATTCCATTGGTTCTAATAACTTCCCCTGTACATTCCTTCGCATTACTGTCTGTTATATCTCATGTATATTGTGTTAAAACACGGAAATACGAGCCCTTAGGTATACACTTCTCTCCCTTATTTCATTGAACGAGGGTCTCGTACTGGCAGACTTGGTGTGTTTAGGTTGTATGAGAGGGACAATTAATCAGCTGCCCGCTCATAATAAGTTCACGTGCTACTTGACGCCAAACATGCGAATAAGAGTGTTTTGACACTCGTTGTTTGGCTTATAGATGGCGCTGACTGTCCCTCCTACTTCTAAATTCACATATGTAAACCCCAAAAAGTGGATGGAGGGACGGCCGCTGTGATAGCTCAGTGGTTAGAGCATCGAACGCGTTATTCGAAGGTCGTGGGTTCGATTCCTGCTCACAGCTGGTAATTTTTTCATCCACTTTTCTTTCTTCTTTCTTCTTATTTACATTCCATTGGTTCTAATAACTTCGCCTGTGCATTCCTTCGCATTACTGTCTGTTATATCTCATTTATATTGTGTTAAAACACGGAAATACGAGCCCTTAGGTATACACTTCTCTCCCTTATTTCATTGAACGAGGGTCTCGTACTGGCAGACTTGGTGTGTTCAGGTTGTATAAGAGGGACAATTAATCAGCTGCCCGCTCATAATAAGTTCACGTGCTGCGTGACGCCAAACATGCGAATAAGAGTGTTTTCACACTCGTTGTTTGGCTTATAGATGGCGCTGACTGTCACTCCTACTTCTAAATTCACATATATAAACCCCAAAAAGTGGATGGAGGGACGGCCGCTGTGATAGCTCAGTGGTTAGAGCATCGAACGCGTTATTCGAAGGTCGTGGGTTCGATGCCTGCTCGCAGCTGGTAATTTTTTCATCCACTTTTCTTTCTTCTTTCTTCTTATTTAGATTCCATTGGTTCTAATAACTTCCCCTGTACATTCCTTCGCATTACTGTCTGTTATATCTCATTAATATATATATATATATATATATATATATATATATATATATATATATATATATATATATATATATATATATATATATATATATATATATATATATGCAACACCGCTTCTAGAGAATATTTTATCGCGGAAATTAAGTCTTTCGAGCTCTTCTTCGAGGTGCCGCGAGGCAACAAAAGAATTTAAGAAGCTGCTTTTGTCTCGTGCGACCGTGTTTCTCTTTCGGTATGTCAGTGGGTTACAAGTGATTTTAGTTGATTACAGCTAAACATGCTTGCGGTGTTTCCTTCAGAGCACAATGCCTAATTCATTTCCTCGAATGAGATATTTAAACATTTCCTAGTAACAAATAACGGCGTTCTATGTTAAAGCTTCAGTAAGTGAACTTGTAGAAAGTAGGTCAAAACAGCGCCGTATTTCTCAGGTTTTCCCATCAGATGACAAAAATCACCGAGACAATACATAGCGGAGAATGAGATAATTTCATTTGCGTGACTGCGTATATAGTAAAATATGTTTCTCAGTACCTAATTACCCCTAGTGGCTCGGGATATAAATAAATCTCAACGTGTTGTCATTGTCTAGAGGTCTAGAAGAGGGATTTATCGGGAATTATAAAAATAACGCGAATCATGTCACATAAATGCTCAATTATTTCAAATTGTTTGAGTAAACTACTTTTGCAGATAATTTAGGAATGCACAATGACACACGCTATTAGTGACTGAGTAGTGAAGGAATTAATTATCGACCCGCCCCGGTACAACAGTGGTTAAGGTTGTTGACCCAAAGGCCATGGTTTCAGTCCCGGTCATTGCTGTCGCGCTTCGATGGAGGCGATATTGCAGAAGCCCATGTACTGTGCGATTTCAGCGCACGCTAAAGAACACCAGATGGTCCGAACTCCCGGTGTCTTCTACCACAGCCTCTCCCATTTAATTTTGGCATCGAAAAACTCGCAGATATTTTAACAGACCCATTAGTTGTCATCATTCGCTGTGGTACAATAAAGCCACCCACTTGCGCGTGCTCCTCGTAAAATAATAGGGTTATTGTGTCTTTATAGTCGGAAAACTGGGCCATACTATAAATACGCGTGATTTCTAAGAGCTTTTTACGCATTTAACTCGCGTATAACTAACGTTCAGGCTTAGAACTAGCGTATTAACTCTGCTAATTATAGTTTACCCACGCGGATAAGTGTACACGCGTCATCATAGGCGTATAGTTGAAATAGTTATTTGGGTAGGAGTTTAGCTTTATGTAGTTACGTGCCGTCGGGCCTTCAAATTTATACGTGCATTACACACACAAAACTAAAAAAATACGGCAGTGTTTAAACCCTCCTCCCCTGCTCACTCTACAGTCCCCTTCATGGTTATGCCAGTGCCAGTAACTCATAACTAGTAAGTGATTACATTAGCACCAAATATTACCGCAGGTCCCGCCGTGGTCGTCTTAGTGGCTAAAGTACTCGGCTGCTAACCCGCACTTTGCGGGATGAAATCCCGGCTGCGGCGGATGAATTTTCGATGGAAGCGAAATTGCTGTAAGGACCATGTGCTCGGCCTTGAGTGCACGTTAAAGAACCCCAGGTGTTCGAAATTTCCGGAGCCCTCCACTACGGCGTCTGTCATAATCGCATGGTTGTTTCGAGACGTTAAACCCCACATATAAACAATTACCGTAGGGTCGCAGGTTGCATGATCGAATCCCGGCGGCACACGCTAAGAAAACCCAGGTGATTGAAATTTTCAAACCACTCCTCTACGCCGTCTCTCTTAATTATACGGTGATTTTGGGATTCTAAGCCCCACCGAGTAATATTAATAAAGCTACTGCAGTCACTAAAATGTGTCGAGGAAATAAAGTTATTGAAGGTAAATAGCCAGCAATGCGAACTAAGAAAAGTGCAGAGTCTGTTTGACATTTTGTTTGGTAGGACAGTATTAGCCAGAATCCGTTGCTGGGCAAGGTTCGCAATGAAAAATTGCAAAGCTCGAACTTTGTTTTTATTTCTAGGTACTATTTGCCGAATAGGGCGCTACAGGTGTGGCGTGCGGATTTGACATGAATAGGTCATTGTTGACATGAAGTAGCAACGCATAGTCAATGCATAAGATCTAGACTTCACTATGTCTTATTGTACATGAATAGTGAAAAAAAAAAAGTTAGGGTTCGAGACAAAGGGAGGATAGAGAGATAGAGAAAATTTGTTTCTTGTTGTTGCGGGGGACAAGAAATGGAGAAAAGAGCAGTAGCCCTACTGGAGCGCCAATTCCTCAGCCTGCGGCCACTCTTGGGATCTTGGCAAAGCATAGACGCTGCACCGAGTAAACACTAACAGGTTCCACGTGTGGAGAGGCGAATTCGTTCGCAGTATTTCAAGCTTAACTCTGAGCAGTCACTTGCTCCTTGGCCTCTCTTAAAGGATTCAATTCGGAGAGCGCTGATTCGATTCGGAGAGCGCAATTCGGAGAACGCCAACACAGCCTGTAGGTCCTCCACAAGACGTCATCAGACACTGCTTTTCAAAACACGCCTGTTCTTCTGGTACAGGGTACTAGGCACGTGCGTTAAATTACAGCCTGCTGACACTGTGGGCTACGTTTTCTGTGAAAGGCACTGCGTAAGAGAAAGCTTCACTCTGAGAGTCGGATGCGGCCTTTCCGAAGTGTCCATTAGATCTTCAGCACAGGGTCGCGTTTGAAGAGCCGAACTTCAAAGCATACCGGTAGAGGCCCCTTTTAAGTCTGGGATCAAATGCACCTACGAGGAAGATAGCACGCCTAAAACTTCACAAAGAACCTAGTTACCTACCTCCATAAACTTTGAAATGCTATGATTTGTACTCAGCTGTTTGATAGAACGTCCTTAGAATAACTTTTTATGGCAAATTTTTTGTAAATAATTAAAAAAAATTTGCATTCTTAAGTTTTCTTTTGTTATGCTCTTTGGGTGGCCCTCAGAGCATATACACGTGTTCAGAAGAAGGCTAGTTATGTGCGAGTGAGGATCGATCCAGGTCGTTTGCCTGCCAAACAATTGCTCTGCCACAGAGCCGTGCGCCTGCTTTTTTTTTCAGCTTGATATTTATAGAATGCGCATTAAAATAGTACACAATGTTGCACATAGTTACGCTGTTGCAGTCCTGTAGTGACGATGAACGTACAAGCACTGCCTATGAAGAAAGAAACGCGAAGATTCAAGTCCTGTACTCTACGGAGAGTTCGTCATCATTCACTGCACAACAAATGTGGCGAGGCCAAGCTCGTCACCAAGATGGAGTACCAGTACGCGTCTGCTTTGAAATACAGTGAAAAAACTCCCAAGCATTTCCCCGAGGGTGAACATGGTTAAGTGCGAATACACGGGGTGATCTATGAGGGGTATTTATTAATTCGCACTATTATATTTATTAATCACACTATGGTGCCTTTATGGTGTAATGGTTCCTGGGAATCGCAATTTGATCCCACGGGGGAGTTTACGTTAACTCACTGGCGAATGCCAACGGATTTTAACTTTACTACCCCTCACGACCCGCTCACGACGGGAGACTGAGAGAGAAGGTGGGCGCGCGAGAGAGAGGGGTGCGCGCGCAGCTGCAGCGAGGGAGGAGAGCGGAGGAGCGAGCGAAGGGGGAGGGGTTAAAAGGCGCGTTACTGACACCGATATCAGCGTCGCGTCCGTGGCTTATTCGGTAGAGCGTCGCGCTGCGGCCCACCAAGTCCTCTTTCTTTAAAGATAGAGAGAAGAGTGTGGACGCCGCCGACGGCGGTGGATGGTTTGGGGTCGCTTATAATGTGTATTCACACTTAAAAAAACTTTCTCTGTTTCTGAATGCAAAGCATTCATGCTTTACAAGAACATGGAACTCTATATCACGCTAATACTGCGTAGTACACGTTTACATTGCCATCGGGCGTCACAACATATGTGATTACCATAACGAGTTCGTGGTTTAGAGCCAGCAACCCATTACACAAGGCATTCACGCTGCACGTATTTTCTCCAAACTACGTAGTGAAGGAAGTTCGAAAGCATTTCACACGCACTTGACTTTAAATCATGCGACACATTACACAGAATGAAGCCTTATGCGAAAGCTTCACTGACACAAGAAATTTTGACAATTTAAAATTCGCGAGTAGCATAATGCCATAAAAGGTATGCTCTCGGGACAGTATGTCGCTATCACTTTCAACTTTTAAAGGCGGAGCTTAAGGATCCCCAATTATCAGTGCAGTCAGATCGCTCAGCGTACTTTTTGTTTTATTTTTTTTTTGTTTTGGAAGGAAAAAAAGATAGAAGGTGGGAGAATTTCATTTGCAGCGTCACTAGACGCTTGAGCTCGGCTAACACTAGCGTTTACAATGATTGAACGCCATCACTAGACGCGCCAAGGTATACATTCTGCTGATCAAATTTATTCCAACGTCTTCCGCAGCTTTGCATATGTATGAAGTGGAGTCTCAAGTGAGCGACTGTTCTTGTTGCCGAAGAGAACGGTGACATGCGCAACTGAGTCGCTGCTACTCAACACTCAAAGCAATTCATCTTTCATGACAACGTTACATAATAGCGTAGGTCATGCTGTCACGCAATTGACGCTTCATATTTGTGAAACTAGTTTTCCGGCGACGCAGTTAGCCCAACTAATGACAGGCAGTCAGTTCTCCAGAGACCGTGTCGAAGGTTCAGTATGGTCGAGCTTTGGTGCAGAAATTATACTCCGCTCTCTTATTATAATCACGCATCATCTACAAGCCCCAGCAGTGGCACTGGGACCTCGTCTCTACCTGAAGCGTGACAAGTACCTCAATTACTTGGCTGAATACGCGGCGCAGGGAAGCGCATTCGTATGTTATGAAAAGGGTGCTCAGTGTTGTGCGATCTATAAATGCCTCAAATGTCATTTCCACCAGAACAGCCCCGCCGCGGTGGTCTAGTGGCTAAGGTACTCGGCTGCTGACCCGCAGGTCGCAGGTTCGATTCCCGGCTGCGGCGGCTGCATTTCCGATGGAGGCGGAAATGTTGTAGGCCCGTGTACTCAGATTTGGGTGCACGTTAAAGAACCCCAGGTGGTCAAAATTTCCGGAGCCCTCCACTACGGCGTCTCTCATAATCATATGGTGGTTTTGGGACGTTAAACCCCACAAATCAATCAATTTCCACCAGAACAAGCTTGCTCTGATGAAAATGAAATGTTCTGAAATAGTATTCATACTTGAAGATATAACAAAACTATTCCAATCGCACCAATTTATTATTTGATATCTATTCCAAGTTGAAGATGGGGTGTGCGCAGATTCCTGATTGTTACTAAATCAGCCATTCACAATAGTATGCAGCTGGGTTTTATTTCTAAGACTCTGCCATATGCTATGCGAGAGTGGCTTGTCTAGGCTATGTCAGCGCATCAAGACAAGAGCTTCGTACCACTGAGTGCAAGGCCTAACGCAATGTGTTTCCCTTCCTTGCTTGTGTTTTCTTCAGAATACCTGAGCGTGGTGCCGATGCTGTTGCCGGGGACGAGGATGATGAAATTGGCCTCGGTTTGTGAATAACAAATGGAACGCTAAGGATGGCACGTGCGAGCGCGATGCGAAACGATCGATGGACCAACACCGATTCTATATGAAAGCTGCAGTCAACTGCCACCCTGAAGCCGTGCAGAATTTTCGTGGCGTAGTTGACCAGTTCCTGTTTTGGTAGGTGGTACTGCCTATCAGTGGCAGCTTTCGGGAGAACGTTTTTCGGCCACAGTGTTGATGGCATAAATCGGGCATCGAGTGATTATGACAGCGCGAAAATATGGATGCGACCATAAGCTCGCACAAAGTACCCAAAAGTGCACCTGTAAGGGTCTCAAAGAATCGACAAGCGAAATTCACGAAGAACACTCTGTGCCTAAAGCACTTCTTTGCCTAAGCAGCAGCGTGCCCACCCTATGCACTACCCCCTCTTTTTTCTTATTCTAACCATTTGGATTAGCCAAGACGATTCATTCCTTTCTTCAAGAACTGTTCTTGAACATCAAATGACTCTCTTCATTTCGGTCTTTTCTTCAACAAGACATTCAAGTCTGTCCTTCGCTAAACGGTGAAACAATTCATAATGTGTGGCACCACCATAGCCCCGTCGTGCCCTTGCTGCTGCAATCCCTCGCGGTTGTTTCTATGTTTCACCGAGACTTCGTCGTTTTCTTTTTCTTATTTGGTTTTCTGTCTTCTTTATACATTCTATCCTCATATATTCATTTCCTTCATCCTAGAAGAAGAAAGAGGTAATGTGCCTACTGCTCGCTCTAGGTGGCAGTTGTTGGCCTGCTATCTCCTTCTTTCCTTCACGTCCATGCATATTTATTTCACCGTTATGTATAACTACGCTACAATACAAATAACAAGACTGCTCGTGTGTCTTCTTCCTCGGCTGTCCTACGCTAGGCGGGGTTAAACTGTTACGCGATTAACGTGAATCAACTAGTCGAACTTGGCGCTATTCTGTAGTATTTTTATGCATGCTGAATAATAATGCCAACTATAATATAATAATAATAATAATAATAATAATAATAATAATAATAATCAGAAGAACAATACAGAGTATTGTTTGCCTTGCAAACGAAAAGTATGTGTGTAAGGAGGAGGTGGGGATACGTCAATACCGAAAGTTCCACTTTTTTCGCCAGTTTTAGCCCTTTTGTTACAGAAAAGGATGGCGTTACAAATCAATGTATGGGAAGAGGTCTCCGAGCTGAAGGCTGATTGAAAACTTCTGTACGTAATAAATAGTGTCTATTTCATTACTCAGCAAGGCTGAGTACTGAGTGAGAATTTAATAGAAGGCAGAAAAGTAAGCCTATGCTAGTTCGCTCTAGCCTGCTACTCTACGCAGGGGATGAGGGAAGGGAGAAGGAAAGAGGGATGGAGGATGTTGATGGGGATAAGATGAGGTGGTGCGTATAGCCACTTAGGATAGCACCCAATGGTCTAGTTTTCAGTCCAGTGCTTCTGATAAAGACTAAAACAGTCTTTGAATCAGTTTTAGACACTGTTTGGTCGTATAAACATTTTTATTATTGTGTTCGCCTAGAGTGGGGATGATGTTGAACATTTCTGCTCTTAATGTTTTTTAATGAGCGATACACGAAATAGCGTATGGGTACTACCATTTATGCTAAGCCAGCGGTGACTGAACTTCACTCGTATGCAGAGATCGATAGCTACAGTGCTGATCTTGCCACACTGCATTCAGGTTTGCTTTGGTTGATGGTTACTGCATACTAACCATTAACAACACTGATAATGTAACAGATGATATAAGAATCGTAATGGTTTAGAAATGTGCGCTAAAAATTGCTTAAATTTGCAGCGCTCAAACTAACGGGACGTAGCAAAGACAACACAAAACACATGTGACATCAACTGTAAGTATTGTAAAATATTGCCTTATACAATGCAGTCGACCGAATGAGTACGTAAACAAGCAGAACAACAATATTTGGCTTCCGTGCTGCAATGGCTGCGATAAAATTACGTTATCTCGTTTTTGGCTTTTCCCATTACGTTCAGATTTTCTTAAAGGCAATGCGCGTTCCTCGTAAACGAATTGCGAAGTGCTGCTTCGCGTAAGAGGTCAATATACATTTATACATCAGCTTCGCGTTGTACAAAGCACTGAACTATTTGTAGCACTGGAAAAAAAGAAATTGAAGTTCAAATCACGTGGCAACATCTGCAAATTGATTTTTGTATACACTAAAATATGTTTCTGGTCCTTACAGGTCGAAAACCCGTCTAATTCAATATTATCCTGCAGGGGACTCGTCAGGAGCTCCGGGATAATTAAGACAGCCTAGCTTTGCTAAATGTTCACTTCAATCAAAATTCACGCACCTCTCATTTTCTGTCGTTTTTTTTTCTCTCCGATTTTTCGTTCGTTTTATGCTGATCACCCCAACAGGAATGCAGTCGCCGTGGTACCGAATAGATCCCGCATGCTTAGCTTAGCAGGGTCACACCTTAGCCTCTACACCTACACGGCTGGCACAAGTAAATGTGACGCAGCCGTAAGAGATGCGGACGGCTGCAGGCCGCGGCTCGTTGCATGCGATGGTGTCGACGCACTGTTTCCAAGCGGTCTAACCCAAGGCCGTGGTTTCCCCACCTTGGATGTGCAGCATCAATTGTTCTAATAAAAGTTGCACTCTCATACGTAGCACCACTACTTCTCACAGGACCCTTTCTGGCAGATGGAATATGTAATGATCTGCACAAGGACAGTGCCTTTGCGGTATACAGCGCATACGGTGCGAATGCATTGTTTCATGGCGTTATGACGCGGCAGGTATGATATCTCTTTACTTTGTTACCTGAAACTAGGACGTGTTATTGCGTGTGATGTGTCTTCGAAAAAGCTACTAATCCCGGAGCTTTTCTGTTATGCACACTTTGCTTGTGAATTTCCCTGAGACTCGAAATTCACCTCTTGTATGGTGCTGACTCACTATACACTATATACCTGAATTCACACTTACCTTGAAAGCCAGTCCACATGTTCTTATAGATCGCTTTGTTAAGCACTTTATTTTGAACCGAGTGCTGTTCGATCAGCGGGTAGTAAGACTTTGGTCAAGACGTTTGGTCCCCTGCATGTTACAGTGCTTCCTGAACGAAGTGCGTCAACTTAACGCAGAACCATTCACGCCCATTTCTCAATGGGTGTTATCACCCGCCGTGGTGGTCCATCTTTATAGTGCATGGCTGCCTATGCAACCGCCATGGGATCAAATTGTATAGCTGCATTGACCGCTCTTAAGTAGAGTTGAACTATGCAGGCCCATGACCCTTACTTAGTATCACGTTAAAGAGGACCATTCAGTACAGTGACTTGTTAGGCGAGTTGGTTCATCCTTATTGTAGCACGCAAGTAAGTTAGACTATTTGAGCGCCTGCCACTAATAGGATTTATTTTTTGCTAATGTGACCCATGACTGTGCCTTATATCTGTGTGTGCCTTTCGAATAAAATTGGTTGACGGTTCGCGCTTGTCCGTCTCCCGTCTTCATTTCGTGCTAAAAGCCACCGTAAGAAAGAAGACCGTGTGGTAAAACGGCGTCTCCTACATTCTTATCGTGTTATTTTTAATTAACGCCCAGGCATTTGTTATAGTTTACCTTGTCAGGCGGGTTTACTACTGGTTTATTTGATCGTGCCAATGCCTCTACCACCTTTATTTGCTATATTCGTACCTATGAGATTAAAGTTGCCTTAGGAAACGCTGTGCCAGAAGTTCCTCACGTCACGTTGCATGCCACGAACATTGTTTTTCTTTGATGCAGCCAGAATACTTTGACCATGGCCTTGCCTTCTAAAATCGATGAGTCTACGGTATTTCTTCGTGAGAGGCTGCCTAACATTTTCGATGAGACGACGTCGTCGGGCAAAAATTATTACATCTTAAGAAAGCATAATACACGTGCGAAGCGTCAATACGCAACATTCGCACATAGGGTGTGTGATCCTTCTTTATACCTGTTTTGGCCCCCAACCATAGTTTAAACGACACTGTCTCAGCTCTATCGGTTGCTATTCATATTATCGCGCGGCTGCGCAGGTACCCTGTTGATGTGTGCCCGATATGTATCCACTACAAACAACCGAGCTGACAGAGCGCCTTGATCGACACGACTCACGCGGCGATACAGGTACGGACTGGTATTTATCTCCTAAATGCATTAGTTCTTCAACCACTGCCTTCAGGCGGGCAGAGATGTGCATCGGTTCCAAGCTGCAAACAAGTATTTGAGTTGTAAAACCCCCTGTTCTTCCTTAAGAGTGTTGGAGGAAATAATACATTTCACTTGGCGCTCGCGTTCCTCCCGAGAGAGCACATAGCGGTGTTTCGCATAAAAACAGTGGCACAAAAAACAAATTAATGTGGCGTGACTTATGCGGCTCTGCTTCTAGAGAGAACGCAAAGAAGGGCAAAACGAAGGCGAACATGTGCACGCTGCTGACCCAATCTTGCAGCACTAGCACTGCAGTAGGTTTGCCCTCGTTTCACCATTCATCGATGACAGTTTGTGGGGCAATGACCAATTGTCGAAGACCTTTAGTTGTGCGACACAGCTATATATGAATGCCCCCCTTCCATTACTACTGCAGGACATGCAACTTTGTCTTTATTTAAAGATTTTTATTCATCGGCGAGGTTAGCCCTCTAAAAGGAATGTTCAGGCAATAGACGTGCAAAAAGTGTGACGCAAGCGCGTCCTGGGCTCTCTACTATTTAATTTTTTTCGTAACGCGAGAACGTTTAAGAGCTATCTTGTCGAAAATTCTGGTGTAAGTGTCAATGGCATAATGAGAAAAACGATGGCGGAATTGTTCACGAGCTCTAAATTGCGAAATATTCTAGTAATGAAGGTAATGGTCTTGAAGTGAAATTAAGCTTCGGCCCTATACGTAAAAAGCAAATATCTTTTCACAGAGGTACGCCAGTTCTTGAAAAAAAATTTGAAAAAAAAAGAAGAAACTTATGCAGGTGTCATTCATTGCGACGAGCCGCGACAAATTATGTTACATAGCATGGCAAAAGCGTATACTAGCACCAGGCGTCATACCATAAGTATGGCACCTAGAGTGGGTTATTTGAAAGCCCAACCATGACCAAGGACCCAGACATACTTAATAATCATTAGCGGCAGGAACAAAATCTGCAAATGAGCAAGTGGGTCAAATCTGTTGTGCACACGTATATAGTGGGTACTTAGCAACTATTCTTGCTGAAGCAATTTAGGATAGTTTAAAACGGCAAAACGTTCTCGGGGTTGCCGTTAAAGTGTCCACCAATAAGCGAAAAAGCTTCACTAGCGGATGAGAAGGCTATTCAGACCTCTTTTAAGCGGTCGGGTTCTACTCTTGAATGCGAAGCTGAAGGAAACTCCATGTTTTATATATTTTTTTCTCGCCCGCTATGGTAGTCTGGTGGTACTCAGCTGCTGGTCTGCAGGCCGCCGGATTGAATTCCGGATATGGTGGCTGCATTTTTGATGGAGGCTAAAATGCTGTAGGCCAGTGTGCTTACACTTAGATGCACGTTAGAAAATTTCCGGATCCCTCCACTACGGCTTCTCTCATAATCACATGGTGGTTCTGGTACATCGCACCCCAACAATTACTATTATTATGATAAACACTTTTTTTCTTTTCTTTCTTTGCGACGCGAGCTCATAAGATATTAAGAATACGAAACATATTCCGACTTGATTTGAATGTCGCTTGCTCCTACAGCTCTATTGCTAACCAATACAAAGGACGCATACACAGATGAATGGGTGTGCCAGGAGACCAAAATATAAAGGTGTGGAATGATGAAGCAAACAAGTAAAAAAAGAGAGAGAGGCAAGAGAAAAAAGAGCGAGAGGAAAAATTCATTGATAAAGCCACAAAGTCGACCGTAAGTGAAGCTCCATGTCCCAGAGGACACGGCACCAAGGGATCGCGCCGACAAACTTGGGGAGGCATCGAACGAAGTTGTCACACTGCTTGTATGTGTTTTTGAGGCTAGAGCTAGGTGTTAGCAACTGAGCTCGCGTTGTATGAAAAGACAAAAAAAGTGTCAAAGCGAAATGAGATGGGCTTCCTCATTCGTAATGAGAATAAAGGCTCTAGAAAAAAACTTTATGCATTACGAGGATGAGTTTTGCACCTCTGCGAAGCGACACTGAGTTTTACATTAAAAAAGGGAGACATTTTTGCTGTATGAGATAGTTACCTAGAGTGATACGAATGTATATGCCAGAAGACCAAATTCCTAATCTTAAGAAGTGTAAGCTCTGAGAAAACTACAGTAGAGACATAGTGGCAGGTGCACTTTCGTCCTTCTTTCGTGGGAGTGCAGGGCACGTTTATGAGAAGTTCATGTAGATAAATTGAACTTTACTTCTTCCCTTCTGCTCAGGCCCTACACTCGCACTCGCTGTGTCTTACCTTGAAATATGTCTGTAATATTACTGCAACATCGCCAGTAAGAGAGATTAGGCAGACTTTTCTGTGGAGTGTGGACAGCTAGAAAATCTTTTATTTTTGCGTAACATATTGCGCGAAACGTGCCTTTATGTCCTCTTCATCTAACAAGCCGTAAGATTATCCTCATGCTTTCTGCTTGCGTATGGCTTTCATATCACTATTTGTTATAGGTGAAACAAAAGCTATCAAAAGCCATATGCTACTTGACGCACGCTGGAAAACTCCTAGAGTGCTTTCCACAATTGCTAAAAGCGAGAAAGCAATCCTTTTCTTAGCAACCAAACGTGCCTGAAGAAAAAAAATATTGTCCCTAGGTTTTTTTTTTCATTCCTCTAACAAGGTTCAAAGTTGAAACTCAACTTTCACTTCTCATTTGATTTATTAGTCTTCGCTGCCCTCCGTTGCTCTGAAAGCTTCCCTTGCCTAAAATTGTCTAGCACATCTTCCTCATTCGGTTTAGCTTTGATAAAATGACCATGTGATCTGATGTCATCACACTAACGTCATGATGATTCTATAAATTCTCGTGACCTGTGACCTTATGGTATTGACATGTGGGGACGCCACCAGCTGAGGAAGCTTTTTCCGTCCCTCGTTCTCATGCTGCCGACGGGCAGTATAGCCCCTTCTTTAATTTATGCATAAATTTGAATGAGTAAAATTCTCATTGCGCACTTTTCTGGCATTGAATATTACATTTGAAGAAAGAAAATCCAGTAGTTTGTTGGTTTGTGTCAGTTTTAGTCCACAATTGCGATTACATGTATTCAAATATTGTATTTTCTGCACTCGTTCCCTTTCCACTTTGGCATGAAAAGAATAAAATCATCGGCTAGAACTGAGTGCGCAAATAGTTTTTGATTGTATCATTTTAGCTATAAGAAAAGCGGTATTTTTGTCTCTGGAATCTGGAGCACGACACGTTGAACGACCCGCGGAACGTCACAGTACCTTTAACAAAGTGAACGATTACAACCGTACGCAGAGCACTGAAGTTAAGTCAAGATATATTGACTATGTTGAAAGTTCAGTTCATGCAATAAACTTTGTATCTTCATCTCGTTTCACTACAAGTTGACACGTCTACCATAAAAAAGTTGTGTGCACACACCTATAGCCACCACCACTGAAATGGACAGACAGTCTGATGATGCATCTAAGCCTTTAGCCTTAAAAGAAGTGTCGAACAGTCGTTGTCTAGGCTATGAATAGCGGTCGCTAACGAATCTAAGTTTTTACGCACAGAAGTCCCCAATATGTGGGAGAGATTGCTATGCAAACATTGCAGCTAGATTGCAAGAGCATCGGGCGCCTTTTTCAAAGAATATAGGATTGGTCTCTACCGACGATTAGGCTGTTTTTCTGTGCACATCAATTAGCTTTCATTTTTGTCACATTTGCCACATTTCAGTCTACTGCTGCAAAACAACGTATCTAGCGTTCAGTGGCGCACACACAGTAAGAGGAAACTTCACCGACACACAAGCTAGATATAATATTAGATGTTACCCTCTGTGCAAGCCTTTTTAAAGGCTTGCATTGAAGTTCTATGAAACTATCTGCGTACTTGCCTATAACCTAAGATTAAAATTATGAATACTGCTCCCTATGTTTTAGGTGCTGCCTCATAGGTTGCTTTAATTAGACTCCGTCCAATAAAAAGAACACCACTGAGCTTTCTCTCTAAGCTATAGATATATCAAACCATGAAATGACGTTCAATGGCTTTAAGGGAAGAAAGATTAAAGAGTAAATATGGCCGCCCCGTCGCGGTGGTCTAGTGGCTAACGCATTCGGCTGCTGACCCGCAGGTCGCGAGTTCGAATGCTGGCTGCAGCGGCTGCATTCCCGATGGAGGCGGAAATGTTGTAGGCCCGTGTGCTCAGATTTGGGTGCACGTAAAAGAACCCCAAGTGGTCGAAATTTTTTGGAGCCCTCCACTACGGCGTCTCTCATAATATTATGACGGTTTTGGAACGTTAAACCCCACATATCAATCAATCAATCAATCATCATGATTTACCTCTACGTCCAAACGTTGTGCTGATTTTAAAGTGTCACATCGCACGAGACCGGCCGCTCACGGCTGAAGATGGCGAATCACTAGAATACGAGCGATAAAACGTGTCTCTGTTCTCTGGCAATGTTATAATAGAGAGTTTAAGAATAGCATACGCGAAGCTTAGCGATAGCGTTTCGCACCACTGCACATGCATCGTACGTTGACATTCTCGGGGCTCCCTGTAAATGATAGAAATAGCGGGTGACAGAGAGCAACATTATCTTAGCGTATACTATTGTAAATGTACCTAACAATCTTGGTGGTTTTACGTACCCTAGCCACAATTCGATTACGACACGCGCTAAAGTTGGGAACCGTGGAACTTATTTAAAATGCCGGTGGTTCTTTGACATGCACTGACATCTCGCAATGCATGGACCTCTGGCATTTTGGCTCTACTGAAATGCAACCACCGCGACCTGGATGAAAATCCGCGTCAGTAGGAACAAGAGCCCCCAGCAGTCAATTGTGAATGCCATCATATAGTACTTTGGCATAGTCGTAGTCATATATAGATGGCGAACTGTCAACACAGCACCTTCTCGCAAGTTCTTTGCCACCCCTTTTTTCTCTGCAAGTAGAATGCGCCCACCAGATGGTAATATATGCCTAACCTCCTGGTATTTTCATTGTTTCTATCTCCCTGCAGAAGAAGACGTTTTTTGCGCGAAGGTAAAACAGCACAGGTATGATACAAGATGGTGGCGAAACACGATGAAATTCTAAGAAGAGGCAGCAACCGACGAAAGGATGGGCAGAACGGATGGACGGAAGCATGGACGAACAGACAGGTGAACGGACTAACAGACGCATGGACGAACACACGGACGTACGGATGAATGGAAGCAAGAATGAATGGATGGACACTAACTTACGGAGAAGTGCCCCACCGCGGTGGTCTAGTGGCTAAGGTACTCGGCTGCTGACCCGCAGGTCGTGGACTCGAATCCCAGCTGCGGCGGCTGCATTTCCGATGGAGGCGGAAATGTTGTAGGCTCATGTGCTCAGATTTGAGTGCACGTCAAAGAACCCCAGGTGGTCGAAACTTCCGGAGCCCTCCACTACGGCGTCTGTCATAATCAAATGAGGGTTTTGGGACGTTAAACCCCGCAAATCAATCAACTTACGGAGAAGCACGAAATGACACAAGCACGAACTGACGGAGAAACGGACACACGCATGAACGGGCATATTCATGAATACACGGACGGACGGATGGATGCTTCACGCCACTCACCATCATTCACTTCCTGGATATGCTGTGAAAACCACAAACGCAATCTAGTTATAGCCCCGCCGCGGTGGTCTAGTGGCGAAGGTACTCGGCTGCTGACCCGCAAGTCGCGGGTTCGAATCCCGGCTGCGGCGGCTGCATTTCGGATGGAGGCGGAAATGTTGCAGGCCCGTGCGCTCAGATTTGGGTGCACGTTAAAGAACCCCGTTGTCCTGCAGTGGACGTAGTCAGGCTGATGATGATGATGATGAAAGAACCCCAGGTGGTCGAAATTTCCGGAGCCCTCCACTACGGCGTCTCTCATGATCATATGGTGGTTTTGGGATGTTAAACTCCGCATATCAATCATATCAAGCAATCTAGTTATAATATTCCTAAGGACGTATGCACACAACACCATCTACTGAGCAACTCATAAACTATAGAGGCGGCTACTACGACTACAGAGGAGGAAATGACCCACGGCCCAAGGAGTTTCACCCCTATAGAGAAGTTCACTCTCGTACGAAAGGTTTGGTGGTACTTTTACAAACACACCACCTAACTCTTGATACAGTACCGTGACTTCATTTTATTCAAACTTTTTTACCATAAACAAAGGTACGCATGTAGTGTGTCAATTTTCATGAAGGGGAGCACGCGAGCGCGTGGCCTGCGCGCTCTGGGGCAGCTGCCTGCAGCACATTCAAGCGGGAGCGAGACCAACCACAGCCTTTTTGGCGTCATATAGTGGCAAGCAAAACAACCAGTCATTAGCGATATGGTACCAGCGGCAAACTTTTAATCTCCTCCTCCTCTTCCTTCAAGACTTTTACACAAGAGGTTGGGCCTGGTCGGTAGAGTGATCTATTTGAAACACCACTTCTTGACACATCGGCCAGCTGATGGCTCGTGGGCGGACAGTTGTCGAGGAAAGCAGTAAGGAGGGAAGATTTTTCTGTGGAAAACACTGCCGCACCCAGGAAGTTTCGCCCTTCGAAAGTTTCACTTTAGTAGAGCTGTAACACCTTTCTCTAGAAGGTGTTACAGCTCTAATTCACTTGTACCCCTTCGCTTATAAACGAGAAGTGGTAGCCGGTGCTGCTATAGATGCCCTAGCCCCCTATATTCTTAGCTTCAGTTCAAAGATTATCTGAACCCAATCTCCTTTTTAATTTTTAAAAAGCAGAAAAAAGAGAAATATTGAAGCTTCGCATTTTAAGGATTGAAGGCAAAAATGAAATTTTTACATTTCATCGTATCATGTCTCTCGAAAAGTTCGAACAGTGGATTACTACAATGTAAGTGTTAAAGTTCAAAGCGGCTTGTATCCGCGAAACTTTCGTTAATGATTGCATTCTGTGTAATGTGTAGCATGCACGAAACCACAAGCAAATATGCGCTTAAAATGTTCTCGAGCATGCTATACAACCTACCACGTGGTTTCATGAGGGACAGCGTGCAGTTGATTGATTTGTGAGGTTTAACGTCCCAAATCCACGATATGATTATGAGATGCCGTAGTGGAGGGCTTCGGAAATTTCGACAACCTGGTGTTCTTTAATGTGCACCCAAATCTGAGCGCTTGGGCCTACAACATTTCCACATCCATCGAAAATGCAGCCGCCGCAGCCGGGATTCGATACCGCAACCAGCGGGTCAGCAGCCGAGTACCTTAGCCACTAGACCACCACGGCGGGGCGGACTACGTGCAGTAAGGCGTCTGTTTGTTGTTATGGGTGGCCGGATTTAAGCGGCGAAGTCGATATTATATTCGGATCTTCATACGACATATGGCTATGTACACTTGTACCACGGGATATTACTGCAATATGACATGTCATGTTGTGAAGCCCGTATACAATACGCGTTTGTTTGTAAAGCAATAACGTTATTACCGCTGCATTTCCAAGCCGATGAAGTTATTTCAACGGTATTTCGAAGCAGACACTTGGCTGTGTGGCAGAACAGCTGTTTCTAACTCGCAACAGTTTGCGTTTATTCCTCACAGTAAACGAGTTTGTTATTGTTTATTTATGTCTTCTACGATTTTAAGTTCAGGCACAAGATCATAATTTTTCACTCACAGCAAATGACACCCACGCCGACACCAACTTCTGAATTTCTGTGAAACGAGCTATTTATCATGGCTATTTTAGTGCTACCAATTACGTAATATCAACAGCAAAAGTTTGCACGATGCGAAATGTTCAATAAAGCTTCATTCCCGCTTTTCTGAGAATGTAATTTTAAAATAAATGTTTCATACTGCCATCGGCTTTTCGATCTATGCAGTCACAACCTTAATTGCAAGCATTAGGCACTGATATAGGAGCAATTCGCATTTGTTGTTAGTGCAACATCCAGCAAACGTTTGCTGACGATATAGTACAAAAGTCAGAGACAGAGGGCGGGCAGTCGCCTATCTGTTTCTTCACATGTGGACGTATTCTGTAGTGCTAAAATCACCATCTTATATAATCGCCAACTCACCCAAACAAGTTCTCATTGATCTCATCACTTCTATCGCGTTAAAACATTGAGCTTACTATTGGCAACGTGGAAACTTACTCGTACAGTCTTCTTGATAACAAAAAGCGCACTATTTAACCAGTTATGTCAAAATTTGCACGTGCGCGGATATTGATTGCATTATGTTCATCGTTTCAGCTTTGCGCTGGCGTAATCCAACATCAAAGCAACAGATCAGATACTACAGGTTATTCTATAGGCGTTATAGAACTATAGTGTGTCCACGTGCACATATATTAGAGAGGATTATAGAACCGGGGCAAAGAAAACAAAGCGACTGTCTCTAACAGAAATGTCGAATATAAAGGTTTAGATTAGGGAAGCGTAGCTTTTAGCTGGGATACGAAGCAGATATATTAAAGTTTGTTTGCAGCACGTGGCGATACGCTGTCCTTGAGGGACGTTAGAGCAAGTCGAAAACGCTTTAGTGAGGAGGGACAAAGCTGTCTGAATTTGGTAACTCGGTAGATTATAGTCCCCGTGCCAACGTGACGAGCCGATTACTATCAATAAAATGGGGGCGGGGGGCGATTTCGTTTTGCAGAGTCGGAAATAAAAGCGCGTAAATGCGCAAACAAATAGTGAAGGGTTTTTAACGATTGCGGAAGGAAAATAGCCGCTTATATATGGTACTTATATATAAAATGCTTGTGTGTCAGGAATGCCTCTTCGTGTGGCACGTGGGCCTTATAAAACTTGTCCCATGCAGTACGAACTTTTATGAACACTTCATCCGTTGACTTTAAAAGGCTTTTTAGTTTGCAACTTATCGTCAGGCAATCACATATGGCTTATTGGAAACTTCAGGATGAACTTTAAACAAATGACTGTCGCCAACTTCTTACACAAACAGGTTTTCAGCAAGAATATAATACGCCGCCTAATTCGCTAAAATCGGTTGCATATCTGGGCACTTCGCTGGCAATGGTCCTAGAAAGACGATACTCTTCTGTCTTGAGCGGGAGAATAAAATGTTCATTGGACGTCATGTGCAAGAAAATTGGCGAATAAGCACTGTGTAAGATATAGATGCCGTATATAAATTATTTCGAAAAATGAAGATTTTTATAGGGCAGGTCACTTGTTGGTGGTAGCACCACGTAGTTTCAGTGAAGCTTAGAAAACACCCTTGTTTTTCTCTCATGGCGTTGCCTTGCTAGTGCCGCGTGATAACCACTGCGGTTTTTAAAGTTTCGTATCTTTGCAATTTAAAAATGAAGTAACACACTACTAACGACCCCACACTCATTTTTTGTCAACGTACGCGTAATATTAGTTTTTCTTTGTCAAAAAATTTCAACACGTATGAACGCAAAAAGCAGATCAGCATAATTGGTAGCTTAGGAAAGGGTTAATCTATCGTCATTCCAATGAATCGGGTGACAACAGCCAAGACAGACAGATGAACAGATATACAGACAAAATGATCACGTCTAAGTATTTCAAGAAAGGCTGTTGTCTGTAAAAACGCAATGTCATTGTGAGTGACTTGCTCTTCATTAATGTTGTCCACCTAGTGTTTCTTAATCGTGCACAATAATGGCGGTGCATGGAGCCGGCTTTCTTTGTTTTTCTCGCGTGACATTGTAACCACCAAGCCATCATTGATATGTTATTCACGCTTTACACTGTTAAGCATTGGCTACAACCACAAAATCCTGGGTCACTGAGCAAAATATGAGGTCGAATACAAACACTTTAACGCAAAACCAGAAATATTTGCACTAGTGCTGAACCAGCACCAACTTAAAGTACATTTCTTAGAGGAGAAATATTACACTCATTGGTCACAGATAATTGAATAGTTCCGGGCTTTTGCGTGACGTATCCAATTTATGACTAAGCTGTCCTGTCAGAAACATTTACAGTAAAAAGAATAGGGTTTATTGCGAAGCCATATATGAATTTAGCAAAATAGCTTTTTTGCATTTCCTAAATAACGGCTTCTCGCGGAAGAACTTGTGCGAATGGGCAAAAATATTTTGATTATATATAACTAGTCCACGAGATTCATATAAAGAATTCTGATACCTACGGAACATAGGTTCAATAACTGTAAGCGCGTGAGGTGTCAGAAGGTAAGCCTGTAACTCAATTTTCTTCGAGCAGCGTGTTTGATATTCGCGCCAAGTGGGCGTTCTTGAAAAGGGTGTCGCAGTTTTTGAGTAAGAGGTCCCAAAACAAAACAAAAAGATAGAAATTACATGTGCGTCAGCAGTGTACAGATGCCTATACAAGAACCGGCTTAGAATAAACAGATTTGCAGCAGCCGGGAAACGTGGGCAGCGCCAAATAAATTGTCGTCGTTTTGTAGGTCTCGTCTAACAAACGTGCAGGAGCACCGCAGTCTGGCTGTTTTTACGGCTTACAGTGCCGCAGAAATTACGTTCTCCTTGTTATCCGAATATAGCCGCTGCCTAATGCAATTGCCACTGGAGGGCAATTTCTCGCCCCCTCAAACGCCTACGCGATGAGTGGGCTGGATCAACATACCACGTGGCGACCGATAGCCATGCCGTGCAATTTCCTGGGGATTTTCTTTGGTATAGCACGCGCTTCGCAGTCGGGCGCGATTCGATTGAAATGTGGGTCGTCTATATCAACCTCCTTGGTCTATACACGGAAAGAAGCCGCTCATGAAAATTGATACGAGGAGCAAGTTCACCGAATGGTTTCCGAGGTTATTTATAACCTCCGGAAAAAGGGCCCTCCAGCGCTTCAAAATATCGTTTTTGACCGCATCAACTCGTATAGTGGCGCTCACAAGGATTATTGCGAGCGGATAGGGCGACGAATGACGCAGGTCATTGATTGGGTAAACTTAACGTTAAATTTAATCGCGGCATCGCGTTAAAATGTAGAATCACTATTGTTTTTTTTAGCAGGGGTTTTTACTGAACGTGCAAGAGAACGAAGCAAGCTCTCGAAAAGTTTAGTTTGAAAACTGCAAATGTGGTAAAAAAATGCGCCCAACGCTATGGTGCTGTAGGAAACGCGGCGTTGTTTGAATAAGTATAAGAAAACAAAAATGTAGGAACTTTCATAAATTGACGCCATCGCAAAAATATCAGTAAAAATGCGAAACATTATAGAAGCGTTCGCGAGCTGCCTCGTTTCGCTCGTGGGGTTCAATCTCCAAGCACCACAAGTTACCATCGCAACGGCGCCCTCAATACGTCAGAAATAACAGGCAATATATGGCATGCAATCTTCCTGTACGATAAGGATTTCAGTTCATTTCATGGGGCATCCTTCCGACGTCACAGGGTGAGGGAAACAAGGTCAAGTGAGCCAGCGAAAATTGAGTTCAGAGTAAGCGTCCGCTTTTTTTGTATTTAGACTTTTCTACGCTGAATAACTTTGCACTGCATGCCCCATCGCTGCCTGTCTTGCAGCACTTATCTCTCAACTCTTCAGTGCAAGCAACCAGGTAGAGCAACATGTAAAACAATGAGGTCGTGAAAAGTGTTTGAGAACTCCTTTAGAAGGCCGCGTACAACAGTGATGCTCGCGAAGGCAACGTAAACATAAATATCATGAATCGGGAATAATGTTCAGTTACAATAGAGCCGAATCTTGTATTAGACAGGTACTGAATACGGCGCTCAGTGTATCGAGCTCTTGTATCACGTAGTAGTACACCGCCTAAATAAATTTATCGGCCCGGAGGCAGAATGGGGTGCTATACTAAAAGGTTTCAAACGGCTTGAAATGATTTTATTAGCCCAAATGCCGAAAAGTAAATGGCAGATGGGTGCTGCGTGTCCGTGCGTGTGTGTGTGCTTGTGAGTGACTCTCTTTCCATCAGCTTTTTACGTCTTCTGCTTCGCCGTGCAGTTTTCGTTAAACGCTTGATTCTGATGTATTCCGTAAAGGTGCTTGCTTAATCTTGAGGTGCATACCCACCAGGGTAGCTCGCATGACTGAGCAAAAGGTATCGATTGCATAAAGAGCTCCACTGATAAAAACAAAGATAATAACCTTGTGATATTAGCTATTACTAGGGTGAAAGCAACGCATTATTGGCTTTACACTCCAAAAAGTGGAAAGCACGTATCAGTATGTAAAGCACTATGAGTTTTCTTCGAAGCAGTACACGTCCTTAACCAAAAAGGAAGCTGCTAGCCTGTACACCCATCTGATTGGCTTATCTGTCGTGTCCTTTTTTTTTCTTTTTTCTTGGTCGTGTTCTCTTTGGATCAGCTGGCGAAAAACCAGACACAAATTTCGAAGTCATCTAAGCTGACGTTTTACTTCAAGGGTCATCTCGTTCTGCGCAATACGCTGCGATAGGATCAACGGTGATTGATAATGGCAAAGGAAAGAGATGACAGGTGGCGGCCTGCGGCAAAAGTATCATCAATATTGCTTTGATATGAACGTGCTGCCCATTCACAATATTTTCGGTCTTAGTTAGGGCCTCCGCCAACCCCTCAACGCAGATTGTGCGTAGCTCGCGGAGAATGATTGGACACGCCCTGATATGCATTTAAAAATGGTCCCAGGATTCGCTTTGGCTTGCGCTGGAAGTGTCCGAGTGTTGTCTGCGCACGCGTTAACTCGGAACGCAATGATCAATACCGCATGATTTATAACAGGTAACGCAAGGACTTCATTCGATGCGACACTGCATCTGCTCTAATCAAATGAGGTGGTTCGAGGTTTGGTTAGTTGCCGAGCTACTGATGGTAACACTGTGGAGGACGCGCTATCCACGGATTGATCGAGTGATCCCGCCGTATTACGCGAAATTGAGGAGACTAAGAGTCCGAACTGCACATGAACATTTGAGCCGCGTTCTGTGCGAGGTTACGTGGTCTCCAAACGAATACGCATAGAAACTACCGTAGATTACGTTATAATGCGTCGCAGCATACAAGTCGCTGGGGTGGGGGAGCACACCCGTGCACGCTTTACCGCGTCACATGAAAATGCAAGACTCACACCAAAGTGCAAGTAGACAACACAAGATGCGGATGGGAGGCATCGCTGTCCCACCCTTCTTTGGAGACCAACTCTGGCTGGTACGAGGCCAGAAGGATTGGAAGGGCCCTTGGTGGCTTGTAATAACGGCCCGATCACAGGGCAGGACGATAGTTATAGCGCGAGAACAAAACGACGACACAGAGACAAGAAGGACACGAAGGACAGAAAGTCTCTGTGTCGTCGTTTTGTTCTCGCGCTATAACTATCGTCATGCCATACCAACTAGCCCAAGCTGCCACACAGGGCAGTGCCCTGTTTAAGGGGCAACCGAGTCTTTTGTGGAAAGGAAGTTTTGTTTTATTGAATAAGATAAGAACTCAAATGCCTGTATAAACACCGAAGGTCATACTGTACCAATTACCTTGCGGCCAACCTTGGTCTTTCCTTTAGATGCAACCGAGATCTCTAATGGAAGTATCACGTACGTGCAGTGCGAGCAGCCCTCAATTGTTGCTATACATTGTTGCCGCCTAGTCTTCGTTTTTTTTTTAATATAAGCTCCCGGAGGCTTCTAAGCTCACGATATCCCCCGAGGACGGCGTAATCCAATTACGGAAGCTAGACGTAGTGCTCGAGATTCACGTACCTTATATAGTGTAGCTGCAAGATATTGCGATCAACAACGCCGAGCGTGAAAGTATTGACTCTGGTGTTGCCGGAATAAATGATGATCAGCTGTTTCTTTGCCATTACTTTATACCGATTTCTAGCAAATTACAGGCTAAATTAATGTTGTTGAAACGAGTGGTACGCTATTCACACATGCACAGTAGTTATGTCCCTGTATTTAAACGCTCATTCACCAAAAATATAAAAATTGGTGACAAATACCATTTTGCTATTTTATTACCTTGAATTGCCTTCATTATGAAATTTTTTTACACTGTGATAATATCCTAACCTTTCTCAAAGTATTGATACTTAAATATATTTATCGCATAGTGGCACACGCTTGAGATAAGTCTAGTGGCGGTAAAGCCAACTTCGATGCGATATCTTAAGGTGTGAAGTTTAGAAAAAGCTCTTGATTTTTCGTGATATTCACATATCTTTAGAAGCACGTGACCAACTTGAAAGAAGTTGGTTGTTTTGTTTGGCGTGCGAGTATGTCGTACCTTCCTCTGCGTATCTATCACACGAGGGAGCGTACGCTTCTATAATTCTTCGTATTTATTGTATGTTTAACGCACCGTTTTAAAAGAAAAAAAAACAAGATCATCTTTCAAAGCCCCCTAAAACGTACATATCAAAGTGCCATTGGAGAATGCATCCACATACACTGTTTTCTTATCAACATTTTATGGTTACAATAGCCTCCTTTCGACGACAATGCTCTGTTGAAAGCATTGTTTTACGTCATTGCAAGCACAGACGTCGCGTTGGCATCGAGAAAGCCGAAAGCCGGAAGCGTACTGGGAATCCCTGAGCGCAGTCTGTAAACTTTTTTTGTTCGGGTGACTAGTTATTGTCATATGAGCAGCATCACACCCACTGTGAAACACGCCGCAATCGTTATGGCAGTGACAGCTGCGTGTGAAAACTGAACTTCTGTAAGCGTCGGCGAAAAGTTGCGAGCGTCATGACATACTCCTTTCAAGAGAGGAAAAGTAGGCAACCACCCAACCACCCGTTTGTCTAGTTTCTCTCTCATAACCCTTCCTTTACCGTGCGGGTTGCGCAGAACTCATTGGCAT
Source organism: Rhipicephalus microplus (assembly GCF_013339725.1). Lineage (NCBI taxonomy): Eukaryota > Metazoa > Arthropoda > Arachnida > Ixodida > Ixodidae > Rhipicephalus > Rhipicephalus microplus. Next base: position 198,950,038 of record NC_051167.1, on the reverse strand, counting down.
TCTCTTTTCAAATGTCGAAATTTTCTCTATATGACATTATCATGTGTGCGAAGTTTCTGAGTTGCTTCAGGCGTCAAGTTTCACACACTCGCAGAGTTTTCAATTCATTGGTATTCGCAATCAAACCATTTGAAGGCGGTTGATGTATTGATATAGCATTATTTAATGCTATATCAATGCATTATTTGAACATACAAATACTCTATTAGAATATAAATGTAACAATGATGCGTTTAAATACTCTTTTTTTCCAGTTGCCATCCACGGATGGAATTCGTTAACCCCTTTCACCACTAATGCCCAGTCATTGTGCGATTTCTTGTCGAGAATTGAAAATAACGTCTTTTAGCGTCCTTGATATGTCTGCTTTTCTGTGACATGCAAACCAGCATTCACTTGTATTTGGTGTGTATGGTGTGCATGAGTGCTGATTGTATGCTTCAAGGTTGCTGATTTGTATTTTTTACACATTATTTACCAACTTACGATCCTGAAAGTGTTAAGTGCTCTTTGTAACTGTATACTGTAGTGCCCACCTGCTATGGTCTCTTTGGAGACTGGCAGTATTGTGAATAATAATAATAATAATAATAATAATAATAATAATAATAATTCACTACATGTGTCGGCCGCTGTGCGGGCGTTATAGGCACGCTTACTGCAGCGACGCCAGCACATGTGGTCGCTCCTTCTTTTACTTCGTGCCACTTGCTACTTCCCGGTAACTGTGGACGTAGCCACAAGATGGATTTCGGAAGCGTAGATGCAGTTCTTTTGGGCACAGACAATGTAATTTCAATTCACTCAGTCTCAGTCTGCGTTTCCACGTTTCTAATATGACCCCGCCGCGGTGGTCTAGTGGCTGGGGTACGCGGCTGCTGACCCGCAGGTCGCGGGATCAAATCTCGGCTGCAACGGCTGCATTTCCGATGGAGGCGGAAATGCTGTGGGCCCGTGTGCTCAGACTTGGGTGCACGTTAAAGAACTCCAGGTGGTCGAAATTTCCGGAGCCCTCCACTACGGCGTCTCTCACAATCACATGGTGGTTTTCGGACGTTAAAGCCCACATATCAATGAAATTATCAATCAGATTTCCCATATCACTAGGAGAGGCCACACTAGGTGTATAGTCATGTAAAATACTAAACCTAAACAGGAAGATATTGCAGAGAAAAACATGCATTTTAGGTTTTGTAGTATTTAGAAGTATCACAGAGTGCTGAGTGAACTTCAAGAAAAACAATTTTAATAACAAAAATAATCTGTTCAGTTATTCCCTTGCGCTACAGACTATTATATACCAGAATTCTTTTTCATAATTAACAGCTAATGTTGTTACTCCTGTGCTTTATACGCATGAAATTACCGATCAATTTACGCGTCTTTTTTTTATTTTTTAAGAGAGAGAGATAAGTTTATTTACAGAAAGGCAGAGAGGTCGGCCTGAGCGATAGCTTGCTCTAGCCTGCTACTCTACACTGAGGGAAGAAAAAGGGGAAAAGGAAGTATAATAGATGTCGATGGTGAGAAAGGTGGGTATGTAGTGTTCTTTCTAGCTGAGACACATTTTATAGCCGCGCAAATGTTAACATGCCTGGTCAACCTATTTTAAATTGAACTGCCGTTACACTCACAAACTGCTGACAGCGTAAATTTTCGAAAATTCTGTACGAGCCTTGCAATCAATTTACAGGATGCATTATAAATAGCAGAATTCATGTGCAAGAATAATATTTCTCAATTTGATTCGTATACTCCTTTATTCTTTACACGAAATACTCCTCTTCGGAATTTGTGAAGATCGTCAATGAATAAATTGCTACAGAAATAGTAAAACCGCTACGTGTCTAAGACACGTAGGTTCAAGTTCTTGCATCCAACACTCGGCTAACTTCTGTGGGGATCAGATGGTTGAAGCAGCCGTTATCAGTATGAAAAATACTGGGTCCAGTGCCCCGTACCATCTATTAGTTTTAGCTGTGATGCGCCTTAATGGGTCGGCTTGTCAGCTTGTCTTGTCACAGCGTGTCATGTCGTCATGGTCACCGTTAAGTTAACTTCGCACGATAGCGTCATTCGAGAATTGCAGCACGACGACACAAAGTCGACGGAACTTGTGACGCAGTCATGACGTGACCATGACGTGGCCAGGCCCCTTAGTGCTTTAGCTTGTTGGCATCTGATGTCATCAAGGTGCGTTATGCGGTCACGGTCCACTATAGTAATGGGTATGTTCCACAAAACTTGATTAGTTCTCCTTAATCACCACCGATCCACTAAAAATGAATAGGGCAACATGTAGGCTAACAAATAGTCGCCAACGTTAGTGTAGCTAATACAGCCTTGCCTACATTCCGCAGGGAGCAGAGATGAAGGATACAAGGAAGAAGAGGAAGAACAAGAGAGAAGGCAGGGAGGCCAACCAAGGGCATGTCCTGTTGACAAACCTACACTGGGAAAATCGGAAAGGGGAGCGTAAAGAATATAGAGAGTGGAAAGAGATGACAAAATGTCAATTCTCACAAAGAACAAAAACCAGAAAAAAATCGTCTGATCCCGCGTACCTTAGCAATCAAGGTTATGTGGAGGGAAGGGGACCGTATTGGAATCTTTTATTGAGTTCACGTCATGAAATGATGCTTAATTAATGTATAAATCTTGCACGCACAGACATATGTTAAAAAGTGGCGTATGTTTATATAACCAGTTGTTTACAGTTGCGCAACAATCCCACGACGACCACGAGTATTAGCAACACATGAAGCGATAAGCTGGTATGAAGCGCTAATGCTCGCGAGGAAGGCAGGCCTCGACACTGCTACATAAATCAGGTTCAGCGCATGACACCTAACTACTTAATTCAACGTCACAGCTGTATCATACGAGTAAACAATTGATATTTGTAAAATTTGCGCTGCACTTGGCCATTTAGGAATGCGTGAATCATAGCGTTTTCTTAGCCATTTTAATTGAAACGTTTCTTGCTAAATTTTGATAAATTACAGTTTCATTACACATCTCATATAAAATTTAATCAATCACTCAAGCAGTCATTCAATCAGTGTTTATTTTTAAACAAAACCTATAGAAAGGCGTAAAATGGGGAGACGGCAATAAAGCTGAAGCTTTGCAGCTTGCTTAGCATCTCTACCCTATGACAGCAAAGACAGGGTGATAAACGAAGTACAGGCGTACCGAAATAAACGTTTCACTAAATAAATAAATAGGTAAATATATAAATAAAGAAACAAATAAAGGACAGAGCGCATTATATAGCAAATAATTATACAGGCAAAAGGTGAAGAAAATCACAGGCAAAATACACAGATAGAAAAAAAGGGATATTTGATGTGCACGTGCACACCATAAATCTTAGGGCGTATATATACGCTTTTGTGCATAAAAGTCACAGCTTTGCCCCAAAGGCGAAGCATTTAACGCGATAGCAACAAATTGGAAGGTCACGCGCAGATGGCAAGCAGATCGAAACGTGCCCCGCGTTTCTCAGGCAAAACTGACGCACGAAACGTACTCAAATGTACAGATGAACCTGAATAAGCTTCTCAGTTGTTACTTCGCTTTGTCTGAAAAGTGCACCCTTTTCTCAAACGGAGGCATTGCAACGATTGCACTGACCTTTGTGCGCCTGGCAACTGCAACAGAGTCGTTCCGGTGAAAGCCCAAGGCCAGCCAAGACGTACGATTGTCCCCACCGCTAGATGAGAAAACGCACATGGGGGCGTCTACGCTGCTTCCTCTCCGCGGGGCAAAGTAGGCGTGGGAGATGAGAGCGCGCGCCGCCGCGTCGTAACGATGTGACGTCGCGCGATGATTGCGCCATCCTGCAGGTAATGCTGAAACACGATAGTTCTCTCTGAGACGCTCATCGCCAGCAATAACTGGTAGATATAAATAGTTTGCAATGTGAACGTCGAAGGAGGTGCTCCTTCGTAGATCACTGGCAAATTCCTCGCCCTCACGATTTCAGTGGTCCGACGTTCGATTCCACGCACCGGAATCCATTCCTGGATTATTTTTGTTTCTTGCGTTTTCATGTACGCACGAACACACATTTCATGTACACGCATTTATATCCGAGGAGTGACGGTGACGCCGGCGGCAAAAACCATTTGAGAGTATCCATATGTAATTGCTACTGCAATAAAACGAAAAAAAAAAACAAGAACAATGTAATTCCACATTTAGTAAAAAAAATAGCATATCCACGAGGTGAATGATGAAGAGTGGGGTGAAGCATCTGTCCGTCGATTCGTTCTCGCTTCCGTCCGTCCATGCTTCTGTCTGTGTGACCGTCCGTGTGTCCATAGCCCGTCCGTGCATGCGTCTGTTCGTGCGTCCGTCCCTGCGTTCATCCATGCATCTGCCCCTGCGTCCGTCCATGCGTCCATCTATCCGTGCGGCCATCCATGTGTCCATCCATGCGTCTGTCTGTGTGTCCGTTCGTCCATCTAGTCATCACTCCAAGTACCACCATATTTTCATCATATATTCCACATCTAGAAACACCGCCATCCAGCGGACATTCCAAGGACTAAACGAGAGGTGGCACACGCACACTTTCTTACGGCTTGCGCTTCGTGTCTGCCTCCCATCTTTAACCCCCTCGAGTTTATTGTATATACTAGTTCACTGTATTCATGGCACTGCGGCTCAACGCTCGCTAAACCTTTCTAAAACCAAGGAGGTTACGCCCAGCGGGTATAACATAGCAACCCTTTCTTGTCAGATAGTGCTCAGTGTACATGCTAATGGCTGCTAATGGGGAATGAGAGACATGAGCACTCGGCTTTTAGTTAACGCGCACGCCGTGAACTTCTTATTGTTCAACAAAGCACAGGAGAAATCTCCCACCGGCACCACCTTTCAGGTCAAAGCGTAAAACATGTTGCGAACTACTACGAGGGACAAACAGGTGCTGCTTTAAGGAGCTTCGCCCCTAAAACTCCAATAATAAACACAAAGTGAACAATGAAAAGAGTGCTCAGCTACAAAACCAATGCTATGACATCGGTAGTGGTAAACGTATGAATTGCCGTGTATATGACGTACTTTTCAAGTACTTTCGTAATAATTGTAGAAAAATGAAATTATTGGGCAATGTAAATATGCTAAATACCCATAATATTCCACTGGGATTAAACTTTTGTCACTCTACAAGTTTAAGTGCCGCCAACAAATCGGCTTTTCGCGGTCATTAGTTTTTAACTGGACAAACAAGTTCCGCAAGAATAACCTGTAAAATTTTGTCTGAATACAAAGTGCCTTAACGGAATAAAAACGGGGCAGTTTTTTCCTTGCTTCCCATTTCATTAGACCAACAGTTAACTTGTGGACTATTCCGTGCTATATTGCGAGTTACGTTCACGGGCTAATCCGGTCACTGCGAGAATAACAGAACGATCTGAAGCGAGCTAGACAATTAAGGTGCTGGTTATCGCACAAAGCGTACGTAAGAAGCCCTAGACAATGCAATAAGAAGTTACGGCAACTGGGCACTGCGCATGACTTTCCTTTTCACTGCTTTGTTGGACCACAATACTACCGGTATTCTTTACTTGCACTCTTTTTTCCTATACGACGCACAAGTATATCCTTTCAGTTTTAGTTTTTGAACTGTGCAGACGGTGAAACGATGTGCTATTCGTTTTCGAATCCTCAGGGACGCAGAATGGGGACGAGAAGCCAATTTTCTGAGAGAACGGGGAACTACTATCTGCCCATCTATTATACAATCTGCCTCAGAGCTTGTATTTTGTTCCTTGCTCCTAACTTCCAGTATTTCTCTTTCGTGGTGTTCCAGTGTGTATAGCTTGGCCTTCAGGTAATACTCTGTATCTTCTATGTAGGTTCCAGTGTATTAATTTAGTCGTTTTTCTTTCACAAAGCGCTATACGCATGCGGATTCTTATATAACTGTAGAGAGAATTAATGAAATTGTTTTTCCCAACAACTATTGCACCAAATTTGGTGAGCATTATTGAAACTGGTCTTATGAAAATTCTAGGAGCTTTGATAAATATCATAATAACGAACCGGTCGAATATGTTTCAATTCTTAAAAATACGCATAAAATAACCGATGTTTTTTGGCTGCGAATAAACTCCAAAAAAGCAAGAATTACGTTCAGCTCTTATTACCACGTGTATATCTGCCCACGTTCGTGTTAAAGGTATCGTCAACACCTTTAACACGGGCACTTTGATGTGTGACCAGGGCTAGTTTGTTTAATGTCAGCCGCAAAGTGCTGGGACCTTTTACCGAGAAAATACCTCGGTAGGCTTTGACTACCTCGGCATGTATATGGTTAGCATCTTGACCACGGAATGCAAACGTACGCGGTGTCAGTGTCAATCAAACTGTTGCAAAACACGTGGTGGAGCGTTCGTGTCAAAGGTGCAGATGGCTGTGCATAACTCTATTTAAAAAGAGAAAGGAAAATAGGAGGAAAAGAATGGCAGGGAGGTGAACCAGCCTATAGGCAGCCAATTTGCTACCCTGCACATGGGAGGCGGATGGGGGAGATGAAAGAGAAGAGAGGGAGGGAAGGCTCACTACCTATCTTTAGGAAATACGCACGACATGTGGCTCTTGAACAGGAATATAACGAGGCTCTTTATTATAAGTCATTCATGTGGGATATTTGGAAGTGGCAAGAAAGATTCGTATAACTACTACGTTTCTTTTAGTGGGGGCCAGGATGCAGGTGAAGAAACATTTCACGCGAAACAACAATGGTGCAGCTCCCGAAGAGCAATGTGTATTTGTCGACGAATTATATATGCGACTTCAATGTAGACTTCCCACATCGCTACGCAAGAAAACACCGACTTAAATAAACTTTAATTACATCGAAGCAAAAGTTCTTTAGTTCAAACAAACTATTTAGCCATTGCTAAAACAGCCTTATGAAAATTACCTTCAAAGGAGTTTTTCTTTTATTTTCTTTAGGAAACCTTCATTACGTGTTGTTGTTGACACTATTAGTGATGTTTTTTAACTTTGAAAGCACGTAGTTGTGAGGATGAAGCAGGCTGTGCACGCCTGCGAAAAAACGAATTTTTTAATTATGTTAAGAAGCGCCCGAGAAACAAAAAATGAAAGTACAAGCAGTACATGCTGTAAGCTGATAGCTGTGAAGACCGCGTTGGCCATCAATCAACTGCCAATAGGTAGAGGTGGTTCTATGCAATGCTGTCGAAGATTGCAGCGTTATATCTGGTGACTGTGCCAGCTATCGGCATAAAAAAAAAAACACGTGGCTGATTCCTTTTTTTTTTCAGGAATCTACATAACACGAAAGCAAAACGTGTGTTCTCAGAGGTAGTTCAGCGTTTATTGGGCAATGTATTGCTATAAGGGTGAAAGAGAGTGAACGCTACAGCGAGAAATTGCAACGTCACGCGAAGAACGGCAAGCAGTTCGAAACTTTCAGTGCGTACCTCAAGCAGTAAGCAAGCCCGATATGAGCATACGCATGGCGAATTCGGATAACCACCTGTAACAGCTCAACTTCAAGCGCACCGCTCAAACAGAAAAAAAGGACGCACAAAACGAAGGCACACGTATACACAAGACGAGCGCGAACAACTGTCACAATTCTTACTTCTTGTGTGGGCAGCGTGCTTCTTTCGCAAACGCGGCCGTGGCAGCGAGTGTAGTCACCTTCGTGATTTTTTGCAGGCACTCTGACTTCAAAGAAAACATTTGGTAGAAACAGAAGGGTACAAATCACCCAAATTCTGACATAAGCTCGTGCGCTACTGAGCGACCACACCAGACACACTCTGCGCAAGTTGACCACGCCATGTGGATACACGTGCGGTGGGCGGGGCGATGACCTTTTCAGCGAGTGCACCCCTACGCACATTTTTCGCACGATGACGCTACTGATTACGAAAATGCGATGAAACTTCTGAGCTCTGAGGACCGCGAACGATGCATGGTGTATACAAATGGCTTGCCGTTAGCATTTTTGACGATTTCGCACCACGTCCTATAAATGGCTTGCGCCATGCGCTGCGCATTGAAAGGTCGCTAATTCGACACACCGCAACAGGCGTGTTTTATTCAGTTTTTTTTTCTTAGCTATTCATTTGAATATATTTTACAACGTCATGTCCGTGACGGAAGTACGTGGGCGGAGCCATGGCGGAGCCCGGCATAAAACACTTTCATGCTGATACCTACTCGCGACCCACCCTGAATCTTAACAGAATGATTTAAAACAATCGCGAAACTTTTCACACGCTGCGGCGTGATCAACGCCGAGTGTTGCTAACTGTTGATAGGGATGAAACACAAATGCATGAAATTAAAACACGCGTGGTCATATACTTACGTCACTGGCAGTTCTGTTGAGCTGTCTGTCAAGTCGCTTTCTTATGGGAAAACACAACTGCATGTTTTCTGCGCGGAAATATCTGATCCTGCATTGACATGTTCGAGCACTTCTGTGTGAACGAAAGAGGTAATTTCAAACCATTGTAGAAAGGGTTAAATTAATTGAGCGGAACGCCAATTTCTACGATAGTTGTGGTGGGCGTTTGTAATTTTTAATGATCACTCGCTAGTCCGGAGACTCCCGAATCGTAAACAGACGTTTCTTCCCGAAGGAAATTGTAGGGGGCGCACATGATGAATATTTTAAAGCCATATAAAGCTACAAAACATTGCACGTTATTTAGGTCTCTGGTAGTAGCACTCACACATCAGCGTTCGCCTACCTTTTTGCATTTCTTAGGTTAGCTATGCGCTTGTCGTGCTTCCATAGTGAATCTCAGAGGCAACCTAGAAAGAAGAGCATGATGGCGATCTGTTCTGCCAGATGTCGCCTCAAACTAAGCTGCTCACGAAAACACCAACCCCCCCTTTTTTTTCAGACTACTCATATGATTGTTTTCATTGCTCAATCTGACAGCTAAATGGCTATTTTAATAAGGATTATGCTCTCATAGCTTATACATCCAATATAGCGAATTGCTTAAACCAAAAACATAAATTTCACTGCAAGTGTATATTTTGGATATTTTTTGAATACTCCTGAAAATATGGAAATTTTCAACCACAAACGCTTAGAAAAAAATGTGTGTTAATGTGTGCTTGCGCTACTAATAAATGCAATGAGCACGTCTGAAGCCCAAATAAATATTCGAACCAAAAGGGGAGCTAAGCAACGTGCAAAACGATAAAATTCTTGGACCAGATGTTGCAGTGAAAAATGCTGCAACCTAACACAGCCTTGTAGCAACCATATACTGCAACGTAAAAAGAAAAGCGGTAGTGTTGGCGTATATTTACTGCAAATGCGTGGGGCTTACGTGAGAGAGAGATAAAGATGCAAGGAAAGGCAGGGAGGTTAACCAGACGCGCATCCGGTTTGCTACCCTGCACTGGGGAAGAGATAAAGGAGAGAAAAGAGGTTGCAGAGAGATGAGAAGGTACACACAATCACGAGCACACTCGGGGACCACACACAGTCTACAGGCGGTCGCTCAGGTTTGTTGACTTTAGGTAATGTAGCAGTGCTTTAGTTGCTTTCTGCGCAACTGAGGCAGATGCCCAAGGTCCTAGTATCTTCTGCACACAAAATGGTCCGGGGTCAAGTTGATTCAAAACCATCCGGAGCTGGCTTCGCTGTGTGTCGTAGCAAGCGCAGCTGCACAGGACGTGTTCGATGGTCTCCTCAGCTCCGCAGAAGTCGCATGTAGAGGTGTCTGCCATACCAATGCGAAAGGAGTACACCTTTGTAAATGCAACACCCAACCAAAGGCGGCATAATAGTGTCGCATCGGAGCGGGAAAGTTGTGATGGTAGCTTTAGCTTGAGCGAAGGATCCAGTTCATAAAATTGACACCTTTGGAAGCTGGTAGACGACCAGAACGTACGTGTCAGATCTCGAGCCAGCAGGTAAAGTTGTCTTGCTGCATCATTCCTTGATAGAGGAATCAGAACCACATGGGTTCCTTCATGGGCTGAGTGGGCTGCATCATCGGCTAATTGATTTCCGGTAATACCGATATGTCCAGGCAGCCATTGATATATAATATCATGCCCTCGTGCTAGAGCTTCATGATAGCAATGTCTTATTTCTTGTACCAATTGGTCATGACTCCTCCTACGCATGGCAGACTGCAAACTCTGAAGCGCTGCCTTCGAATCACAGAATATGACCCATTTTCCTGGACGTTCTTGAACGAGATATTGTAAAGCAGCCCTTATAGCAGCAAGCTCTGATGCCGTAGATGTAGTCATATGCGACAACTTAAACTTGATTGTCATTGCTGCAGCCGGAATTACAGCGGCACCTGATGAGCTGATGGACGAGATGGACCCATCAGTGTATATCTGCGTTCGGTCTAAGTACAACTCATGTAATAATAGCAGTGTTGCTTGCTTCAATGCTACTCTGGAGTGATTGCTTTTCTTTTTGATTCCCGGAATTTCTAGACGTACTTGCGGCTGGTCGAGGCACCACAAAGGACATGCCATTCTCGCAGCTGGCGTATAACCTGATGGAATGCTGTTTAGGTGCTTGGCTATGACGTCTGAAAACGTAGCTCGTGGTCTTCCGGATGGTAGAAGGGCCGAGTGGTGGTCGGGGACACGGCTAGCATGTCGAATGTGCGCTCTGAGGCAATCCACAACTCTATATGTCCTGACCGGATGGTCTTTGGCAAGCATGATTGTGGCATAAGTAGAAGCGCATCGGGGCAGTCCTAGGCAGATACGCAGTGCCTGACCCTGCAAACTCTCCAATGAATGAGTATTGGATTTGCAAGTGTTAGTCAGTATCGGCAAGCTGTAGCGCAATAGACCCAGAAATAGGGCCCTGTACAGCTGTAGCATGGAGGCCACAGAAGTTCCCCATGCTTTCCCGCACATGAATTTCATTATATGCACAATAGATAGCAGTCTCTTCTTCAAGTACGCACAATGTGGGCTCCACGAAAGACTTCTGTCGATTATTATGCCCAGGAAACGATGCGTCCGTGCATATTGGACACTCTGCCCATTGATGTAAACAGGGTATGGCGTCATTGGTTTGCGTGTAAACGCCATCAACGCGCACTTCACAGTTGATATAGTTAGGCCTTGTTTCTGAAGGTAGGCTGTTGTGAGGGTTGCTGCCCGCATTATTCGTGCACGCACCTGAGGGCGAGTAACTGCAGCACTCCAGAGGCAAATATCATCGGCGTATATGGATAGGCACACCGACTTTGGCAGAACCTTCACGAGACCAATGAGGGCCACATTGAACAATGTGGGGCTTAAAACACCTCCCTGAGGTACTCCGCAGTAGGTGTAATGTTCAGCAGTTGTACCCTCATATGTTTGCACAAAGAAACCCCTGCCAGTTATATAATCTTTTATCCATTGAAACATTCGTCCACCAATTCCCATTTCTGCGAGAGAAGTGAGGATGGCATCGTGAGCTACATTGTCATATGCACCCTTCACGTCAAGAAAGAGTGCCACTGATATGCGCTTGCGACTTTTTTCTTGTTGCACAAATGTCGATAAGTCAAGGACACAGTCGATGGAGGAGCGGCCCCGACGAAAGCCTGCCATGCAAGAAGGGTATTTGTTGTATCGTTCCAAGTACCACTCGAGACGAAATAGAACCATTCTTTCCATCACTTTTCCAAGGCAGCTTGCGAGGGCAATAGGGCGATATGCTGTGAAGTCCAATGGTGATTTTCCCGATTTCAAAAGTGGTATTAATCGACTTATTTTCCATTCTCGGGGAACACTGCCGCTGAGCCAGGAGTTGTTGAAGAATGTTAAAAGTTCTTTTCTGGCTTTTTGTCCAAGGTGTCCCAACGCACTATAAGTAATACCATCAGGATCTGGCGATGACATGCGCTTAGAAGCGACTAACGCACCTTCCAGTTCTTCCATGGTGAATGGAATGTCCATTTCTGGTAATCGCGTCTCAGGAACGATCACGGCGTCGATGCTCTCGTTCATAATATTCCCGGCAACTCTCGTGCAAAATTCTTCAGCCACCTCGAGTTCTGTTTTTCCATGATGGAGTGCCAAAGCTTTAAAAGGGTGCCGTTGTTGCGGAGAGGAGCGAAGACCACGAACTGTTCTCCAGATATATGACAGCGGTTTATGAGGGTCTAGAGATTCGCAGAATGCTTTCCAGCGTTCGCTCTCCAGCTTGTAAATGCGTCGTTGAATCTTTTTCTGGAGCTGCCTTGCTTCCCTCAGATCGTAAATTGATCTTGTGCGTCTGTATCGTCGTTCAGCACGCCTTCGTATAGCTCGTAATTTTTCCAGTTCGATGTCAAACTGTGTTACTTTAGACGAAAATGGTAATTTACATTTGGACGCTTGCATAGCTTCCACTATGGTATTTTCCAGGCTGCAGGCGAGGCCTTCCTGGCAAGCGTTCTCAACACGCGATGCAAATCGACCAGTCAGTGCCAATTGCAACATTGGAAGAGAAATTTTTTATGATACCATTGATCGTCACGTAGGTGGGTATGTGATCACTCCCATGAGTCTCAATATCGCAAAACCATTTAACGTTGTGAGAGAAGCACCGTGACACCAATGTCAGGTCAAGGCAACTGCCATACGTGAGACCCCGCAGATATGTGGGGGTACCATCGTTCATGATGGAAAGGTCGTAATTTGAAGCGAATGTAACAATGTTCCGGCCCCTGGCATTCATCCTAGTGCTCCCCCAAAGCATGTGATGGGCGTTGAAGTCACCGGTGATGATCCAAGGCCCATCGGTCCTCATTAGGATGTCTTTTAATCTGTCGCAGTCAAATCGCGATGACGGAGATATATATCCACCAATAAGCGTGAACGAAACTGCATCCTTCTTTACACAAAGACACACGTACTGATTGTCGTCATTTGAACTTATTGGGTGCGAAAGATATGTCAAGTCTGTGCGAATGTAAACAATTACTTTGCTTCGTTCTTCGCAAGCGGCTGAACAAAAAGCTTCATAACCGGACAATCTATAAGGCGTTGATACGTTTGGTTCAAATATGACAAGTATAGGGAATTGATTGGCCCGAACAAATTGGCGAAAGTCCGAGATACGAGACTTCATGCCTCTGGCATTCCACTGAAAAATTGACGCACTTTTAACTTCAGTGCGGAAGATGAGATTTTGTTGGGCTATTGTACTTATACGACGTTAGCAAGAACTGGATTCAGTGCATTCAGTATTTGCAGTGCACTCTTAGCTGACGGAGATTGTATGCTGCTCAGTAGCGTGCGAATCGTGGCAAATAACGATTGCACGATTGCAGTCACTTGCCTGTCTTGGTTGGAAAAATCTCGAACCGGGATCGTGGACTGGCCGTAATGAAACTCCTTCGGTTCGCTTGATGCTGCTTCCCTTTGAAGTGCAGGCCACTCTGTCGCAGTTAGGGTATGCTCACTGGCTTTGTCCTTTACAGCCTTTCCCACATCATGTGGTCTGGGAGGCAAAGGAGGTGGTACTGATGAGGGATCTGGCAAACGTGTCGAGGAGGTAGCGGGCTTCCTTGAAGACCGACGTCGACGTGAACGATGCCTTCTGACTTTAGCTGCGGCTTCTCGATGAGATGAGTGGTCGCGCACCATCTCCTTCAAGATGGCAATTTCCTTCTGAATCCGCGGGCAGTCCTTCGATGTGGCTTCATGGGATCCATTGCAATTAGAGCATTTCTTGACAGTTGCGACGCACTTATCCGCTTCATGGGGTTCGGCGCCGCGGTGGCATACCACCGAATTCTCGCAGACGCTGCTCACATGTCCAAGTTTCTTGCATTTACGGCACTGGAGAGGCTTTGGAATGAAAGGCCGCTCAGCATGTCTGAAGTATCTCACCTTCACATGAGAGGGGAGGGATGTGCTCTTAAACGCAATCTTCACACAGCGAGACTTGCCTAGCCGGGTGACATCAACAATTGGAGTATCAGTTGTTGACTTGACAAGAAATTGTAAGTCATTATTGGAAATAGCCACATCTATGTCGTAGATCACGCCGGTTACTACATCACATCCCAAGGGAACATGAGAGCGCACCTGGTTGCCGTCCAAGTCAGTTACACTGCGCAGAACGCCCAACGCGCTTGCGTGCAAAACGTCCACAGCCAGCATATTCTTTCTGGCGTTCACTCTTATGTCCGTGATCTCATTTGGCACGAGCGTTTCCAGAGACCTCGACACAGACTGTCTGTTAAGGCGTTTCATGCTGACGGTAGGAAGTGCAGGCAGAAACAGGATGGTATAAGTGTTTGATTTTGGCGCTTCACTTACAGTTTGAATAGTTGAGGATGAGGATGTCCTCATGTTCCTCCTCTTCGCTTTGCGGCTCAGCACAGGCTGGAAACCGTCATCTGAAAATTCCTCACTGCTGAGATAGTAAGCACGAGTATCTTCACTGTCGCTGTCACTCGCTTGTCCCATCCGCTTCCTGGAGGCGGCCGCCGCTGACGCCGCTGGTGCCGGCAGGCGCCCGGGGTGGTCTACTTCCATCCCCTCCAAGGGGGCAGCGAAAACTGATCAACAGACTTAAATTACAACTGAAATACGCCGGAGTTAGCAGAAGTAGCTCCTATTCAAAACACACTTCTTCGTCTTCCTGGGGCTCACGTGAAATTTGCAGTAAACGTGGCGGACGCCTTATGAGTCAAGAATAGCTGCTGCTGATCAATGCGCGTTTCGTGTGATAAAGCTGCTATATAAGTTTTGTTATAACAGGGCAAGAAGAAAAATAATGCAGTGACAGACGGCACATCGTTTCTGTAATATGACTACTAAATGTGCCTGCATCGAATAGTCTCTGCTCACACTCAAAACATAAAGACCTTGACAATATAAGGCAAGTTAACATCTACGACTACCACCGCTTGCATGGCCATTTACTACTGGCGACAAGAAAGGCGACTGAAGGCAACCAATGTTTTCATGGTGGTTTTCGGACGTCAAACCACGCATATCGGTCATCGATCTTTTGCATGAGTCGATGCATGGCCAAGCGTCCCAGCAGGTGTTTCGTTTCAAATTATAGAGTCCAGCGCGTTCCTGAACAATTACGTTATTGTAGAAAGAATTGTGATGTATTTCACGATAGGCCTGAAACAAAAAAGCAACGTGTCTATGTTTTGCCTTGTCATCGTATCTCAACCGCAATTCTGAGGGCAAAGACAAAGCGAGTGGGCCGAGAACAAAAACCCCTTTGCCTTCGGCAAGAAAGCACATCCAATTTCCGCATTCATTAGTCCTCATTAGTCTCCCAGACTTTTTTTGCGTAGTCGACAAAGAAAAGGTTTGGCGTTTCATTTGTCAGCTGCCGCTTCGAACACCACCTTCCACGACACGTTTCTTGTATTGCTTAGGAAAGTACGCCTTAACCTCATGAAAAGCCTCGACCGTGTGGTAGCTTTTGTTAAGGATAAAGTCAGCGCGCTTGTGTGGCGCCAAGAAAATCAATTACGTGCAGGAGCTGTCTTTTGTACCCGAGGGTAAATTGCCGAGTCGTCAAGTTCAGTGTAAGCACCGACGCAAAAACAGAATCGAATTCCGCGGTTGTCGCAGTGTCGTTAGCATTCGGGGAGTGCGCGAAAAGAGAGACTGCATTAATGAAGCCCGGAGATATTGTCACTATATTGGGTCAAGATCGCTTACATAACCTTCCCAGTGGCGCTGTGTACAACTACACACCAACTTCGGTGGTGCTTCATGCATCGCGTGTTTCTCCAAATGGTTTTAAATGCAGTGTGCACATTTGTGCAGGCTTCCTGAGTAGACAGCTAGCAGTGATTTAACTTAACTCTGCTGTGTATTGCTTCAGGTTAGCACTTGAATTGAGACACTACCACGGTCGTTGCGCCGAGTTTCTGGACCAAATCCAAGACTATTTACTTCCTTGCTCTAACCTAATACAACCAAAAACAAACTGTGCATACATGCTGTGCCAAATATTTGGTTATCTTATGTATAAGCTCAAGCTGACTGAGTGCAGAATAACAAGATCTTTATTTACACGATAAGTCACCCTAATTATTGGAACTCACTCAGCACAACACATTCCTTCATTTTCACTGTTGAAATGTTTTTTGGTTGCCTTGGAATTATGCCTTGCGAGTTTTACGCTCAAGTAGCCAGTGTACCTTATTTAACGCCCGATAGGGTGTGCACAAACTCACGTCAGACATAGATTACTCGAGTCAGGCAAAAAATGAATGATGCATATGCCGTGGTTTCTCCCGAATACGTTGCCCATGATGTGCAGATACAATAGGCTAAAACTGCTTGGTTTAATTATGCACTCGTTCAAGATGTCTTGAAGGCCAAAAGCCTTCCCTTCTTTTTTTCGGTGACTGCGACAGTGCCGTTGGTATCGTTATGTGACGTCACGATGACGTCATTATCATCCTGCTACGTTACGTCATACTATAATGTTATACATTCATGATGCATCGAGGTCAGCAAACTTTGGCTACGTCGTCGGCCCGCACACACGTACTTTGGTATCCCCGGTCGTTTCATGTACTATTAGCGTCAAATGAAACCCGAACAGCGATTCTGATTATTTGATTGATTCTTTGATTGATATGTGCGCTTTAACATCCCAAAACCACCATATGATTATGAGAGACGCCGTAATGGAGGGCTCCGGAAATTTCGACCACCTGGGGTTCTTTAACGTGCACCCACATCTGAGCACACAGGCCTACAGCATTTCCGCCTCCATCGGAAATGCAACCGCAGCAGGCAGGATTCAAACCCGTGACCTGCGGGTCAGCAGCCGAGTACCTTAGCCACTAGACCACCGCGGCGGGGCAACCCAAACAGCGGCAAGCCTTCGTGATGGTATAGTGCGCGCCGTTCATTCATTCTCATGGACCGGCACGCATACGCGCAGAGCTGCCAAACCCGATGTGTGCGCCAGACAATTGCAATAACTGGATGACGTGCGCTCTATCATCGTTAAGGCTTGTCATTGTTCGGGTCTCATTCCATGTTGATACTAAATTTACTACTTTTTTTGTCATTTGTAGTGACGCTGCCCTGCCGCAGTGTGTAGACCTATCTCGCAATTTCTGAACGCAATGAATGTAAGCCCTAATAATTCTTATAAAGTCACCTACATAACATATTGACGGTCAAAGCGCCTTTCGCTCTTTAACAAATTATGTTGTAGGCCCGTGTGCTCAGATTTGGGCGCACGTTAAAAACCCAAGGGGGTCGAAATTTCTGGAGGCCTTCACTACGGCATCTCTCATAATTATATGGTGGCTTTGGGACGTGAAACCCCAAATATCAATCGATCAATCATTAAGGAGTTCTTGGCATTCGAAAATACTGCAAGCCAGAAACGGACAAAAAAAAAGGTGATTAAGATAGAGAGAACTTAAAGATAAAAAAAAGAGAAGAAAGATAGGCAACTGAAAAGAAAACAACACAGTGACCTAAAAACTGTGAGAAAGAGATTGAAAAACAGGAAAAAATAAAAATAAAAAGAAACAAGTAAGGCTGGCTAGTTCACTGCTTTTTCAGGATTGGTGCTACTAGTGTTAAACTAACTTAATTTTCTCCCTTTTTGTCGAGGTGTTTCTCGTTGTTAAGTCGTAAAAATTTAAGACCCAATAATAATAGTCAAAACGTCTCGTTTTATGCAATCATTTTTGTAACGGCACGACGCACCCTGATGACACTCACGTGACGGAATTGTCTGGATAGGCGTTCGAGCAGCCATAAAAAAGAAAAATAAAGCGAGGAAAAATCTACTGTGTGTCTTTGCGTGTTTAAAAAAAGTGGTTAAGAATAAGAGTACTTGAATTTCTACTACGAGAGAGACTTGTTATAATCACAAACTAGCAGGAAGCTTGGCACCAGTACTGTCTATGACATGCAATTAATTCGCCTTCACCTTGTTGCCTTTATTGTCAGCCCCGCCTTGAGCTGTCAATTAATGCCTGCTGAAACAACGCGCCATGCAATACGCGACAAAAGCCCGAGGTGGTCGGTTATTGTTAACAATTTAGCACGGCCTTTTGTTTAAACGGACGTCCTGGGTGGTAGTAGTTCTTGTGTCGGATGTTGGATGTTACGAAGGCGCGAAAATGAGGGAGCGAGAAAACATCATCGCTAGGGACGACGCGAGTGATTAGACGGCACGTTATATTCATTCGTGTATTTTTGTGCCTGACAGTGCCTTAGCCTCTGGACGTCCTTCGGTGCCACCCGAACGGAACATCAGTGGCTGATCGTCAAAGCAACAGGAAAGAAGCGATAATTCATATGTCCTTCCAGCGTGCCCTTTCTGATGGCACTTGCATTTATTTCGCGTTCTCACTTGCATTTTGCAGTTATTCTTTTCTTCTAGCATTTTCGGGCACGTGTAAATCTCTTACACACGTATATTTAGCACATCCCACATACCTTGGGAATCAGCGTTATGCAAAGCATACGGAGTGAAAATGACCATGTTGTATTCTTTTTCATTTAGCGCTAAATATACGTGAAATTGTTGCACGCATAGGCATCTGTTGAAGAGTTACAGATGTTTGTATTGCCCATTGTTTTCATTTGTGCAATGATATAATAATAAGAGCATGAGTAATATTAGCAGAAGCGATAATCTGATGTGAAGTGCTGGATCTCGCGAGGATGGTAGCCTTGACACTGATTCCTAAATCTACGTCAGCGCGTAGCAACTAACTGCAATTGACATTAGCCCGACGGGAGGGCTGCATCATAGGAGTACATATGAAATGTTTAAAAAACTGGATAGCCAGCAATGCAACCGCAATGGATGTCTATTTGAAACATAGTTCAGAAACCTGGCCTGGCTCTGCTGTAGAATACTTGATTGCCATGCAGAATGCTTGGATTCAATTCTTACAGTAACATTGACATTTATTCGGTGCATTCGTCAAGTTAACACTGCCGATATTAGGTTTTTTCTTCTTCACACTGACGCGTTAAAATTGTCCACGTGTGTTCTCGTCATTCCTGGGTGGGCATGAAGTGTCAATCACCTGTGGAATACACCCCCATACCAGTAGCACATACCCACCTGTGAGCGTGTGACTCTGTTTGGCGGAAAGTTTCTACGACGTACGTGACAGGATTGTGAAGTTATTCATGTCTTAACCAGCGCGCCGTATTTGTCAAACCACCTTTCCCTTCCATACTAATTTTGGCTCACGCCAACACCCAGACGTTGATGGCTAGATAGATAGATAGATAGATAGATAGATAGATAGATAGATAGATAGATAGATAGATAGATAGATAGATAGATAGATAGATAGATAGATAGATAGATGGATGGATGGATGGATGGATGGATTATATGGATGGATTAGATGGATGAATTAGATGGATGGTTTAGATGGATGGAATAGATGACTGGATTAGATGGATAGATGGATGGATTAGATGGATAGATTAGATGGATAGATGGATTAGATGGATAGATGGATAGATGGATTAGATGGATAGATTAGATGGATTAGATAGATAGATTAGATGGATTAGATGGATAGATTAGATGGATAGATGGATGAGATGGATAGATGGATTAGATGGATAGATTAGATGGATAGATGGATAAGATGGATAGATAGATTAGATAGATGGATTAGATAGATGGATTAGATGGATGAATTAGATGGATAGATGGATTAGATGGATGGATGGACAGATGTATAGACGGATTAGATGGATAGACGGACAGGTGGATAGACGGATAGACGGATAGACGGATAGATGGATAGATGGACAGATGGACAGATGGATAGATGGATAGACGGATAGACGGATAGATGGATAGATAGATACCAAAAGTGCTTGCAGTCCGCAAAGTATTGCTTCGCATTTAAATATTGTTGCAGTCATCCTAAGAATGCTGGAAAGCCCTATTAAAGGACCGTGAGAAAATAGACGAAATTGTATTACACGTTTTACTTCCTTGTGTCGTTTGGCCAGGCTTCAGCATTAGGCTACAGGTCCAATATCACTATTCCCTTTCGCCGGTTAATAATGTGTGTTGCAAAACTGCGTTAAGAAAGAATGAAGGGAAGAAAGAAAGAAGTACATTTCTTTCGTATTGTAGTTCCAAGCCACCTATTTCAAACCGGGAAGGGAACTGTCCAGCTGGATAAGATTTCGACACTGGCCAACATTTGTCTAAAAGCCCGCTTGTTTAAAACTTCACCGATACACACCCGGCGGGGGCCGCTCTACGCCTATCACAGCAGCGGTGAATGTTCCACGTTTTTATCAACGCTTAGCTATGTTAAAGTGCACCCAGGGGCTTTAAATAATTTTATATAGTCACCATTATAGTCAACCTTTTGAACTGGAAAGCGATTAGTAATCACATATTCTGTTCACTACTTTTGCATACTTCTCTCAGTATTTCACTTGACAATATCTAGCGCGCTCTTTTCTTTCTCTTCGTTTGCAGAAGCTTCAGTTCCTACGTGGTTCTCTCTACGCATGTAAGTATTCTTGCTTCATTAATATCTCCCCCGTAGTTTAGCCATTATCAAAGGATATCTTCAATATATCCACCTCTCACCAGTTCACACTGTCATCCACAATGAGACTCAATGAGACGACGTCCATAGCCGTGCCTTGTCCGTTGAACAGCCAAGCGTTCCTTTACAACGTATTGACATATTGATCAACTTCTGCGTTTTTGGGATGAACCTCGCACAGTGTCTATAAACCACTGT
This sequence comes from Rhipicephalus microplus, assembly GCF_013339725.1. NCBI lineage: Eukaryota > Metazoa > Arthropoda > Arachnida > Ixodida > Ixodidae > Rhipicephalus > Rhipicephalus microplus. The sequence goes on along the minus strand of NC_051167.1, from coordinate 198,929,315 downwards.
CTGGCGTCTACATCAGATGCAGCTCGGGTGCATGAGAACAAGCCGAAACATCAGCGAACAACAACAAGGATGTCAAAAGGCTGTTCCCCAGAACAAACAAACAAAGGTCACAACACCGTAAAGGCTCTGACATTTATTCATACTCATGAAACAATGTGGCAGAAGAAAACGTTCACCTGAGCGAAATAAAAAGCTCTTCTTCAGAACCAAATAAAAGGCTAAGGTTTATCATTCAATTCACACTGCTTCGCTCAATCATCAGCACTCAGTTACTTTCGGCGTACTCGGTGCGTTAGTTTCGGTTTCTCCGGCCTCGTGGTCTGTAAATTCCACGATGCATCGCTGAAACCACACCTGATATTTTGATTTTTTTAAACTAGGTTGGCCTTAATTTGTTACGTAGAAAAACTTCAGCTTATAAACGATCACCATAAAATAATGAAAAAAATGTTATTATTTTTGTCAAATATTTATTCCAAAGAGATCTTGTAAGTGGTAAAATCTTTCGTCCTCGGCATAGAAATCGGTTGCAATAACAACAAGTGGATACCTAATATTATTTTAAATAAAAACTTGTATTGCCTTAAAAACGCCATATATATACCTATTTTTTTAAAATAATGTTAAATAAAGCATGAAGAAAAGGTTTCCATCCCGGTAAATTGAAGTTTTTTGTTGCGCATGTGTACTCCGAGAGCATACAACAGATTAAATGGCGAGAAAAAAACATGAGAAAGTACAAAAGTGGATATCAGCTAAACCTCCGTTCTCAAAAGATCAATTCCCAAGTCTTTCTAGAAATGCGGAAATTGAGAAAAGAACAGACGTATCGGCAACAAAACAGTCCTGGTATTATAATGAACGCATTTGCGTAAGAAACGCATTTGGGAAAGCGCACTTGATCAATTCCAAACTGATCAAAAGTCAGTTCACTGTGCACAAAGCAGGATTATGGTTAAGCAAGGCATTTTTTAATTGTGGTACTTATTGAGCAATATAAAACAAGATGAGACATTTTTGTATTATTGCCTACACGTAGATACGTTTTAAAAATTTATACGTGTAACAGTGTGACTGAATCCAAAAAGCAAGCCAGGCCTTTCTTCTGAATTAGCAAAGCTACAATAATCTTCGCCATAACAAATTCCTGATCTTGCGAAAGGCGCATTTCGATGTCTTTCCCGCAGAGGTTTAGAAGACGGAACCTCTGCAGTATAGCATGGCTTATTTATATTTCATGCGCAAAAGCTGGGCCATTCTTATAAAGAACCGACTTTTACAGCGCTACAGCTTATTTTCTTTCTTCTGCCTATAAGAAGCTTGAGAGAACATGCATCGAAAGATGAGCAGGTTGAAGTATGTAAGCAAGCATGGGTCTTTATTTCCTTATGCTTTAATTTTTTTTATTACGAAATTTGAATTTAAGATTAAAGTCAAAATTTCCTAACATTTTTGTGTATATACTTCATTAGAGACATTTGGTATCTTACGGCAGAAATAAACGCACAATCCGTCTAAATGGGCTCGACCATTAGAAGAGACATCGTACAGACACTACTCTTCTTTCTACCCGTATAAAGTACTTATCAATATATTCAGCCAATAAGACATAAATTGGCATAACTGCGCCGTTTCGCCAGCGTGCGTTCATGAATTTAAAATTGATGCGTAAAATAAATTCACTTTCGCCATCTCACTGTGAGGCCACAGTGTGCTGATACATTACAAGTTTTCATGCTTGGGTGTAACCAAGCGATACGTGCATTGGCGTCACTGAATTTATGGCGTCACACAGTGAATGCCACAATGGTGGTTGCATCGGTGGACAATGTTTAGGGGCATCAATTGGTGCGCTAATTTTGCGCTAATCGATAGGTTAGCGCAGAAATTATCAACGGGGTACGTTGATAAGTGGTAACTCAATTTAGGGGCATCAATTTGTCAAGTTATTGTGCACTCAAAACGACACTATACCATGAAGATATTCTACGACTGTTCATTGCATTTTTACTTTACCAATAGTCTGACAACCATATTACTGATATTCCATATAGCACGCTATTAAATGAGCATAACGAAGTGTCGCTTAATAAGAAGATCCCGAATGGTAGAAATCTTGATGAAAAGCAGTCACAATTCTTTAGGATTTCCCACCAGCTCCTTGCTTGCCCAATTCACTTCTCATGGAGCTCAAGTGCGTATGAGAACTGGAAGAACAATCATCTGGATATAAATTACAAAAACTTTAAACTGACGCTGACTGCGTTGTGGCTCGCCATTGACAAAAAAGAAATCGATTTTTCATATCGTGAAGTAAATGACTGACTGCGTTCGAAAACGGTTTCGCATAACTCCTCATCGCGCTCTCGGTGGAGTTTATTTGAAAGTTCGTCCAAGCGCATATTTTACAAAAATAGCACGTCTGAAGCGGCCACATGTTATTCTCATTCCGACTTTTTAAAAATATTTCTATTATGTTTCCTTAGTTTTCTTCATTGTCTGCTTGCCAGGGTTTTCGAGCTTTGGAGCTCATGGAGAGGTTTCGTTTTTTTCTCTCCAAGGCCATACATTTTGTTGAGTCATCTCTTTGTTCGCGCTCTTTGCGCGCATCTCTGTTTGTTTTGTTTTGTTTTTACTAAACTCGTACCAGGGTAGCAACGCCGAACCCATTAATGGGAACTCTCACACAGTTTTGCGTAATACTACCCGAAAAAACTTTCATTTTCTTGTTCGCTCTTGCTCTTAGCCCTTTTGAATATATGGGTACATGTCGTACGTAATGAAAATTTCCATTTTTTATATATTGCATACTCGGTATGTGGATAAATAGTAACCCAGTTTCTTCGCACCACAAGGGTGTAGAGCCTAACTTTTCGCTATGCGTTTTTATGAAATCCAGTTTTTACATATGTGCCGGCCTTCGTCTTTCAACTCACAGGTGAATGTTTGTTAATATCATATGGTGGTTTTGGGACGTTCAACTCGACGTATCAATGAATGTTTTTTTTTACAAATCAAACAATCTTTTCTTTATGCATGCTTTCTTTGTGATCATCGCCCATCATAGGATGCGCTACGTATCCTATGATGGGTGCGCAATAGTGCGCAATAATTTTGATGATAGTATAACAGCCCTGTTTAACTATAAATTACCATGAAAAACTACATAGCAAAAGAGGAACTCATTGACTGGCCAGTAAAAAAGTGAACTCTCGCCCATTTAACAGGGTTGAATTATCTTGAGGTCTCGCACGTGTCATGTCGTCGTTATGTCCTCCCGCTTATTTCATGTCGTAGCCGATGCATATCAAAAATTTGTATGCGTCTTGAAAACTTGGGAAGTCCCACTATACCCCGCATTGGCCCATACTCTGTGTATTACAAGGTAAAGGTTCTTCGTTAGAGCCTAATACATCACTTTTTGGCTTGGCAGTGCTGTCAGGATTCTCTAGAAAATTTGCCAAGGCACTTACGATTTTTATTTAAAACAAGTGACACAAACATGAATCTCTAGGTAATGTCATCGATTTGAAACACCACTTCTTGGAATACACCTGCCAAGTGAGAGTGTTTAAGTGTATCGGTACCGAGCAACCCAGTAAACAGCTAGAAATTTTGCTGTGGATTCACTGTTCTATTTGCTAGGTTGCCATGAACGGCTATTTAAAAAGTCATTATTGACTGAAAACTTTGTCAAACAAAAATTGCTTTCGGCTTACACCTAAAGATCTACCTGTGCCGGATTAATAAACATGCCGACTACGAATCTCAACTTATAATCCTCTTACCTTTCGTACTTAGTGTCGAGCAACGGCGTTGATCGTACTATTCGGGAAAGTTTCTTCCTAAAGCGAAGATTTTGCGTTTTCTTGCACACTTGTCTAATGTGAAGAACGTGTGTGCAGTCGACCTCCTGCATGGTAGCAACTGTCAGAAAGCTAATCGAACAAAAAAATGGATTCTGCAAAAGTCTGGTACTTTAGGTTAGAGTGAATTCGCGCAAATGATTACGTACGTTGCTGTTTGGTATCTGGAAATTGCACAGCAAACGGCCTTCAAAAACGCGGCCCGTTAATAAACTAGTGTATGAGAAACGCAGAGAAGTTGCGGCGACATTTTGTCGAACTGCCGGTATGAAACAGCTCGTACACTGTTTGTGAAATTCAAAACGAAGTCTTCCTTGGGTGTGCTATATTCCACATTTGATGAGGCAGTTATTTAAAATTTTTTGTTCAGTTTGTTGTATGAAGGCATTAGACATCAGGTATTCGGCATAACAAAAGCTTTTGAGATGAGACATGACATTTTATCTAATGGCTTTCTTTCAACAGTCTTAGTGGCCTTGTACCACTCGACGGAAAATCTTACCAACCACTCGGTATTTGGATCTACGGCGCTTCATTCCGAATGGTTGCATGTGCAAACAGCAACGCATAAAGGTGTGAATATACCGTAAGCTTACTTGTAAGCTTATATCCTATATGTTTTATTGGCAGCTCCTTCACTTTTTTTTATTTTAGAAAACCCTTCGTTTTTTATTTCCGGTGCAGAACTTACCAAAATGATCAATTTTTAATTAGTCTTCGTCACACTATGGCGATTGAACATGCGCAAAACTATTTCCTTTATTCGTTGCTTCACTTTCTTTAAATTGAATACAGTGTCGAGGAATTCAGCAAGCTGGCGTCAGAAAATCATTAAAAAGCTCCCGAAAAAAAAACACAGAAATCTGTCACCATGATCATGCACAGTAACGTATTATTCCAATGCAGCTCATGCATGTGCTTTCATTAGCGTTATCGATCACCTCATGCGGTCACTTTGCACGTCTCATTAATTATTTTGCCTCTCTTCAAATCAACTATACGAGCAAATGGGTCTCATGCTCACACGTGCGTGAAAAGTATTTTGCGATAATCACCCTCCTCCAGAGGAGATCTCACGTAAACGCAACAGGATGTCCTTTACTCAGCATCAAATTAGTATTTCTTTTTTCTTGTCTAATAATTCCTGGCCAGTGATATTGTCGACGCTGCTTCAGTCGCCGAAGTAGCACTTTTAATTCGTAGTAGCACGTGTCTGTGATTAGCAAAACCAGTTTCAAACTTTCAAGCACTTCAGTCCAGTGCCATAGCTAAGGCGTGGCACTCCGGGCCTATGCGTGCCCCCCGAAGTTTTTTCGCCACACATACATACTGCAAAATGAACATTTGCCTTCCCGGCCCCGCCTTAGATTAAGAAAGTTCCCCTTCCCCTCAAAAAAAAATTCTGCGTACGACCTTGCTTATGCCGCACAAGTGAGTAATCGTTCATTGCTACGTTAAAACTTAAGCGTTCATTCCTCATTTACACAATACATACACTAATTACACGTTCATATGCGTGTTCTTTTAGACAAAGTGAGACGGAGAGAATGAAATGCTGAGAATATTAGCCTGCCGCTTCAGCCTTGCATGGTACAGCAGGTGGTAAAAGGTGACTATTATATGTACACCGATAAACGCTTTTTATCACGTATACAGCCACTCACACGTTCATGGGCGACACTAGTTGCGAAGTTCATTTGAGGCTTGTGGCCCGCAAGAACGTCAACAGGGCTTTCGTGGCGCGTAATGCTTAGGTGGTACATTGTCAAGGACCAAGATTATACCACAGTTCTCAGTTCGCCTCCCAGATGAGGTGGAATGCCAAATTCAAACACACAGCAGGCTCTGAATTGAACTTGACGTCAGCTATAGGATTCTTAACTGAGAGTTCCTTGAACTCCTTTTGTTTTATTTTCCCACTAATCATGCTTTATCTACGTTTCCCCCTTTCAATAGGCTTTGTTACGTGGGGTGAAATGTAAGCCTGTACGGCGAAATCTTCAGTATTCTATGAACTCCATTCAAGTTTTTTTTTCACTTTCAGTTGTAATTTTTGATCGGCGTTTGACGGGTGTTCATTCTTCCAGTTGTCTGACTCAATGGAAGGCGGGTTACTGTGCTTGTATGTTGATCTCAAGGTCGTGGGTTTATTTCTGGCTGAGACTAAAGCTCTTACAAAGAGGTAGAACACGACACACTTGTTCACTCTGCGATATGACTACACGTTGAAAAACACCAGATGACCAAAGCTTCTGGAAACCTTCGCTATGGAGTGCTCACGAAACATAAGATTCATGTCGAGTGTTTGGCTCGTAAAAATCACCGGTCTTAACCTCCTACTATTTTTGCAGGTCTCGTGAAAGAGCACTAAGTAGGGTAGAGTTTACATCCTTCTCCAGGTCCTATGAAGGAATTTTTTTGCAAATGTATCAATATTTCTATGCCCTTTTATAAGCTCAGTCATGAACATTTCTCTATATTGCAAAATAATTCACGAGCTGTAAAGATGCCAAGACTTGCATTATTAGAAAAACAAAAACCCTTGCCACTTTCGCGAGCCATACTCTTCAAAAACTGAGCATTTTGCTTCACTTCTCATAAATTTTCCATAGTCATGCCACCTTCCATAGTTGCGCCATTTTCCATAGTTGCTCAACGGACGGAACAGCCAAATTGTTTGATCTCGCTGCTTATAGACACACACACACACACACACACACACACACACACACACACACACACACACATACATACATACATATATATATATATATATATATATATATATATTTCATTCGGCTTATCAAATGTGTAAATAACACACTTTTCTAAAACACACTGATCTTTCTTTTACTTATGATACTGTCACAGTATCATAAGTGATTACCTGTTCGTCTCGGCTGCAGCAGAATTTTTGTTCCTGTACATTCTCGCAGTGAACATGTTACCAGGTATGTTGTTAACGTACAGAAACTTCTGTTTAGAAAAAAATCTATTTGCACTATATATACAGAGCGTACCCCTCAGGTTAGTAATAAACCCGTGCTGGGCGTTGTGAAATGTACGCCACGCTTCAAATTGCGTGTCAAATACACCATTTGGCCCGTGTTGTTAAAAGAAGAAAACACGCACCTGCTTTCTTAAACATCACTTCTCATGTGTTCTTACATGTCCAAGCCGTAGTTGAAACTGTTTGCTGTACAGCTTCGTTTTGCAAAGCAAAGGAGTTGCTTCATGCAGAAAGAAAGTTTGCCATTTATATAAGCAAGTCATTTTTTTATTGAAGGCATGTCTCGTTCAGCTTTGAACGTACTTTAAGTATTAACAAATGCGCAATCCTAATACCAGAGCTCCCTCCACTTGAGATATTACTAGAATTGTTGTTACCGTTGGTCTTCTTCTTTTTCTGAGAATTGGGAACGTCGGAAGGTTGATTACCAGAAGGAGATGCGATATGACTTTTTCACTGAAATATTGCATGTAGCGGTTTCAGTAATAAATACGTGAGCAGTCCCCCTTTCGCCTGATATAAACGTTTTTGTTTCTAAGCAAGAGCAGCTGATTTTTAAATTCATGCTTGACCTAAATTAGTTGGACAGACGGATGGACGCTTCGCTCAACTCACCATTATTCACTCCATAGAGATGCCGTAATTTTTGACGTCCCACATCCACGAGAAAATGTGCTCTGCGTCTGTGTTTGCGCGGGGATGGGTAGAAAAAAAATTGCCCGCAGCTTCCCTCGGGGGAACACTGAGGAGGATGCGGACCATATAATTGGTTAACGGGGTGTTAAAGTGCGACTTACTTGGGTCGATGGCTAAATTGGTTAACGTGGTTGTGAAATGGGGTGTTAAATTGCGACTTACTTGGGTCGATGGCTAAATTGGTTAACGTGGTTGTAGGAGGGGGTGTTAAATGAGTGAACACGTACACACGTATGCGAAAGGGCGGCGCTGGTCGAAGGGACGTCGATCATTGTGTTTGTGGATTCGTTGGAATTCATTTCACCGCGACCTTGGACGTCGACGCGCCGTACAAACCAACCGACGAGCGGCAACTGAGCGAGCGAGCGCCGACCTTGAGTATATATACAACACGACGGCGCATGCACTGTCAGCTGTTGAATGTTCTCGAAGCGCGACGCCACATGCGCGTCCACTGGAGAATCAGGAGAATTGTAGATGTCGAACGCGGTGTGTAGAGGAGGAAGGGTGCACAGATGGTGGAGGAGTGAAGCGCGCGCGGTGTGTAGAGGAGGAAGGGATGCACAGATGGTGGAAGAGTGGGCGACGGCGCGACGGCGCATGCGCGCGTGTCAGCTGTCGAATGTTCGAGAAGCGGTGCGGACGGCGCGGACGGCGCGGACGGCGCTCTACAAGGCGCGAGTATAAGATGCTCCGCATCTAAAAGTTTAGCGAGCTTCGTAACGCTTCTGAACTGTGGCTCGCCTTTGAAAACTTTAATTACCCTGGTCTCCTTCCACATGACATCAACACTTATAGCACGTAGAGACGCTTTTTTTTTTGCATCTGAAAAAGAGTCTGGGAGCTGCCTTCATTCAACGTGAAGATTATGTTTGTTCAATCTCTCTTCAAACCTTTTAGTGAGCTCAGAGAACGATGGCACTTGTTCACAGCCTTCATATCATAACAGAACATCAGCTCGAAGAAACGAAATTTCTTTTGTCATTGGGTCTTGATAGGGCAGTCGAGTCTTTAGCTGTTGAACTCTGGTGACGCAGAATTGCAGGAATATTTTTCTGAATTGGCCCTCTCGTTCAATGATAGCCAGTCGTTCCTCGCATCCACTCCCCAAGTATACTTGTTCGAGGAGAACGTATGTGCCGAGGTCATTCTGATTAACCTCATAGCCCTTGATCTGCAGCTTCGTCGTTGTCACAAAATTCACCAGAAAGCTTCTATATTTCTCGTCTTTGTAACGCAGAGTATGCACGAGCACGTCTTCTGACTAGAACAGTGCGGTAAAAACTGCAATACTCTTGCGCGAGAACCTAAGAAAAAATCAGGTATGCCCTATTGTATGGATTTCTCATTGTTTCGTGGCATCAATCTGCACTCCATTCCTTGTCCTTCACACATGCAGTGGGGCAAAACTTCTCCAGGGCAGCTTAAAGTTCCAACAGCCGGTTCACGCAGTTGAACAGCGCTAGCAAGCGAGTATTAAATGGCTCTAAAAGCTTGTATTTCTTTATTCAAGAAGGCTCCTGAATGTCTGGGATCATTACTCTTCTTTTTTTTTTGCGCTTTCTGAAACGTAGTTCACGATACTGTGCAGCATTTATTACAGCGTTCTCAGCAGGCATGCAGCAGCAGTACTTGCAGCAAGATGTTCTGAGGCGAATTCGCCCGGAATAATCACCAGATGCTTATTGACTTCCATCAAGTGGGTGATTACCGAGTTATGCTTTCCCACTATAGCGCTCACGTTTTCGTATGCAAGGCCTATGATATTTACCTAGTGTAACGCCTCTATTTGCGATGCATCATTCGAGGGCTGTGAACACACTTTCAGCTGTCCCGTCGGCGGCATTAACTTGAACAAGCTCTAACAAACCTTTCTTCACCAATCTAGAAGTTTAGTCGATATAGTACACCAACACACCCTGTTTGTGGCTCCTGATATCGATCGTTTCATCAATCAGAATAGAAAACTCTATTTTTCATGGTTCTCAGTTCATTTTGGCTCGGAAGTCGAGGGCGTTCCCTATGTCAATGAGCTATAGCACACGCCAAAGCGCAAGGCTTCACTTTTTCCGCCATCACCTGCACCGCTCAGAGGAATCAGCACCCAACCTTCATTTTAGGGATATTTTGACTCCATTCCTTGGGGTCAAAAAGCACAATCAATTAGGCCGCATGTCTTTTCCACTACCACACAAAGAGATGCCTAGGCCACAGGCAATCTCCCTTCGCATGCTTCAGCGGGAACAAACCCCAGCTTCGTAACCCATCCAATACTCAGATATTTCAGAGCTTTGTCTGGGCTGCCACAATCGCAGTGATCGTAACGATTTTACCGATATGCTCTGTAGTTGCCCCTCTGTACAAAAAAAAACATATGAAGAATTTTTTAAAATGTCTTTCATTTCATGCTGACGAGCCCGGTCTTCATGCAAAAACTCGAGGCTGTCCAGAAGGCCCATGATGCGGCGATTAGTCTACGCCTCCCCGTTCCTACGTGAGAGCGGCCCGCTATCATATACCCCTAAAATCGGAGGTGGAGTCCTTCAGGAACCCAATAAAGTTGATCATCCATCTATTCATCTAAGTGCTTCAATAACTTCATAGTTTCAACATGTGCCAGAATGCTCTTTATATTGTTAGTGCAATTTTTCAGCCCAGTGTCAATTGATCTATCACTTTTGAGAAATTTCTTTCAACAGCAAAACAAAGTGATCAACCACTTAAAAGGCAGCGTTATGTGTAGCGAAGAACGTTGTTAGTTGGATCTCCACCATCTTTGCTGGTTCATTTTCAGCGTGGACTCTCACAGAAATAGCACCTATCGAAAAAGTGTCGTTAAAAGATCTCATCGCCGCCTGGTGTTTCGCGGTTTTGCCATGCTTTAGAAGATCACTCCTACCTAATTGTCACGTTGCAGGCTTCGCACTTCGCTTCTGTAGTCGTGTGCTCTGTAAATCATCCTTCAAATCCCGGCAGGCTGAGCCACTCCGATCTAAACAGCTTCCGGAATATTTTTTCGCTTGTTCAAGGATCCGATGGTCCAGTGCCGTCATCCGTGCTGTCTTCGGAGTTCATGAGTTCTAATAACACAGCCAATTCCACCAACATGGCTGAATTAAAAACGTTGATTCGACGTCCTGCGCGAAATTATCGGTGAGTGCTACCTGACATGTGGCTCTGTCTGGCAGTAATGTGAAGAAACGAAAGTTTTTTAACAAAGGAGAGCTACTGGTAAGTAGCAGCCCCGTGTCATTTAACGAAGCCTAGGAAAAATCTACCTTCCTGTTAACAGAGTCGCATGGTCAGTGCCTCGTGATAAACACTGCGTTGTTTAGAATTACGTATCTATGCGATTCCGAAATAAAGAAACACTTTGTCCGATGCCTACGCATTATGCCTCAAATATCCCTAATACTTGCTTTGATTGAGATTGTTCACAAGTAAGAACACATTCACCAAATCAAGATGGGCGGTATTCGAGCACCAGCTTAAACTTTAGCCTGGCCAGCTATAGAACAACAATCTAGGAGATAAACGTTTTATGCGTTGACTTGAATACAGTGACGCCAGGTGGTACGCGTGCCCACTTTCCCCAACTCATTCCTTCATTTCTAAATTCAAGCAGCATGGTTATCAGCATAGTGAAGGAAAGTCGTTCAACAACAGTTTTTTTTTTTAAAAGATACATGCTTATCTACTCTCGCTTCAAACACGACATGTCTGCTTTGTTCTTCTGTACACGATTGCGCATCTCGTGTACTGTCTAGGAAATGTAATGCGCCTTAAAATTGTGCAAGCCAGCTACGGTCCTATTCACTTCGCGATCTGTCACTTGTTAATACCTGGTCAAAACTACGACTGTATTATTAAAGGTTTCTTTGGTATGTGTAAAAAGTGCATGTATAAGTGTCTTGGAATCTCTTATCTCTTCTCCCACTGCTCTCTCTTTATTTTCGCTGTATCTTCTTTTTTCCATTTTTTTTCTCTCACTGTATTGAATTTGTGTTTATGCTTTAAAGATATACTGAGTGTTGTGCATTATATTGGTCTGGGCGGGGATTGGCACATGGTCAGCCATTTAGTTGCCTTTTCGCCCCTCCCTTCCCATTATACCATTGGATAAATATGTATGCTTCAATGATGATGAATAAACTTCAAACTTCAGACTGCGTCGTGGTTGAGACCAAACGGGATGTGATGATGGAGTGCATGGTCGCCCGCCTTTTTGACGTGCGTTCCATGGTGGTTTTCTTGGCCAGCGTTTTCCAGAGTTCGTGTCCGGCGACGGGTTGCCAGAACGTTTAGCGGCACTATTAGTAGATGCGGGCCTGTTCAGCCTATGGCGTAACCGCTGCGCAGCCGTCGCTGGGAATGGCCGTCGGCGTGCTTTATGGGCAATATTTGGGCGCATTAGGCGTGAAATGCTCACGTTCCTCTTCGAGCAGCTCTTATTTTTGGGACAGCGCGAGTTTCTGGCCATTGGTCATGCTCTTTTCTCAACGTTTAGCATAAACGGGTAGAACTTATTTTTCAGCCGGCATGGTGCCAAGTCGTATCCTCAGGTCATAGTTGATGTGCTTGTTGCCTTACCCTTTTGGACGGTAGTTGTCACTTTGTTACCTCATGCCCTCGTGATTCAACCCCAAGTTAATGTATACGAAAGAAAAATATGTGCACCTACCTGTTTACCCATTTCACCCATTCTCTATAGTGTCAGTTACGAGCTATATGCATTTGTCATTTTCTTGATCTGATTTTTGCTGTTTGCTGTTTGCGAAAATCTTAGTTTTCGTCTTACGGTGATGTTATGTACAATTGTGAACATGTGAATGCATTCCTGAGCATTGAATCGTCACGCATAACCAATGCTCTCTGCATGGTGTAAATAATTTTTTTTTTCCAAACACATCATCCTTAGAAAGACTATCGTCTTTGAAAGTGATATGAAGAGGCGGTGTTATGACACGCTACAGAGAGATAAAGATGCAAGAAAAGGCAGGGAGGTTAACCAGACGCACATCCGGTTTGCTACCCTGAACTGGGGAAGAAATAAAGGGTAGAAAAGAGGTTGCAGAGAGATGAGAAGGTACACACAATCACGAGCACACTCGGGGAGCACACACAGTCTACAGGCGGTCGCTCAGGTTTGTTGACTTTAGGTGAAGTAGCAGTGCTTTAGTTGCTTTCTGCGCAACTGAGGCAGATGCCCAAGGTCCTAGTATCTTCTGCACACAAAATGGTCCGGGGTCAAGTCGATTCAAAACCATCCGGAGCCGGCATCGCTGTGTGTCGTAGCAAGCGCAGCTGCACAGGACGTGTTCGATGGTCTCTTCAGCTCCGCAGTAGTCGCATGTAGGAGTGTCTGCCATACCAATGCAAAAGGAGTAGACCTTTGTTAATGCAACACCCAACCAAAGGCAGCATAACAGTGTCGCATCGGAGCGGGAAAGTTGTGATGGTAGCTTTGGCTTGAGCGAAGGATCCAGTTCATAACATTGACACCTTTGGAAGCTGGTAGACGACGAGAACACGCTACAGGCACCAGAAATGATTGTGGCATGCGAAAGCCTTCGGTCCGCAGTGTTTTCATCGTTATTAAAAAAAACGTTTCGACACCTCTCACAGTTTTCTGCAATACTGCTAAGATTTTCTTTTTTTTTTTCGGCCAAAGTGACTGTTGAAAATTCTCTGAAAAGGGGGAAATTCGCTGCACAGGACCTCACTGCTAATACTGAATTTACTCGCATAGCGCAAATATTTACTCTTCCTTTGAGTTAGTTAAATAGACGAGTTCTCAGTTTTTCAAAGCAATTGTTTCATCATAAGAAACGTTCGACGCTTCTACTCGTTTATGGTATACCAATAAAGCTGTCGAAGTTTGGTTCTTTAGCAAAAGTGGTTAACATTGAGTACAAGGTACTCTGCTATGGGAGAGCATTAGGCCGTCCCGGGCCCCCTCAGCACACTTGTGTGTTTAGAATAAGTGGGTAACAATTCAGAGTACTAGATACTCAACTATGGGAGAGCATAAAGCCGTCCCGTGGAAATAATCAGTGCATACAGTAACTGAAACACGCCCGATGTGTATGACTCTGTAAGCCCACTGGTTTCAAGATATCTCTACCCACGTCTTGATACAAGTCAACAATAGTGTCCCTCGTTTCCTTACAAAAACTTGAAGGTTTTGCTAGATTTTGTATGATATTTCGACATCAATCATCAGTCAAACCTAATATTATGAACAGCAACGATGAACCTTTAAGAACACAAATATGCGTTGTGCTTATATTTGCCAACAAATTTGACTGTTTCAGGCGAATTCAGTGAGCTCGACTGTCTTTCGCAGATGGGCAGGCTTCCGGCACGCAGTTCAAAGAAGGATCCTAAGAATGTGGATTCCCCTCATAACGAACACTCTGCAAGCAAAAAAAAAGGATGGCATAGTCGAATGGCCACAGGGTTTCGGCAAACCAAATTCGGAATTTACAAAGTGTCCATAAATTTTGGGCGGTGAATGTCCTTAAGCCATGAGTCATTCTCTCGCCGTATGTAGTATGTTGCCACCTCTAGATTAGGACTAGCTCAATATATAGCTTTGTGTGTATATGTCCTTCGGAATACTGTAATAGGTGGCGTTAGTGGGTTTTACAGCACATTCACAGAGTGAATGATGATGAGGGGGGTGAAGCGTCCATCCATTCGTCCGAGTGTCCGACAATCCGTGCGTCCTGATGAACGATCCGTTGGACAGAAGCGCGGACGCTCGGAACGCGGAAGAAAGAATGCACGCACTGACAGAGACACGAATGAACAGAATAATTGAAGCACGGACTGACGGACAGAAGCACGGACACACATACGGACAGATGGACGGATGCACGGATGCACTTACGGATGGACTGGACAGATGGACAGATGTATAGAAGCATGGACAGATGGATGGACGAATGGAAGTACGGATGCGCGGATGGACTCATGGACGGACGGACAGACGAATGGAAGCATGGATGGACGGATGGAAGTACAGACGAACAGACAGACAGACGCTTGGACGGATGGACAGAAGAACGGACGCACATATGGACAGACGGACGGATGCATGGACGGACTCACGGACGGACGGACAGACGGATGGAAGCACGAAAGGATGGATAAATGGATGGATGGAAGCAGGGATTAACAGAGAGACAGACGCGCGGACAGACAGACAAAACAACGGATGGAAGCACGGACGGATGCATGGAGACAGTCGCACGAACGGAAGCATGGACGGACAGCACACAAAAACCCGGACGGAAGGACGGATGCATGGACGGACTCACGGACGGACGGACAGGCGGATGGAAGCACGGAAGGATGGATAAATGGATGGATGGAAGCAGGGATTAACAGAGACAGACGCGTGGACTGACAGACAAAACAACGGATGGAAGAACGGACGGATGCATGGAGACAGTCGCACGAACGGAAGCATGGATGGACAGCACACAAAAGCCCGGACGGAAGGACGGTAGCACGGACGAATGGACGCACACGTGGATGGATGCACGCACGCGCGGGCAGAAGCACGGATGAATGGATGGACAGAAGCACGGGCGCATTGACGGAAGCATGAATGGATGGATGGACGAACGTACGGTGCATGGATGGTTGAACAAACGACATGAACAGATGGACGCTTCGCCCCACGCATCATTCACTCCGTCGATATGCTGCGACTTTTTTTTTTTTTTGTGACGCTTCCCATGCAGTCATCATGTGGTAAAACCTGGCCGCAGAAGAATATCTCTATTTTGTGATATGTTTCGCGAATTTCACCAAAAATATTCTTCTATATCATCCGTATATGACGTACAGATAACAGGTCATTTCAAAAGGTAGCTTTAGATGATCTGCTGCTCGCAAGCTCCACCCTCCCAACCTCCGCTGAATTCAACCTTCTTCACTGTCGTGGCCCTTGTGCAGGGAAATTTGGTTACTGCGGCTCACTAGCTTCGCATACACACAGACACACACACGAAGCAATGCTTCGCGTGTGTGTTCCCTACCAAATTTTTCTGCTTCTTTTTATTTCTACAGGATTACGCAATGCTTCCTCCTAAATATTTCCTTCCGCCATGCCGATGAACGGACCTATGATTACGGCATAGCAACGTAACACTCCTGTCGTAAAGGCCAACAACGACTGCCATGCATGAAACAATGATAATAAACAATAGAATGTGCTAACTTGCCAAGTGAAATTTATGAAAGGTGGTATTGAATTATCAGAAAGGGGCTGATCAGCGACAAGTTGAAAACCCCCAGTGAGCATCAACAAACGGCGCATGCTGATGCGCATTGGATCGGTGCTACTGCTAGGACTTGTTTATGTACTACCAGCGTCAAACGAAGCCTTCGTGATTGTATAGTGCATGCAATCCACTTATCACCATAGGCTGGCGCACGTATCCTGCTCGCCAACGATGCGTATATATGCGTGCCTCTTCATGCTGTTCGGTGGACGGCATGCTCTATGCAATCGCAAAGGCTTCCCACAATTCGGGTTACATTTCACACAGAAAGTACGCTCCCAAACTGGCAGCTGTATCCAGCTGTCTTGAAGGTTTGAGCTGTAAAATTTGTGTTTTAAAATGGTTGACAATTTAGATCGTTATTCTGAGTCCTGCCTTAAATTGATTGATTGGTTGAATAATTGATAGATTTGTGGGGTTTATTGTTCCGAAACCACTATGAGAAACTTTGTATTGGATGGTCCGAAAACTTCGACCATCTGAGGTTCTGTAACGTGCATCCAAATCTGCGCACACGGGCCTACAGCATTTTCACCTCCATCAAAAGTGCAGGCAGCGAGCAGACTCTCAGTTCCAGAAGGGTGAAAATCCATTCTGTAGGCTTGTATATACATATATATATATATATATATATATATATATATATATATATATATATATATATATATATATATATTGTGATGAGCGAGACAGATCAAGAGACAACACCCGATCCTGGGCCAGCTGTTCTTTTCTGTCTTCTTTTTCCTCTACCTTCTCTTAGCTGCCCACGCGCCACAGCTCGAGCGTCTTTCTTCGTCTTGACACTCGGCCATGACTGCGCGCGCGCGGAGCTGGCGGCAAAGTTTTTGCTGGGTGGGCTTCGCTGCATCATCGTGGTCGTCCCGAACCACAATGCAACATGGAGAGACGGTCTAGGGGAAGCGTCTCTGGTGGACGACACTGGCTGCCTCGAGCCGGTCGGTTAACGCCACGGTGCGCCTCTGCTTAAAGCTCTGTCAGTGAGTACTCAGGTGGGCGGAGATGGCTTTGTCGCTGCGGTTGAACTCGTCCACGGTACAACGTTTCCTGACATCTCGTAGAATACCGCTCAGGTGGACGGCCCTGATTGTTCCATCAAGGTCGCAGAGTAACCTGGAAATGCTGGTGTTTGTCCCACCGCCGTTTGCGGACTGAACTGCAGCGGGACGGTCTGTGAGGCAGCCGTGTGGACGTTTGGGCCATTTCTCGAATGAATGGCGACGCAGCTCATGGTAGGGCATCAATACCTCAATATATATATATATATATATATATATATATATATATATATATATATCATCAGTCTGACTACGTCCACTGCAGGACAAAGGCCTCTCCCATGTTCCGCCAGTTAACCCGGTCTGCCAATTTATACCCGCAAACTTCTTAATCTCGTCTGTCCACCTAACCTTCTGTCTCCCCCTAACCCGCTTCCCTTCTCTGGGAATCCAGTTAGTTACCCTTAATGACCAGTTGTTATCCTGTCTACGTGCTACAAGCCCGGCCCATGTCCATTTCCTCTTCTTTATTTCAACTATGATATCCTTAACCCCCGTTTGTCCCCTAATCCACTCTGCTCTCTTCTTGTCTCTTAAGGTTACACCTACCATTTTTCTTTCCATTGCTCGCTGCGTCGTCCTTAATTTAAGCTGAACCCTCTTTGTAAGTCTCCAGGTTTCTGTTCCGTAGCTAAGTACCGGCAAGATACAGCTGTTATATACCTTCCTCTTGAGGGATAGTCGCAATTTACCTGTCATAGTTTGAGAGTGCTTGCCGAATGTACTCCACCCCATTCTTAATCTTCTAGTTACTTCAATCTCGTGGTTAGGCTCTGCGGTTATTACCTGCCCTAGGTAGACATAGTCTTTTACAACTTCAAGTGCACTACTACCTATCTCGAAGCGCTGTTCCTTTCCGAGGTTGTTGTACATTACTTTCGTTTTCTGCAGATTAATTTTATGACCCACCTTTCTGCTCTCCTTGTCTAACTCCGTAATCATGAGTTGCAATTCGTCCCCTGAGTTACTCAGCAATGCAATGTCATCGGCGAAGTGCAGGTTACTAAGGTATTCTCCATTAACTCTTATCCCTAACTGTTCCCAATCTAGGCTTCTGAAAACCTCCTGTAAATACGCGGTAAATAGCATTAGGTAGATTGTGTCCCCCTGCCTTACACCCTTCTTGATTGGTATTCTGTTGCTTTCTTTACGAAGCACTATGGTAGCAGTCGATTCCCTGTAGATTTCTTCCAGAATGTTTATATATACTTCATCTACGCCCTGATTCCGCAGTGTCTGCATGACAGCTGATATTTCTACTGAATCAAACGCCTTCTCGTAATCTATGAAGGCTATGTAGAGTGGTTGGTTATACTCTGAGCAATTCTCTATTACCTGATTGATAGTATGAATGTGGTCAATTGTTGAGTAGCCTGTTCGAAATCCTGCTTGTTCCTTTGGTTGATTGAATTCTAATGTTTTCTTCACTCTGTTAGCAAGTACCTTTGTAAATAGCTTGTATACTATCTGATCGGCCTGTAATTCTTCAAGTCCTTGTCATCTCCTTTCTTATGTATTAAGATGATGTTAGCGTTCTTCCAAGACTCTGGTACCCTTCCCGTCAGGAGACACCTCGTAAACAGGGTGGCTAGTTTTTCGAACACAATCTGTCCTCCATCTTTCAGCAGATCTGATGTTACCTGATCCTCACCAGCAGCTTTGCCTCTTTGCATGCTCTCCAAAGCTTTTCTGACTTCTATCATTACTGGTGGGGTGTCATCTGGGTTACTGCTAGTTCTTATAGTATTACGTTCGTGGTTGTCTCGGCTACTGTACAGATCTCTGTAAAACTCCTCCGCTATTTTAACTATCCTATCTATATTGGTAGTTATTTTGCCTTGTTTGTCCCTCAGTGCATACATCCGACTTTTGCCTATCCCAAGTTTCCTCTTCACTGCTTTGACGCTTCCTTCGTTTTTCATAGAGTGCTCAATTCTCTCCATGTTATACCTTCTTACATCGCATACTTTACGCCTATTAATCAACTTCGAAAGCTCTGTCAGTTCTATTTTGTTTGTTGTACTTGACACTTTCATGCTTTGACGCTTCTTAATTAGGTTCTTCGTTTCCTGGGAAAGCTTGCCAGTGTCCTGTCTAACTACCCTGCCTCCAACTTCCACTGCACACTCCGTACTGATACTCGTTAGGTTATCAATCATTGTATCTACGCTAAGGTTGGTTTCCTCACTAAGAGCCGAGTACCTGTTCTGCAGCGACGCTCTGAATTCCTGTACTTTCCCTCTCAGTGATAGCTCATTGATTGGCTTCTTGCATATCAGTTTCTGTCGTTCATTCTTCAAGTCTAGGCGAATTCGAGACCGTACCATTCTATGGTCACTGCATCGTACCTTGCCAACCACTTCCGCATCCTGCACGATTCCTGGGTGTGCAGTCATTATAAAGTCTATTTTGTTCTTACTGTAGCCATTAGGGCTCCTCCATGTCCACTTGCGGTTTTCTCGTTTTCGGTAGAAAGTATTCAAAATCCGCAAATTATTGCGTTCTGCGAATTCTACTAGTAGCTCTCCTCTGGCGTTTCTAGTGCCGATGCCATAATCTCCTACTGCCTGGTCTCCAGCCTGCTTCTTCCCTACCTTTACATTACAGTCGCCCATCACTATAGTACACTGTGTTTTTACCTTACTCATTGCCGATTCCACGTCTTCATAGAAGCTTTCAACTGAAGCGTCATCATGGCTGGATGTAGGCGCGTAAGCCTGTACTACCTTCATCTTGTATCTTTTATTCAGTTTATTTACAATACCTACCACCCTTTCATTAATGCTATAGTATTCCTCTATGTTGCCAGCTATGTTTCTGCGAATTAGGAAACCCACTCCCAGTTCTCTTCTGTCTGCCAAGCCCCGATAGCAAAGGACGTGCCCATTCTGTAGCACAGTATAGGCCTCATCTGTCCTCCTAACCTCACTGAGCCCTATTATATCCCATTTACCACCCTCTAGCTCCTCGAATAGTACAGCTAGACTTCCCTCACTAGATAAGGTTCTAGCGTTAAACGTTGCCAAGTTCAGGTTCCAAAGGCGGCCTGTAGTTCAGAGATTCTTAGCACCCTCTGCTGCGTTGCAGATCTGACCGCCGCCATGGTCAGTTGCTTCGCAGCTTCTGGGAACTGAAAGCCGTGAGTTATTTGACGTATGCATGTGGAAGGTAGTGGCCAGATGCTGCACCAGGGTGGCCAATCCTTCTCTGGTGAGGGAGTGCGTTCCCGGCGGTGGTTAGCGGTGAGGCCGCACCCCAGGCTTCTTAATGCAGTTCCATCAACCCGCGGATTTTTTTTTTCCGGTTGGGAACTGCGTGGCACCGGGATTTGAACCACGGACCTCTTGCATGCGAGGCGGATGCTCTAACCGCTACGCCATCGCCGTATATATATATATATATATATATATATATATATATATATATATATATATATATATATATATATATATATATCGTAAGGAGCGAGAAAGACACAGCACCCGTTCGTCGGGCAAGCTGTTCTGTTCTGTTCTGTCCCAGTCGAAAGCCCATAACCCACAATCCAGTTGTCCTCTTCGCCTTCGGTCATCACACTCGGCCACACTGCTTCAGTGCCTGTCGGAGAAAAATACCCCGGGACACAGCTTATCAGTCTTGCCCAAACTCTCTTTTCTTAAGACGAGAAACGTGCACAGAAATGTTGTTTTTTCTTGCGTTGGTCCACACTACGTTGACTAGTCGGATATCTTACATGCCACGTGTTTTCACCCAGCGTTTCAGTGATGATGAATGGTCCTTCGTACTTGGCGTAAAGCTTCTTTCCCGGTGATTGTGTGCATCGTTGCACCCTAACTTCGTCTCCTACACTGTATTGTGGTGCTGGGCGGTGGCGGGGGTCATAGTACCGTTTTTGGGCCTTTTGCGCGTATTGAATTCTCTGGTGTGCCTTAGCTCGGATGACTCGGCAGCTGGTTTGCCTCTTTTCTTCCCCTTATTCCTTCCCCAGTGCAGGGTAGCAAACCGGATGTGCGTCTTGTTAACCTCCCTGCCTTTCCTTGCACCTTTATCTATCTCTCTCTCTCTTTTGCCTTGAAGCGGTAGGTGCAGGGGTGCTCGAATTGGGGATGGCAGACTATTTTTGAATCTGCCCGTACACAATTTCATAAGGGGACGTTCCGATTGACACTTGGAATGCCGTGTTAATAGCATAAGCGGCTGCTTGTAGGTGATAGTACCAGTCAGCTTCATAAGGTTTCTTGTTCTTACAATAAGGAATAAGTCCAGCCTGTTGAGTCTGGTTGCATCTCTCCGTCAAGCCATTCGCTTGTGGATAGTACGCTGAAGTGAAATGTTGTGCGACACCAGCGTTTCGGAGGTACGTCCGGAGTTCACGACTGCGGTAAGTAGTCACTCTGTCCGAGATGATCTTTCTAGGTAGGCCCTGTTTTCATTCGAAGTGGTCCTGCAGAAATATGATCACACAGCTTGCTGCGACAGCACTGCAGCAAGCTCCACGAGCTTTGTGAAGTGGGCCACTGCGACTATGATGTATCGGTTCCCTGCTAGTGTAGTCTGTAATGAACTGACGTGGTCAATTACGATTGTGTCGAAAATAGTGTCTGGGGGCGCAATACGTTTGTAGTAGTCCAGGTTGGCATCCTGAGGGATGCTTATGATTTTGGCACACCTCACAGCTTGCGAAATACGATTGAACGCTTCTCTCCATCCTCGGCCACCAGAACCATTCTTGGACATTCCGAAGAGTAGCTCGGCGACCTACGTGTCCACCTTCCAGGACATCACTGATGGTGTGCAGGATTTCAGAACGCATAGTCGATGGAATGACTAAGAAGTGGCGTTCTTCTTGGTTAGTAGTTCAATGGCGTCTATGCAATGTTCTTCCACGAAGGACGAATTTTGAATTACTTTGCGTGCCTTCCAGCGACATTCTTATTGCTGCCAAATGTGCATCGTGCTATTAAGAGTTTGATATATTCTGTCAGGAGAACCAAATCCGGCCTTCTTGTACTTGTGGAGAGGTTTCCTGGCATGGATTTCCCGACAGTGCACCGGCAATCTGAATTAGTGTTCCTGCGCGGTGCCTCACGTCGTAGGTGTAGCCTTGTAGGCGAATGATCCAGCATGCAAACTTGTGCTTCAGGTGTTGTTGGGCAAACATTCACGTAATCACAGCATTCTCCGTGACTGTCGTAAACTTGCGACTGAACAAGTAGTGCCGGAACATCTCGTTCACGCTCCAGACCACAGCCAGACGCTCTAACGCGTTTGAGTGGTAATGGCGTTCCGCGTCGGATAGCTTGCGGCTAGCGTAAGCTACAACATGCTCAGCTCCATCTGGGTCGAGCTGAACGAGGACCACTCCTAGACCAACCTGGCTTGTGTTGGTGTGCACTTCAGTGTATAATTTATCGTGAAAATACTCAAAACGGGACACTGGGTGAGCCATTGCTTGAGGATATGAAAAGCAGCATCCTGTCAAGAACCCCACGCAAAAGTCGACACTTTCTTAGGCATATTTGTGAGTGGGCTGCCGTTGATGCAATGTTAGGAACAAATTTGCGCAGGTACGACGCGAGGACTAAAATGTCTGCAGTTGTTTCAGACACGTTAGTGTAGGAAAATTGGCTACAGCTGCAACTCGTTCAGGGAAAGGTTGAACATGCAGCATCTGCAAAAATGGTGTGTTTTACGTAAGAGATTGTTGGCGATAAAAATTGGCATCAAATAGTCGTTGGAGAACGTCATCCAAATTTCGCAATGTTCATTTTCTGTTGCTCCCATGACCAATATGTCATCAATATACATTACATAGCACAAGCGTTATCTTTCAATGGACCCAGTGGATCCTGGACCACAGTCATGGCACGCTGAAATGTACTCGGCACTGTTCGCAGGCTAAAGGGCATGTCGTTAAACTCATAGAGACCCGAAGGCGTCCGGAACGCATTTTTCGACTTGTTGTCTTAGGCAACATAAATTTGCCAATATCCCGCACGGAGATCAAGTGACGAAAAAAATCTAGAGTGCCGTACAGCATCTATGACATCATCGATGCGAGAAAGCGAGTATGAATTAGGACTTGTGTGCTTAATCAATTCTCGATAATTGACACAAAACCTGACGCTCCCATTTTTATTCCAGACAATGACAACAGGTTCGGCCCAAGGGCTAGACGATGGTCTGATTACGCCAGCAGCGGAAATTTCCAGTACTTGATCGGCGACGGCATCCCGTTCGCGTTCGGCGTAACGTCGCAGCGGTACAGATATGGGTGCGGGACCATCTGTAGGTATGTGGTGTTCAAGTAAGCTAGTAGCTGGTAGCTGCGACGTGAATTCCGCGAAAATCACTCTATGCCAATCGAGCACTGAGGGAAGTGTTGTAGGTTCATTATCCTCTTCTCTAATAACTTCAGTTGAACCCGAGACCAATTGACGTAGAAAGACTTCGCCACGCTTGGTCATCAGATAGGAGATAGTCGGCTCCCAGGACCAAGTCTGTGGGCAACTGCTCGAAGACCGGAACAGCAGCCAGGAATCTAATCCCGGCTTCTGTTTGGAGCTGGATGTCAAGTGCAAACCGACCAGCGAGGCGTTAAACCAAGGCCGCAAAGAAGTGGGTCGGTCCACGGCTGGAGGGTGGCGAGGGCGTGTCGTCGAAGCAACGCTGTGCGCTGCGCTTCAGTATCAACTAGAGATGTAAGCTCCCCGATGCCATCGACACGAATGTGAACCGTAGGGAACGGGTGCAATTGGTACTGGATGGCTTGGTGCTAAGCCTGTGGACAACTCTGGTTTCCCTGTCAGCAGCGAGCGCACCGGCAGCAAGCATGTGGCATTGTCGCACGTTCCTGTGCAGAGAGCACTAGACCGCCGTCTATCAGTGTCCTGCGATTCCGCTGCTTCTTGAATGAAAGTGCGAATGTCATCTTGTTCTGCTTGCACAGACAGTATTACAGCGTGCGTCGAGTCATATACGCCATCGACTACGTATTGTCTGGCTGCCGGAGAGGGCCAGGCTATGTCACACGCCTGTAGGAGGTGTAATTTCTGGTAAATGTAGGTGGAAATGTCTTTTGTGGGTGCTTGCGGGCGTGACTGCATCTTCATAAATCGAGTGTCGTAGACGCCTGTAAGTGGTGCAAATGCAGACGTCTGGGCAGCGCTACGACTACACCACGATATGTACTTGTGTCCCTGGAAATGCTGCCAGGCTTGGGCGGCTCCTAGGAGACTATCTTTCGTGACAAATTTTTTGGTGAGTTCTGGGCAAAGAATCTCTTCACGCGACTGAGCCGACGGTGCCAATCCAGGTAGTTGCGTCGTCCTCGAACCCATGAAACTTCGGAATTTCAGGCTCCGGAAGTAACCTGAGTGCAGCACACTCAATGGCGGACAAGTAGATCATCGTGCCGTATTGTTGAGCTGTTGTGCCAACATGGTAAGGTCGCCGTACTACCGTGGAGCCGCTGTAGAAGCTTGAACGACATCCCTCGGACTCCGGAGTACTTGTTGACTGGGAGGGGCCACGGGTGTAGGCGGGTTAACGTATTCCAATGACTGTACAATTTGTGACTGCGCCATTGTAAGGAGCGAGAAAGACACAGCACCCGTTCGTCGGGCAAGCTGTTCTATTGTGTTCTGTGCCCGTCGCAAGCCCATACTCGCCAATCTAGTTCGCCTCTTCGCCTTTGGTCACCACTATATATATATATATAATATATATAAATATATATATATATATATATATATATATATATATATATATGGGATATGGTACAACGGGAGCGTTGCCAACAAGGATAAATATATTTATTTCACAACAGTTTCGGGAGGGGTCCTCCCTTCATCAGGGGATGAGTTATACTGACATGAATTTCCAAACTTCGTTGCTGCCGCGTCCCTTTCGCCTTTTCAAGGCGAGAGGCACGAGGCAGCAACGAAGTTTGGAAATTCATGTCAGTGTAACTCATCCCCTGATGAAGGGGGGACCCCTCCCGAAACTGTTGGGAAATAAAGATATTTATCCTTGTTGACAACGCTCCCGTTGTACCATATCCCATACCTTCACAAAGACTAACTGGCCCATTGAATTATTACTCCCACTATATATATATATATATATATATATATATATATATATATATATATATATATATATATATATTATATATATATATATATATATCTGTGTGTGTGTGTGTGTGTGTGTCAGTCCCGACCGATGAACAAAGTAGGTTTGCCCCTCCCCCCCCCCCACCGCCACACTTGCGAGAATTAGTTGGTATGCCACTGGACCACTGGATGTCAGAGCACAGATTTCTACGTGGAAAAGCGAAGTCAAAGCTCTGGTAAATACGGAGGACTATACCTTGTCGTTCGTGATCCTCTCATAGGGCGCGCGCCCGCAAGAACGCGAAGTTGCGGCGAGGTTAAAATGCGCGTAGCGCTTAAATGCGCTACGCGCTATGAGCGCGAAACTATGAGCGCTATGAGCGCTATGAGCGCGAAAGTATGAGTAAATAGCGCTCATATTTTCGGTTGGCGTGATCAAAAACTTACATTGTATTCACAGCACACGTCAGCTCAAAATGGTTAGACCTGGTAAAGGGCTCTTGAAGACATGATATACACTATAGCATTTTTTAAACCTCCTTAATTCAAACACTCCGGTGAGAACACATCAGCACGATCTCTTCGGATATTTCATAACTGAGAGTGTCATTCCGGGGAGAAACAGTTGCGCCCACGAGAAAAAACAGGCAGATTTCAGCTGCCACAGACAAGTTACAATGTGCAGCCATGTACCGTAGAGACGAAGGGCGTTTCAACAGCCATAAATCACCGAAGCGATTTGCTTGCCCACGTGGTAACCAACTTTCAAGCGCAATATCACACGAAGTGAGGGGAATGATAAATGTCTCTCCCTCAATAAACAGCCATCGGGCGTCTGCAGCTAATATAGCGCAGGTGAGTGAGAACAAACCGAAATCTATGTAAAGCACAAAACGTTAGCAAAAGGCTGTTAACTAGAACATACGAAATAGAAGACCATCACACCGTCAAAACATCGTCATTCAACTACTTGTCAATCAAAGCATATGACAGAACAAAAGTTCATGAAGAACAAAATAAAAGGCTCCTAGCCAGAGCTGAATTGAAGGCCATGATTCATCACCCTAAGTAAACTGATGCGCTTTATTCTGAGCAATTGTTTTTTTAGATATACCCATGCTTTTCGACTCTGTGTGCTCGAGGTACATGTGTGCTTCCGCCGCTTGTATTGGGACGGCTCTCTCCTCTCCCATAATTGACTATGATGCACTCGAAATCCTTACGTTTTTTTATACAAACAGATTCTAGTTGTTTCATACTAGCCAGGTGCCCACTCCAGTGCGGATTCCTGCGTGGAATTCTCTGAAATGTGAGTAACCCCCTTCATTTTCACTATTCTTTAAATTGACACATTTGAATACACAGAAATATATTGAATATCAAGGCACATTTGTAAGATGTGTGCCCTTTCTTGTTTTCGATGTTTTGTTTGTGTATGTACAAGTTACGTGCACAATAAAACTTCCCTTTTACAATCAATTTCGAACATTTAGGAAGAACTCGGCAACCTATTTTAGAAACTGGGACAATTTAGTGCTCATCCATAGTATAGTATATACTACTTCAAATTGTCAAATTTTCGGTTCTAAGCGCAATTTATCTCACAAAACCACGTTATAATTATTGAAAACTGCAGTTCAGGGCCCAGAAAGTTCAATCCACCTAGGGTTCTTTGTCGTAATCTGAATCTTGAAGTACAGAGGCTTGCAGCATTGTGCCTACATCCGCATGCGAACACCATGGCTGAGATTTGATTCTGCAATGTTCAGGTGCGCAGCCAAGCAACAAATTATGTCGAAGCTTCTGTTGTACAAAAGAAAGAAAAGTGAACTTCAAAAACAGTTTCTTGTTAAAGAACTCTATGCTTGGTTCGTGAGCACAGTATTCAAAAATCATTCTGATGTGAACTTTGTACCAGTCTGTTTAATAGAATTTTCAGTATGTAATCTGCAGTTTATTATTATAAAAGATATCGGGTAGTAAAAACTTTAAACGGACTTACAGAAGTCCATATTAGTCGTCAGGAGTGCATACTTTGAAGCCCTTACGGCGCACCGCATTATGACTGTACTGAAACAACGTTTATTTCAGGCATCATAGCTCATGTAGGAATGTAAGTTCCCCTGGTTTCGCTAAACGATTCTTTATTAACGTTGTCGGGAACCCGCATACAGCCCTCGTTTATGTAAAGTGTTCATGCCACAGCGTATTATTCACTGCCATTATTTACAGTGGTGTTATCGTCGGATCGGGAACCACAACTGCGTCAAGGCAACGGGGTTTGGAAACATGTGAACCATGGAATACGCCCCTACGGTGGTTCCAGGGTGAAGAAGCCTAATAAAATGTCGCAACAATATTTTAATATAGGAGAGTCGGGTGGTTACAGAGTGTAAAGAAAGCTTTCATGACAAAGAAGAAAACCTCATACATAGAATGTGAGTGGGAAGTGTCAGTGTGTGTGTGTGTTTCTTTGGTACTTGGCGTACGGGCATTTCGTACAAAATGTCTAGTTTTCTTTTGCTTTTTCTTCGTTTGGTTGCCCGAGGTCGCAAAAACTCTAGGAGCATATATGGCAGATTTACTATATTTCTGTTGCTAAAACCTAAATACCTTGTTGTGATTTCCAATATTCAACATGGCGTGGCGCGTTCTAATTAAGAAATTTATCAAAGGCACGATAGTGATGCCCTTTTTTTTTTGGTATCTTCCTGAATTGCCTAGCTTCGCTGTGAATTCCGTGTTTCGTTCACGTCATACCGATCTGATTAAGCGAGCATAAGGTTTCATGATAGTACAGCAGAAGAAAAGCTGGCGCTAGTGTCTATTGAATTTGTTGTGCATGGCCCTTCATCGAACATTTGAACAATTCTTAATAATATATCTGCTTAAGCATACTTCATTTGGGTCCGGGTGGTTATATGTGTTCTGCAGCCATTTTGTAAGACGACAACGTTTAGCAAATGTTCAGGAGTCTCACTTTCCCAACTGGATCCTTTTAGATTGACTAATACAAATAGGCTCACGTGGTTGGCAACAAGCTACCCTTTTATCCAAAACAAAGGTCGGAATCCCCCAATAAACGAAGTCACAGATGCAATCCCAGCCGGTACTATACAGAGATATGGCAAATGCATGCAACACCCAAGATTTTCGGGGTGGCTGAACAGTCCTGGCCCTTATTCTCTCTAGTAAACATTTCAGGGAGCCCTGCGACACCCTCATTGCACATTAGCGACGTCGATTTTATGCCGCCCTAGTTCTGCCTCTCCAGGCTACGTTATTTTTGACGTAAAAGAATTTCACTGTACAGCTTTTGCATGACAAGCCCAATAACAAAGAAAATAGAAGAACCGCCTTCCAGTGGGCCAACGAAATGACCGAAGGAATATGATCTGATATCGCTAATGTCGATATCGGAAGTTATACAAGGAGGAATGAAATTTACTTTGCAAATACCTGTATCTTCTCACGACCAACGTTCATAGTGTTGTATTGACATTTGTCGAACGTAAAATGTGTCCCAGATAACCTTCATGGGTCATATATATAAAAAATTATTGGAACTAGGCTGCGAAGTATCAACCGTGTTCTACGTTTTGTGTTTCAAGTCAATCAGCTTTGTTCTTGTGATTGCAGCGGAGCCAGTATATTTTGTCAATAAACGAAGCTTTTTTCCCTAACAAGTTCCTTCACTTATTTTTAAATGTGATTGCACGAAAGAAAAAAAAATTGTTCAAAACACTTGTCTCAGGTTTGAATGACACCAAGCGAATAAAAAAAGCAGCTAATAAGAAAGAATAGGAAAAATATTTCTAGCTTTGTACTCCATGCAGATATTATAACACAAACTGAAGTGAAATAAATTGAACAAAGACGCCCTTTTTCAAATTCAATTAATTTGATTTACCCATTGCTCTCAAAGATCCCTTTATTGTTTGCTCCGGAGAAGCAAACTTTAAAGATGTCGATGAGAGCAGTTTAAAGTTTGTTCCAGAGGAGCAAACATTAAAGTTCACACCATCAGCCAGCTCTGCTTCACTCAACCTGTTTGTGTAAAGAAGAGTCTGAACAGCTAGCCTTCTGGTATCCAGAGTTGCCAACTCCAGTGCTGGCACACACAAGTATTATTTCTTCCAACTTATACGTGCGTCATCGATGACAGAAGTGTACAACTAGAAAGCCAATGTTGATATTGTCACGGCTAAAGGCGTACGGCTAAAGGCGGCTAAAGGCGTGTCACGACCAACAAGCATAGCCGAATTTGTCAAAGAGGCTACAACAATCGAGCGAGCACTGCAGCAACGGCGCCGATACCATGACCAACCAATCAAAACATCTCCCAATCTCTCTGCTTTGAGTGCCGGTAGTGAGTGTTCTCTGCGCGAACTGATTCGTGAGGTCGTTCGGGAGGAGATCCGAAACCTCCTTGTGACTCCGCAAGAAAATACCATGGCTTGCGTTGCAGAAGTTGTGCGGCAAGAACTCCGCCGGGCATTTTCGTTGCCCGAGTCGCCCTCAGACCAGCGGTCTGTGAGCTACGCATCAGCTGTCCGTCGACACACTCCAGTGTCCTACAACTCGTCACCACTGGCTTATCGTGACGTGAGCCAAGGGCCTTACAACGAGCCGTGGGCCCCAGCTCCCGATCCGCCGCAGCCGTATCCACAGTCCAACGTGCCTATGCAAACGGCGCCAATGTACACTCCGCCGACATCTGCATCTTGGTCGCAAGGTATGCCCACCAGTCGACCATTCATCCGTAAGACGGACTTATGGCGCACCGTCGACCGTCGACCACTTTGCTTTCATGGCGGAGAAGCCGGCCATATTTTCCGCCATTGCCCGTACCGTGACCGTAGACATCATAACTTTCTACAAACCTCCCCTCGTGCCTATTTCTATAACCGCCGTGACAGCAGTGCAGGCCCGCAAGCACAGCAACCCGAAGTGCCGTATCGTCGACCCCACTCTCCTTCATCTGCACCGAACTCGCCGCCGCAGCGCAGGTACTCCGAGGTGGTCCGGGGCAGATCTCCAAGCCCTCGTCGGGGAAACTAACAGCTGCGACCTTTGGGGGGAAGGTTGCCGCCCGTCGAGATGCTAACACACCCCAACATCTTCTCTACGACGTGATATGACGAATGATACCACGGATCGTACGACGCACGATACCAAGGACGATACGACGTCACCGACATCAACGGAAATCGTAAGCGCCAATCTAGACATTTGTATAGACGGACGCCCAATAACAGCACTGGTAGATACTGGTGCGGACTTCTCTATTATCAGCCGTAAACTCGCCGACTGCCTAAAGAAAGTAAGAACAATATGGACGGGACCAAACATTAGAACCGCAGGGGGTCAATTGGTGACGCCGACAGGCAAATGTACAGCTCGAATTAATATCGGCAGTTCAGATTTCGTCGCTACTTTCGTAATTTTACCGGAGTGCTGCAAAGACCTGATCTTGGGCATGGACTTCTTGCGTGAATAGGGTGCCATTATCAACCTTCTTGAGAGATCGGTTACGTTTTGGACGGCCCCAGATCAAGCTTCGGATGTGCCCTGTACAGACCAGCGACGTCAGCCTTTGCGTGTCTTCGAACACGACGTGACCATCCCACCGCGGTCGAGTGCACTCGTGGCTGTGACATGTGACACGTCGAGCGATTCTGAAAACATCGCCGAGCGAATTCCAACACTGATATTCAGCCATGGTTTATCTATCGCAAGAGGCGTCGTAAGCATAAAATGCGGACACACGCACGTCCTTATTACGAACTTCAGCTCTGAACGCCGACATCTAACGAGGGGCATGGCAGTCGCGTACGTGGAAGAGCTCGCCGAGATGACAGACTGCCTAACTCTGGAAAAAGATAATTCAACTGATCTCACCCCTGCACCTCTATCTGTTGATATTGGCCCAAGTTTGCTGCCAGCGCAGAAGCAAAGTATCGTGCAGCTTATTAACAAGTTTGAAGATTGTTTCTCTTCGATTTCCAGGGTCCGTCAAACGCCGCTGACGAAACATCGAATTATAATGGACGACATGACCAGACCCATCAGGCAAAACCCGTACCGGGTAGCTCCGCGAGAACGTGAAGCCATCGAAAAGCAGGTTCGACAGATGCTTCAAGACGACGTTATTCAGCCGTTGAAAAGCCCTTGGGCTTCGCCGGTTGTATAAGTGAAGAAAAAAGACGGCACCTTACGGTTCTGCGTGGATTACCGCAAGCTGAATCAGGTGACAAAAAAAGACGTCTACCCACTTCCACGTATCGACGATTCACTCGATCGACTACGGCACGCGCGTTATTTCTTGTCGATGGATCTAAGGAGTGGGTATTGGCAGATAGAAGTCGATGAAAGAGACCGGGAGAAAACAGCTTTCGTGACACCTGATGGCCTTTTTGAATTTAAGGTACTTCCATTTGGCTTGTGCTCAGCACCGGCAACGTTTCAGCGGCTAATGGACACCGTACTATCAGGCCTCAAGTGGCAGACGTGCTTAGTGTATTTAGATGACGTCATCGTATTTTCTGCCACATTCGACTAACACGTCAGGCGACTACACTCAGTATTTCAAGCTATCCGTTCCGCCGGACTAACACTTAAGCCGGAAAAATGCCATTTCGGCTTCGAAGAGCTTCTGTTCCTGGGGCATCTTGTCAGCAGTGAAGGTGTGCGGCCTGACCCTGAAAAAATAGCTGCCGTTACGAATTTCCCAGCGCCAACTGACAAAAAAGCCGTCAGACGGTTTTTAGGACTGTGTGCTTACTACCGACGCTTCATTGAGAACTTCTCGCGCATTGCCTCGCCGTTGACTTGCCTTACCAGAGAAGACGTCGCATTCGTATGGAATGAAGAGCAGCAAAAATCATTCGACGAGCTGCGGCAACGCCTTCAGAAGCCACCAGTCCTCGCACACTTTGATGATGACGCACCGACAACAGTGCACACCGACGCTAGCAATGTCGGCTTAGGAGCTGTACTCGTGCAGTGGCAGGATGGCGCCGAACGAGTAATTGCTTACGCGAGCAGAACTCTTTCACGTGCGGAAGAAAATTATTCCACTACGGAAAAAGAGTGCCTTGCGGTGGTGTGGGCGGTTATAAAATTCCGCCCATACCTGTAGGTCGTCCTTTTAATGTTGTCAGCGACCATCACTCCCTCTGCTGGCTGACGAATTTAAGAGACCCTTTAGGACGGTTGGCGCGCTGGAGCCTGAAGCTTCAAGAATTTGACATGACGGTGGTCTACAGATCGGGGAAGCGACATTCAGACGCTGATTGCCTTTCTCGTGCGCCATACGAACCTGCGACGGCAGAAGATGAGGATACAGCCTTTGTCGGAGTTGTAAACACGGCAACTGTCGCACAGCTGCACCGAGACGACCCCGAACTAGAACCCATAATACGTTTTTTAGAGGGTCGCACTTCAGCTGTACCTAGACTGTTTGTGAGAGGGCTTTCGTCATTTTGCTTGCGCAACGACGTCCTGTAAAAGATGAACTTCACGCCACACGGAAACGACTACTTACTCGTCGTCCCAACATCTCTAAGGAGCGAAGTAGTACAGGCATGCCACGATGAACCAACATCCGGCCACCTGGGTTACACGCGTACGTTGTGCAGAGTGAGGCAGAAATACTACTGGCCACGACTGACGGCAACCGTTCAACACTATGTTCGGACGTGCCTTGATTGCCAGCGCAGAAAAGTTCCACCCGTCAAACCAGCAGGCCTCCTCCATCCTATTTACGTGCCTGTTACTCCATTCGCTGAAGTCGGAATGGATCTTTTGGGCCCATTTCCAACCTCATCAGCAGGTCGCAGATGGATTATAGTAGCCACCGACTACCTCACTCGTTACGCCGAAACCAAGGCTTTGGAGAGGGGCACGGCAAGTGAAGCAGCACGATTTTTTGTAGAGAATGTGGTGCTGAGGCATGGTGCTCCATCAGTGGTAATAACTGACAGGGGAACTGCATTCGCAGCCGAACTATTACAGACAGTTTTAAGACTTAGTGGCACATCCCACCGGCGAACAACGGCGTATCATCCGCAAGCGAATGGTCTTACGGAACGTCTCAAAAAGACACTAGCGGATATGCTCTGCATGTACGTCGATGTGGAGCATAAAAACTGGGATGAGATCTTGCCGTATGTCACGTTCGCCTATAACACGGCTTATCAAGAAACAACAAGAACAACGCCATTCCGCCTTCTTCATGGTCGTGAAGTCACCACTATGCTGGATGCTATGCTGCCGCACGAGTGCGAAGACGCTGAAACGGATGCTGATTATATCACTCAGCTGGCCGAAGAAGCCCGAAAACTTGCACGCCTACGTATTAGTCGCCAGCAGGACTACGATTCAAGACGGTACAACCTTCGTCACCGACCAGTCTCCTACGAGTCAGGAGAAAAAGTTTGGATATGGACACCTATTCAGCGCCGTGGCCTCTCAGAAAAACTGTTAAGACGGTACTTCGCTCCCTATAAAGTTCTGCGACGTCTCAGTGACATTAATTTTGAGGTTGTTCCTGATACTGCGCACTCTTCAAGGCGTCGAAGGTATGCTCCAGAAGTTGTGCACATGCCCCGCCGCGGTGGTCTAGTGGCTAAGGTACTCGGCTGCTGACCCGCAGGGCGCGGGTTCGAATCCCGGCTGCGGCGGCTGCATTTCCGATGGAGGCGGAAATGTTGTAGGCCCGTGTGCTCAGATTTGGGTGCACGTTAAAGAACCCCAGGTGGTCTAAATTTCCGGAGCCCTCCACTACGGCGTCTCTCATAATCATATAGTGGTTTTGGGACGTTAAACCCCACATATCATCATCATCATCAGAAGTTGTGCACGTGGTACGCATGAAGCCTTATTTTGCCGAATAAACTCATGCGTTTCAAGCGAGTACAAACCGCTTTGGTTATAAAGCCTCGGGACGATGCTTTCTTGAATGGGAGTCTAATGTCATGGCTAAAGGCCGGGCAAGAAGACAGACGACGACGAAGTGATGAGCGTGGACAGCACCCACGATTCCTCCGAGAAAGAAGAAGTCGAAGTGGCTGCTCTTTTGTTCTGTTAATACAGACCTCGTTTTTCTGGTCGCACCGTCGTCCTGTACTCAGTTATTTTCACCTAGCGACAATATGTGTTGAAAACGTAGTGTTGAAACGTAATGTGTGTTGAAAACAGAACACTCCCAAAATGTCCACCCTAAAATAATTCTGTGGAGAACCTTTAGTAGATAAATAGATAGATAGATAGATAGATAGATAGATAGATAGATAGATAGATAGATAGATAGATAGATAGATAGATAGATAGATAGATAGATAGATAGATAGATAGATGGATGGACGGACGGACGGACGGACGGACGGATAGATAGATAGACGGACGGACGGACAGACGGACGGATAGATAGATAGACGGACAGACGGACAGACGGACGGATAGATAGATAGACGGACAGACGGACAGACGGACGGATAGATAGATAGATAGATAGATAGATAGATAGATAGATAGATAGATAGATAGATAGATAGATAGATAGATAGATAGATAGATAGATAGATAGATAGATAGATAGATAGACTCACTGACTGAGTGACTGGCTGGCTGCCTGGCTGGCTGGCTGACTGATCGACTGAGCGACTGAAATGTAGCCGCCGTGAGACGGTTAAAGATGATGGAGAATTCCTTCAGCGAAAATCTCCATCGAAGATATATATATACTTTCTTTGGCATTATTGTCTGTTAGATCTCATTATTATAGTGTAAAACACAGAAAAACGAGCCCTTAGGTACACAGTTGTTTCTATAATTATATACATATATATATATATATATATATATATATATATATATATATATATATATATATATATATATATATAAAAGGAAACAAATGTGTACTTAAGGGCTCGTTTTTCTGTGTTTTACACAATATTAATAAGATCTAACAGACAATGAAGCCAAAGAAAGTATATATATAGAACTATATATATATATATATATATATATATATATATATATATATATATATATATGTGAGCATCGATGAGTTCGATGAGCATCGAACGCGTTAATCGAAGGTCATAGGTTCAATTCCTGCTCATGGCTGGTTATTTTTTCATCCACTTTTCTTTCTTCTTATTTACATTCCATTGGTTCTAATAATAACTTCCCCTGTACATTCCGTGGCATTACTGTCTGTTAGATCTGAATAATCTAATGTAAAACACAGAAAAACGAGCCCTTAGGTAGACAGATGTTTCCTTATATATATATATATATATATATATATATATATATATATATATATATATATATATATATATATATATATATCACATGATCCGCAAAGCTATAAGGAAGTGACCGCATCCGCCACTTCACCAATTTCTTCTCCTTCCTCCAATTCTGTCTTCCAGCGAATGCGCTCTTACATAGTGATCTATCAACCCGGCCAATTAGCTACTTTGCATAAGCAAGTAGAACTCTCAAGGCAGCAGGAGCGACGAGCATGGTCGTTGATAGCCGTGTATTTAGACGTCTGGCGATGCAGGTCATTTTTTATAACTTGAGTGATCGTAAACTCAGGGACAACACTAGAATTCATGTTCGCTTTAGAATAAATACTACTGCATCGTGCACGCCATCTTATCGTATCTGTCAAACTATTGAAACATTTTTCCATTCATTTATGGGTGGCCAGCACCAAACATTTTTTTACGGGCGAAGCACGATGACAGGAACATAAAGAAAGAAGCACTCGTAGTGACGCTATCAGGTAACAATATCTCCTAGTTGCTTTATTTCGAAGGTGATAAGTAAGTGGATGTTGTGTAATGTACGCTGAGTAGCGCTCATTAGATAATTATCGCGCGCACAGCGTCATTATCGTTACGAAACAAGAAGAAAAGAGAAGCGCCGAGCCCGCGCTATTATTAGTTAAGTGAGCGATTTACGCAATGGTGCAATCTTTCTTTTCTTCCTCCTTGCTTGCTTGCAGCTGCAGATCTTAAGACATTCACGCTTAGCATGCTTTGCTGCGCCACCTCTGTTGCCCACGTTCTGGGAAGCAATGCCGGGCACCCTTGGCACTGTTATCCACAGAGCAGGCCTGTACTGTTTTGGTTAACCCGATTATCCTCTTTTTACGGTGCCTCCGAACACTTCCTCTGCCGGGCAAGATGGGGCATCAAGCGTCGTGCACTGTTGCTGGGGAGAGGCCACCAGTGCAGCGCTTCTCATTTCACCTGCAAAAAGGGGAGGCGCGTTAATCTTTGTGTAAATAAATGATCGTAACAATGGCCCTTATAACAATGGTCTGGTAACAATGAACTGACGACAACAAATTTCTGATTGTGCATGTTTTCTGATTTTCTTACAGTGACCCTTTTCTAGTATTACACGTCCGAAAATTTTGTCTGGCTGAAAACACCCATTACAGTAATGGATGGACAGGCATTTTCTAGTGTGTGTTTGTAGGCTTTGGTATACAGGCATCATTCTAGAAAACGCTGGTTTCGTCGTCAGGCGCTTCTAGAGAGATGGGTTATAACAGACAGGATTATCATTATTCATTATATACACGTTAGGCCCACGGAAGCTACTTAGTCACGATTTTTCAAATTGCTGCGAATAGAGGGTAATAAAGTAGCTTTCGTACGCCTGCAGTCCTGTTACGTGCTGATAAACTACGCTATGTGCCTAAGAGGGCAGTTAAGGGTCTGAAAAGGCGACGAGTGTCAGCCCAAGCGCTTACTCTTGCTTACACAAGCGTGTTTTGGCTCCAAATATTTATGGTACCCCTGACTGCTACTTCCATTGATTATTTTATTACGTCAGTCGTTAGAACAAAACACCGTTAGATTTCTAGCCCACCTCACTGATAATCTACAAACGTTTTTCGAAAAGCACCCACTGAGTTTTGAAATGTGTGAGAGTGCATTGCGATGGGTAATGCTGTCAGAAATATCGGCAAGTTGTCTGGCATGCTCAAGTTGACCACCAGGTATGTGGTTTAGATGTTTGGTACTTATCTTTTTCTCTTGCGGCGACACACTGCGCACAAACTGGCGCAGCCAGCGTGACTCGGTCGCATGCTGCAACGCGCGTCCGATAACGGAAAGCGCCACCGCTCTTTCACCGGAAGCTGACGTCTCCACATGTGGCTATATATGGACCAAGCTACCAAGCTTTGTTGGGGATTGTTTTTCTAACTGTTCCTGCGCAGCATCGGCAGGCTTGCCGTGCTGGTGCTACCATGTTAATAAACATTGTTCTGTTTTATGTTGGGATCCGTCCTTCACCCCCTCGGCATCCTACATCTGGTGACCTGGAATTCGAACTAACCGCACCACCATGGCCGAGCAAAAAGCCCTCGCCGCTCTTGGTCTACAAGTGCAGCTACTTCGAAAGCTACTACAGGCCCAACAGCAGTCGCACTCAGTCCATGCCCACCAAAGCTCTGTTCTCGCGGGCGCCACCACTCCTACGGCCATGCCGCCCTGCATCCTCATACCACCAGTATTTCCCTAATTCTGGCCAGGAAGCCCAGCCACCTGGCTCCTCAAGATGGAGGCTTCTTTCAGTCGGCGAAATATGATCTCGCAGCAGTAAAGGCACGCCATCACGGTAGACATGCTTCCTCCTGCTCTGTGATGCGTTGTGCCTCCTCCGGAACCACAGGCATACGACGGGCGTCGAGGTTTCGAGGTAGCCCTACCTCGACCGGCAGTGCCACGTCACTTACTACCTGCCATAGAAACGTAAGCATCGAACTTCGGGCCGTCACTACCCCTGTGCCCATCCCGGTAGCTGATTCTACCACGTATGCCTTGCCGACCATTGTGCATATAGTTTAATGCTTACCACAACTTCGACTACTGCTTCTATTCCTGCCAATACCACGTCAGCTACGGAAGTCTTGGTCGATACAACCCCGGTATTTCTTGAAAGCACGCTTGTAACTATGAAAGTGCTCAGCCTGCTGGGCTGACGGCTCCGCATTCCACTCCCTTTTCCACTATAAATGGGTCCAAAACACTCGTCCGCCTGTCCCACTGCGAGCAAGAGGAACCTTAGCAGTGGCAGTCTCAGTTTATGAAAGATAAGACGGATTTCCTTGCTAGGAGGGTCAGTGAAACCGGCAAGCAACAAGGCATCACCCACAAAGCTAGTGCAACCCACTTCTGCAAGTAAGAGGATTTGACCCGCTAGTGTAATAACCTTTCGGGTTTTATTTACCAGAATCACGATGTGATTATAAGAGACGTCGCAACGGAAGTCTTCGAAATCATCAACCAACAGGTGTTCTTTAACGTGCAGCCGCATGGAAGAGCACACGCGCCTGCATCATTTCACATTCATAGATATGGGGCCGGCATGGCAAATGTATTGTCAATATATAGCGTGTTTCTTAAGATACACTCTTTTATAAAAATGCTGCAACAGGCAGATTCTTCTAGTTAGGACTTAAGGTGAACGCGTAAGTACTTTATCAAAGGGGAAATAACATCGGAGTGGTGGCTAAGTACCAAAAACTCCTTCATAACTTCTTTTTAAATATTTCTGGGAAAATTTATTGAAAATTTTCTAGCACAACCATTGCGCTAGTCCACTGCGCGCTAGTAGCGTCTTTCAGTACTGTATGCAATATTGCACCATTTATCCATCGGTCCAACTTCTTAAAACAAATTATAAAAGCAGTACGCATTATAACTTGGTAATAGTTAAATGTAATGGCGACATCAAACGTGACCGTACCTCGTGCTCATCTTCATCACGTCAAACCAGAACTACCCTTCGTGAAGAAGTTACAAAATTCTAATCAAGGCAAGCCGAAGTGTAATCTGGTAAGAAAAACCCGCAAGTATTTCGCAATACTCTAGTCCCACCGAGTAATTTGTGCAATGTTATCTCCTAATCTCTTCCTGTCTTGCACTGCGAACCGGCTTAAAGACCTCCTTCACCTGTTTGCACGAAGACTGTGCCTGCCAATCTTATGCGGTACTTATTAGGAGAAGGTAGGTAATGAAGACTTCTCACGCACCACAAGAATAAAACAGACGAGCACTAAACATCATATATAAAGGACCAGCAGCCGACTCGTCGAATACAGACTGAATGTCAGTTTCCCTGACGAGATTCCACCTTTACGTTTTTTGAATCACATTTACTTAGTCTCAGCAAATTAAGCTCTGACGTAACAGACTGCCGCACTTTCTGTGCTGTGGCAGTGGTCACTTCTTAAATCGCCATTTTGTGCTCCAAGTATAAAACTTTCACATCGTCCTTTGAAACTTTATTACCAGAGATGTCATTTGATCAGTTCGTTTATTGAAGACAAGATTGTTACGAATGGCTTCGGGAAGCCCGACTTAAAGCAGAGCGATTGGCTAACTCATGCGACCTTGGCAGCAAAGCCGAAAAACACATCGGCCAGAATTATTAGCATATAATTTGATTGTACATATAGTTTTAAATAATTTGCAAGATTTTACAGAGTTATGAGTAGAGTGTGCGAAAAAAATGTTAACAATGCTGTCGTTTGGTTGGTGGCAATACCACAAGCGCGTGACTATAATCAACTTCAGGCAAACAATAAAGTAATAAAAAAGCTGCTGAACTTTCTTGCAAGCAAACTGCACAAAAATATAAACACAACACTTGGAGAAGTGTGGGAATACAATCAATGAGTTCTCACAAATCGAGTTAACGGGGAAAAGGAAAGACATAATTAGAAAACTTTCAACAGTTGATATGCCGAGGGCCCTGATAAAAAAGCCTGTGATTGGTTCACTGAGATCGCGACCGTAGAACAATGGTTACTATTACCAACATGCTTAGTTCAGGAAAAAGTTATATCGAAGTAAAAATATATAAGCTAGAATTACATGCCACTTTTACGATTGCAAAAAGTCGGGTAAACTATAAGTTGTGGGGTCATACATACTTCTCATAGAAATAACCACTTTCACATAAATACATTTACTTCATTCAGTGTCGCTTCGGCTGTTGTGAAGTATTTTTTTTTCTTCGACGAAAAGTACTGTTGGAAAAAACGATAGGAGCTGGACCATCAGAGCTTTTTATAAACAGTTCCTTACAAACTTTCAAAGAACGCCCCACATATTTATATTACAGTGACAAAGCATGCTATACGTGAATTTCTCCGAAATATTGAAGGCGCTTCTACTTCCCCAACTTCAGTTGAAAATAGAATCCCTGGTTGTAGACACAGGTAATCAGATGATTCAAAAAGCTTCACGAAGTATGCCCAGTAGCTTTCATAAGCGAAAACTAATCAGTAGCCGTCTTAGTCTCACAACGTTTTCCCCATAGCGCACAGCATATGGGCAGCGTTGGTGCTTTCGGAAGCTGCTGCATATTATTGCCCAGGGCTGAAAATGTCAGCTGTAGCTTTACTTTCAGCCTACCAAAATTTCGAACTTCAAGGTATTTTTATTCAATTAAATAATGTTACGTAGCAACATAATATACAGAAGGAGGCCTGTGCTAATTAGTAAAAGGGGATCTCTTGTACTTAATATAAAAAGAAAACATCAAGTCATAGCAACATGCTGACAAGAAAAGAAGTTGGACAAAAAGATCCAATAATGCTTGGCAGATTATTCTTGCACATTATGTGCGTTTTGCGTAGCAAAGAGGACACATTTACAAAATCAGGAATTCGCGAGCCCTCTTCCCGTCACAACAAGGGCAGTTCTTGGATCGACGGGAATTCGCAGTGTCAAGCACAAAACTAAGAAGAAACACATAAACAAGGAATTACGTAAATGGCGCACACGGAGCGTTCCGAACCACTAATTTTGCAATCTCTCACTACTGAATAATTCATGGCTTTATTGAACTCCGTGATCATACTGCGCTTTTAGAAGAAGGGGAGCCATGGACGCACTGCAAGTTGTTATAGCCAGGGTAGGACGGCCCTTGGGGAAATACAAGGAAAAGCTAGTATATGAAACGTTGAGAGCCTTGATTCGGGGAAGCTGTTTTTTTTGTGAGTCAGGATCATTTGTTTATCAGACGTTACAATCCTCGTACTATCGTGACGGTGTTTACATTGACCTGCAAGTTTAGTTTATTAGAAGTATAGTGGAATGCACTTCTATCACATTTCGTGTAGCGTGAGTAAAATTTTGGTAACATTTCAAGGAAACCTGTTGTCTGTACTCCTCACAGGAAAGGTTAATTGTGTATTTCTTTCTATAATGTACGCAGTGATAACAGGAGCTAACTAAATTTTGAAAGTCTTCATTAGCAGAATCGAGTGCGGAAAACTTTACTGAAGCTCGTTGGGGCGCGAACTGGCAAATAGGGGACGCTTGCACCTTGGGACAGATAGGCCCGAACTATCCACGATGTCGTGGACTTGTTTGAATGCCCATAGTTGAGTTTCCGAATTTGGTCTGCGCAGTGCAGCATCCCACTTTCGTGACGTAACGTCTCCGTCAACCCGTACCACTGGGCGTCGTCAGAGCATGCTGTCTAAGCTGTAGTGATGCAGGCCTCTTCATGGCGAAATCATTAATGTCAATTGCTGAGTCACTACTGAACTACCGATGGTAGCAAAAGCTATTTTTAGCATAATCGATAGGATGTTTTATAGTATAACCGATAGTATAAAATCAACCACGCTAACTTATTGCATCATAAACTTTATTTTCTGAGTGGCGGGTAGCATGTGGTGAACCATCTGAGGCAGTCAGTTGGGCAAAAGATTGATATATGCTTTCGTTTCTTCAGTAAAACGATGGGCAGACGCTAGCATGTTGAACTAAACAGTTCAGATTTAACACAAAGGATGGCATGACATGTGGCACAACTGCACGACTTCAACCTTTGTGGCATTTGTAACTAGAAAATAAAAGTATGTAAAGCTATGTTTTCAATTGTAAGGTGGAGCTGATTGTTTTTAATGTGAATGTATTTATGTTGATGTCCCAAAATTTCAATTGCTGCGATAATTTATTTATTTCGCCAGAAAAGTAGTCGTAAATTGAGAGAGCTGAGTGATAGTAGGCCAGCACAAATGATTTACTAATATCGGCGCCCAACAATTTACTATCCTATAGGCAACAACACTTGTGATGCTAATATTGATTGCACTATCGACACTATCGATAGTCTATCGAGAGTAGTAACATTATGTTTGTTTAAAAATTATTGCTACTATCGCAAAGCCTGAGGAAAGCCGCGCTAAATAAAAATTACTTGACAGGCTTTCAGTCACAAATTTATTAGTTTCTTCATATTCGGAAAACTAAAACAACCTCGTTTCAATGGAGCAACCACTCTAGATAATTTAAAAGCAGTTTGTATAGAAGCTGAAGGAATACTGTATTTATAGCAAACATATCTGATTACCTAAGAAACTGGCGCCGCTTCTCTGCAATTATGAAGAGCTGATTTCTGGTGGCAATGAATCTGACAGCTTCAATAGTTGAGGTTTGTGCTTCTAATGGGTTTATTTACTGCAACAAAGGCTCCTGTGCCAGATGAAAATGCGAGTTTGGTATTACGGTCTGCATGCAAAAACGCCAACACGTCCCACCCTGTCACTCGAACACTGGTACCTGCAATGTTGGCGCTATGGAAGGCACTATCAGATATGAGAAAACGGAACGCGCCACCTCTCAAAACTCAAAAATAACGTGAATTTAAAACTTTCAGAGCGTGAAGACGAACGCAGCACCCAGCCGCCCAGGCCAGCTCACTTTTCACCCGTAGTGCCACCTCTCACGACCGTCACATCGTGGAGCAATGGCACTGGTTCTTCTACTTCTATGACCAGTTGAGCGGACGCAAGCTTTCATTTACACCAGACTCCTTTCTACCGCTTGCTTCTTTGTCATCCGCTGCAACGAATCTTTATAAAAACGAGGAAACTATTGCGCACGTTCTGTGTGATTTTCCTCGCTACAGCTCCCAGATACGGTCCTTCTCAACAACGTTAGCAAACCTGGATCACAAGCCGCTTCCTAGGCAATCTATTTTGGAATGCCGGACAGATTGAGCTTATGAATAGAAAGCGGCAAGGCTCTTTCTGCAGTTTTTGCGGTCAGCC
The DNA here is from genome assembly GCF_013339725.1 of Rhipicephalus microplus. Taxonomy (NCBI): domain Eukaryota; kingdom Metazoa; phylum Arthropoda; class Arachnida; order Ixodida; family Ixodidae; genus Rhipicephalus; species Rhipicephalus microplus. The sequence continues at coordinate 198,886,144 of NC_051167.1, read as the reverse complement.
AGCTTCCTTAACGACCCGAACTCTAGTGATTATGTGCTCATGCACAGGCCTCTGTTTTATTGTTTTCTGTACTTATTTATTCAGCCCTGTCTCTATTCTTTCTTTCATTCTTTACTTTCTGTCCCCCAAACATGCAGCCCCAGTGCAGGGTAGCGACATCTTATGGTTAACCTCACTGCCTTTTTCTTAATGTTTATCTCTCTCTCACCACATTTCTCTTATCACTGCGCAACCACTACAACACTCATGCCTTTATGGGCCAGCGAGGACGAACCATTTGTCAGCTGACTATTTTCAATGTGTATAACTGTATAACGGCAAATATTTTACAAGCCTCTACAATTACAGTGTCGGAGGATCAAGCGTTCCCTAGGTCTTTGTATGTGACGATATTACAATTTCGTTACAATTGCGATCTGTAAATGGAACGACAACCACTTGAGGTACTGAAGTACGAACTGTGATAGTTAAACAAGCAAGTGCACGGTGATTTTTGTGATAGGTGAACAAACGTAGCACCCTGAATCCCAGGTGTAACATTTCTACAAACTTCTGTCAGCCCTACGATTCGACATACGTATTTGTTCCTGATACGTACCATAAACAATACTGCATTATTTCAGAATACTCACTAGCACCATGGCCAGCAGCCGTGCTAGACCCCATCAGCACTTCGATTTGTACCTCGATTTGAATAATCTTCTATTTGTACTTGGCAGTAAACTATTATCCACCAACAAGCCCACCAACGAATTTCCTTAGGAGTAGTTTGGTGGGACTTGTATAATTAGGCGAAGTAGCGCTTTATTATACGGCTTCCCTAGCGTTCTGAACTTGCTAGAACTGTTGTTAGCATAGCCGATTGTGATTCCAATAGCAATGGAGCCTTTGGAACAACCTAGAAAACAAACAGATCACAGTCATCTTAAACAGCCTCACGTACACTTTTTAGTCAACGATGCATTCAATAGTCAAACTTCAACAACATCATTCACCAGCAACTTCGGTAACTTAGCGCATGTTGACATCTTGTTGAGGAACTAGCAGCTTTATCACTCGCTGCGTTTTCAATGATCACCATCAACCCGGCTAAACCCTCATTCACCGTGCAACATATACTAAGATTCTCCGACCCTTTTCCGATGAGAACGCTCACAGGCAGTGCAGACGGCAGATCGCTCACCTTCCCCAGTATAATACATAGTGACCCTGACCCAAAAGAAGACTTTCAGTGTACCCGGCTGCCTTCACAGCAAGCCAGCACCCTTTAATTGCCAAGAGCTATAGAGAGGCTACCGGCTGTCTGCGGTCGGATCACGAATGTAATTTCCTGCTCACAGTACGCATGATTCAGGGGTATACGATCTTCTAATTACGCCCGTCCAATGCAGGTGGTGCGCAGTATTCCTGCTCAAACTAAGCAGCGCGGAGCATTTCAGTTATACCACGCTACGCTGCATAGGACAAGTTTGTTCGATGCAATTCATCCTTGTGGGAAAATGAGCTCACCTAGGAAACCGCACGGATGAGCTTTAATATTGCCGTGGTCAGAACTATATTTAGGTGCTCTCGCGTTGAGTCTGATTCGTGGTAAATCGTACAAGTATTTTTGTTGTTCATTGGACTTTTGAGTTGGCGTCAGAGCTCACCTTTGGGTTTTGCTGGCTCGTTTTATTGAAATGAGCACCAAGAGAGCCTTTGGTTCCTCTTTCAAGCAGTTCCGCTGGAGCACTAATTTCTGGTTTAAGAAATGTTCATTAAATCTTACAAAAACAACACTGGTAAATTATTCACAGTTATGAATCAAAGGTTATATTGAAGTGCTCATATTTCTATCGACGCATAATTTTACTTGACTTAACTATAGAAAAACTGCGAATATCAGTCCAACAAATGTCTGCTATTGTTGCCCGCCCCCGTGGATGGCGACAACACGCCAGTGATTATCTACAAGACAGGATGAAGGGGGCATAGAGTGTACCAAAATAACTATAGAAAAAACTTTAGCGCTGCAATCAGCCGCTATGAAAATGATGGGTGTTGCACGTATTTGCCTTATCTTCGTGCTTGCGGCTTCCAACGCCCTTGTGGCTTTGTTTACCGTTGAATTTTCGCCTTTGCTTTGGACGGTGGCAATGCTAGTGAGGTGAGTGGACGAACCAAAAGGAAGTGAATTATAAGTGTTAAGGATTAATCTGATCAGTTCTTTAAGAAAACAGATAGTGTCATTCTGAGCATCCGGAGTTGTTGAGACACGCGGTGCAGAAATTCGAACTTCGTGCTTCCAAGGAATTATATCTGCCCTCTCAGATACTCTTCAGCAACGCGACCCAAGTCAAAACTAGCCCAGGGAACGCACCTGAGTACACCGTCGACGCCGGCTTGCGAGTGCCTCTACGAACATCTAAACAAAGGATAATGGTAGCGTCCAATTTCTTATCAGTTTGTCCTCGCAAGTGAGGCACTTTACAGGGTTGTAACAATTCGGTGTTCAGCAGCCTCACTGGGTAGAATTTCGCTATGCCACTGCAGCGCCTTCGTGTATAGCCTAGCGTACTGAAGCATAATTTAGTAATAGTAGAAGACACAAGCGCGACGAATGCATTTTCCGCCGCCGTGACTAGGTGGACCTAAAGTTTCTAAATTCTTCTCCTGTGAAAGGAAATCTAGCAACTGGTGGTGGGCTATGATTAGACTACATCACAGCTGGGTGGAAGAGGGTTGCTTAGTTTAGCGTAATTTTTGTGTTTCTTGCGACTAATGGCAGCAATGCTGGGTCGTCCATTCAGTACTAAGTAGCGCGCACTGGTCAGTGAATGACACCCAATTTTAAAATGAATTAGATCGTCGTGCAATAGCCTATCATGCTATTCTACATCCGCTTTACTTTTTGCGTTGATCTGGGCCGAAGCTAAATTGTAAGTAGTTTAAATATTGATGACGTTGCCAGAGACATAGACAGAGGGATGGTGATTTTCGGGGTTTATATTCTTGGAGGTTCAGTCGAGAGTTCAGGAAAGGCGAAACCTAGTTTTTGTACAAAAAAGAAAATCACTCTAGTAAAGCCAAAGCATAAAGCACACAGACTTCTCTTTCCGGGAGGCATCATCTGAAAGAAATGCGAATGTTCTGTAGGGACGCGTTGAAAAGAGTTCTGCTACTCCTATATAAATGAAACAACCTCGATACATGGCTGACTTGTGCGTGTGCCGAAGCTTAGCGTGCTCAATTTGTCTCACTGCGAACTCACAGGACAGTGATACTACAGCGCATTCTGTGAAAAAACATATGTTGAAGAAAAAGGCCCCTAGAAACAGTTCTAGGGAAAAAAAAAGACGAATTCCGGACAGTATGGTATAATTGGAGCGCCGCTAACTCGGAAGCCTCACTGGGACCATTGTGCTGAAAAGGACTGTGCCATGTGCGGGAAAGCGTACAAGCATTCAAGAAAAATTGAGCCAATCAGAACAAGATTCGTTCAAGTAACTCGAGTAGGGATGCAATTGGAAATGACATATCAGTGTTGAACTTGTTCCTCATTATGGGAAAAATTGTAGCAACTTGAATGGACCACGTTCGGGTGGTTGATGTTAACTCAGTCGCCACACAGGAAATGAAAGCCGGAACAAATTCGCTGCACCCGTCATCTTGACCACGGCAATCTCACCATTTATTTAATTATACGGTATTTACTAACAGCAGAATACACCAAACAACACCTTTTGGCGTGCGTCCTAGCACTACAATCACCAGTTCACCAAGGTGGGTCAAATCACTCAATGTAGAAGATTGACATCTCCACTCTAATCACCAAAGAATTATTATATTAGCCGTTGCTCCTTTTGTTAGGTCTGGAATTGCTAAATATTGAAAACACGTTCGCTGTTTCTTAGAAGTAATTAAACTCGCTTTAGGGAGTGGCGCCAGGCGTGTCTATTCAAAATATATATATTGCGAATATTCAAGCAGAGTTATTCTCGTGGCATGAAGGAGCTCACCAATACGAGCAATAGGTATCTCTTTTTTCAGAGAATATAGGTCATACAACCGTAATAGTTCTCTTTAAAATTTTTCGAACCTATGTTCAATAAATACAATTTTTTTATAAACCACAGCGTTCAGACAAGTTACGGTTGTTCATTAAAAATTGAATAAACAGCTCATGCATTATTAGTTATCATTCTATGCTGCAATAATAGATTTGGTGGCATCCGGTGCACTCAGATTGCACCTCTGGATGTTTTAGCCTTCTAACTTCACCAGCCAGTTAATTTCAAACCAATTAATATTGCGGAGAAGAAATTATAGCAAGTTCTTCTGCGTCGCACATGTGAAACATTGTTTTCATTTATACCTGACATGTCGCAATATGTAGTAAAAATATCCTTCGACGGTAACTCAATAAACGCCGAGTATGCAGTGAATGTTTCACTGAAGAACTGCGCTCACAAAATATTCACAGGCTTGCGCAACAATAATTGAATGAAAACTGCACCGTGATGTGGGTTCTCACCGGTGCCCAGTTTTCTCTCCACCGCTTCTCGACCTCGTGTCTTCCTGTTACAGCACTCGATTGCTGTCTCTTAAATTGCGGGATCAAATACTGGCCAAACCGGCGAGATTCTCGATGGAAGCGAAAGGGCTTAATACCAGTCTACTAAAATTTACTCTTTCATGCACAGAACTGCATTTGAGGAGGAAAACAAACTCGTATTGAAAAAATTGCGCAATATTTTTGCAGAAAACTATTTTTCCAAGAAACCAAAAATTCGCCAAATAGTTTCAAAATATGAGTTTCAAAAATATATATTGGCCAAATAGTTTCAAAATATTTAGTAGGCCCTACACGCATGGTGGTCACCCGAGGAGACCACCATGCATTTAGGGCCTACTTGTCACTTTCGGTGAAAGTACAGCTCCTAATTTCTAAATTCCTTAGCAATAGCTACTTAAATGGCATTCTTTCCTGCACTATCAGCATAGTAGAAACAGCACATACTTATGTATCTGTAATAACAACTCGGGTACACAATCTAGCATGCTTTGAGGATGACGGCCGCCGGAAGAAAGCAAATAAGCAAATATTGCACATTGAAGGCCAAACAAAATAGAGTCGTTTCTGTCAGATTGTCAAACGCTTTCAAATACGCACCATTTACAATCTGGCACGTGAAGCTAGGGTGTTTCAGAAGAAAAAAATAAAGAAAATGCCGTTACCTGTGGTGACCACTGGGCTCGGAAGAGTTAAAGAGCTCCGAGTGTTCGAAATTCCCGGAGCTATCGTCTACACCATCCGTCACAGTAATGTCGTGACTATAGAACGTTGAACTCTATCAATAAAACTAATATTTAGCCTTCGTCAATTTTCTAAATAATGTAGGATTATTTCCTAAGGATGCTAAGGTACATAAGCTACCTTACTTCTGCTTATTACCTTCAAAGTCCCGAAAGTTCTGTTCTGTCGGTCGAAGAGGTACAATACGTCAGCTAAGAAACGCGTATTAAGGACATCTTAGACGAACTAAATAAAAAAAGTATAGCGACGTATCAAAATGTGAATGAAAATAAGCGAGTGAAGCTGTGCGATCGTTCAGTGTTACCACAAATCACACGGGACTTTGACCACACATAAACATGTAAATTGGTAACAAACCCGTTTACAGTTATATACAATGCTTACTGGCCATAATTGGTAGGTTCTGTTGAGTTGTGCGATTCGTTTTGCCTTTATCATTACTGCTTTGTAGCATTGGCTTTAGTCTGAAGTTGCCAAATGAAGACTTTGTACGTTCCACTGAAATTGCACTTTGTTCTTTCACGCTTGTAGCACGTGTGGCTGTGTACGGGTATCTGCGTTCGCAGACGCCACAGTTGATCCATGTCGAAGGTCAGCAGGCCCTCGACCACCAGCAATGTCCGTGGCATCTCGGCACACAACTCATCTGTGATCGTCATGGTCATCTTCATTGTCATAAGCATCACAGTCATCGTCTTGGCTTATACCAGGATCCTTGCACGTGTTCGATTAGGCGCACAACAAAGGCAACGCTAACACACAAGCCTCCAACCTAATAAGCTTTCCCCCTTTAAAATGTGCGTTACATTGGGTATATAGCATAACTCATATGACTCAAAGCAAATGATAGGTCTCAATGTAGCCGGCAAACATTTAGGGGAGAAGATTACAATAAGTTATAGGCTGTGGGGGATAACACCACTACAGCAAGCATGGCACTTAGCGTATTGTAGAAACATGGAACAGGCCTTCATCTTGTTGTGGGTGTTGTGAGAATAAAGTTGATTTGATTGATTGATTTATAGGCTTAACGTCCCAAAACCACCATATGATTATGAGAGACGCTGTAGTGGGGGGCTCCGAAAATTTCGACCACCTGGGGTTCTTTAACGTGCACCCCAATCTGAGCACACGCCCCTACAGCATTTCCACCTCCATCGGAAATGCAGCCGCCGCAGCCGGGACTCAAACCCGCGACCTGTGGGTCAGAATCCGAGTACCTTAGCCACTAGACCACCGCGGTGGGGCAGTGAGACTAATGTTGGTAATAATGATGGGGGCTTCAGCTGATGCACAATAAGCGAAGTTTGAAGGTCGATGGGGATGTGGGTACGCTCTGCGTAGGTAAACAACGTTGTTAACCTTGTAAAGCCGACGTGTGGTACACAACCCACGCTGCACATGTACAGGCGAATTTCGGCTGATGCAATGACGGAAATTGGAGAAAGAGGGCACGTCATTCCGACAGGCTCCTGGCGAATGTGATAAGAGGAAATGCGCGAAAGCTCCAAATTAAATTCCAGGCCTGCGGTGAATGAGAGATCAAAGCCACCGTGTGACTTCCGATAGTATAGGCAAGTCACGTATGATGTACCGTACATGAGCCGCAAAACTAGGGCTCTTCTTTCGAGGTACTGCATAATTTAGGATGCTCTTTGTAGCTCTAATGATTGATTGGTGTGTAGAGTTTAACATCCTAAAGTCACCGTAAGATTATGAGACGCCGTAGTGGAGGACTCCGGAAATTTCGACCACCTAGGTTTCTTTAACGTGCCCCCAAATCTGAGCACACGGGCCTACAGCATTTCCGCCGCCATCGAAAATGCAGCCGCCACTGCCGGGATTCGGTCCCGTGACCTGCGGGTGAGCAGCCAAGTGCGTTAGCCACTAGACCACCGCGGCGGCGCTCTAAAGAGACACACGTTCAAAAAGAAACCTTAGGAGCAGTGCGTTTGTGCCTTCCAGTTTCTTCTATTGTCCTTGTGGCGTTTTAGAGCAATAAGTACCGCCTAGTACAGATGTTAACTTCACACAATAAAGTAAGATATGGCTAAATACTCGCTAACACTTTTCATCTAACACAAGAAAGCTGGTGTACAAGAAATGCCGACCAATGAATGAAGTTGTTGGATTTTGTAGTTTTTTTTAAGAATTTATTTGCCCAAGTACAATGAGGCAGTTCATTCACGTCAGTATTGGTAAAAATGTTTTCTAACGAACCATGCGAAAACACCAGGGCAGGACGAAAAGTGCAACACAGTCACAGCAAAAGCTGGGAGAGCGACATTTCTAGCCCGTTGTAAACTCTCTTGGGGCCGCTAACACAAATACAGTTGCAGGCCAGGCTCTGTGCCATATATAATAATTTTAGTAACATTAGAAGGAAGCTAACCACCAGTATCGAAATTTGGCGGAGAAGCGAGGTACCCGTGACAAGTCTGTAAAACATCATGAGCACTTTGTGGATGTGGTTGCTGATGGTGATAAAAAGAAAGGCTGAGCCATTTGTCGTGGATTGCACGATTTAAACGACGCACTAATTACAAAATTCGCATTTCTTTGCTGCTTTTGTATGATGCAGTAAAAGATAGATAACAACAAATAGATGCAGGTCAAATTAATCTAAATATATCTTTTGTGTTTTTATATGTCTTCATGTATACTTCCTCAAATGTAAATAATTGTATTTTGCATGTAACTTTCATGGATGCTTCCACAAGGGCGAGCTCTTCTGACAAAGTTGGTTCTAATAATATGTATTGGCGTAGTTTGTATTCTCATGAAAAAATTCAACAAACGTTCTCGTACCTATATCATAAGTTTTTTTTATCACTTCTTACTCCTAGCACGATGACTTCTGAATTGAAAAAAAAATGTATTCTTTTTTCTGGATTGAGTTTACACTTACAAGCTTTTTATGCTCCAAGATTCACGTGCTGAAGGGCTACGTCGACAAGGGCTCCTCTTCCGTAGCAAACTCTGTCTGCGAGAAACTCGGGAAAACTGATGATAGAAGAATACACTTCGCGAAAATTTATACGGCAGAAGAACGTTAGCATTAGTGGTGCGTGGAAACGGCTCTGTGTGGAGATTGGATTAGATCCCAAAAGATCCGAGACAGGTATGTGGCGGTGAAAGAATGCGGGAAAAAATGGCCGTAAGGGGCTTCCCAGAGTTGTAATGGTATCGGGCAGCCCGTGGCGAAAGCTCCTTTCCGAAAGCACCATCTTCGCTTCTTGCGGAAAATCCTATATAGACGGTCATCGCTACATGCCACTTCACTTCAGGGTGTATGGAAGCCTTTATTTGAATTTCGTCTCGTCTACTTCTTAAGCAAACAGCTGACGAGTTTCCCACGCGTACTTGCTTCAGTCAAGGCTCTTGAAAAAGGACGAGAAAGCAAAAAAAGAAAGGACAGAAACTTTAGCGGATGGAAGCTTCCGGTTCGCGTGTCAGGTAGCTGATTCGAAGATGGTCGTTGAAGAGACAACATGAGAGGTAAACAAACATGTACCTATTCCAAAACACCAGTTTTATAAAGTGCAAGAGTAAAGTCTTCATACAACAATGGGATTAGTTTCTGTGTGTATGCCAGAAGTTTTCTTAAAATAATATTGTTTAGGTGTATATTCGATAGTTTTGGGATCCTTCCAACATATTAAGAAGATGCTCCGGATGAGACAGGGGTAAACAATTTAGGCGTGGCGAATCGAAGCGATCTCTTTCGGTCACTTTTCTCCAAGCTACATGACACAACTTTTCTTTGTGTTTATCGTTGGTGTTTCTACTGACGAAGACCATAGCTTTTACCTATGCTTCTCAACATTTGCATCTCCACACATGTTGAAATGAGAGTCGTTTTTTTTCGCATTCTGGTTGATCCGAAAACACTATAGCACTTTCGTTGTGCACTTCTCAATTTCCTCTTGCACATGCGTTACCACATAGGATTTGAAAAAAAAAACTAAAGATAAAAAAATTCCAAATCCCATGAACAGAGGGACTCAAGGATATGCGAAGCACGAATTAGGCAAGTTATATTGTCACTTTAAAATCAGTACAACGTTACGAGGTGGACGTAAATTATTCCGTAGATGATTTCCGTGTCATGATTGTCATGTTTCGCCTAGAATTCATGTTCGCCGTCTATTCACGTCACGTCGTATCAAATTTGGTGTATGTGAAGCTACAGCGAGACGGCTGAAGCGCGCTATGTATGAGCGCCACATGTAGACATGTTTTATATGAAAATCATGTCACGATCATCATGCTTAGACATGTCGTTTACTTTTGACTTCTACTCACGTCACAAAATACCATATTTGGTATATGTGAAGCCAACGAAACGGCTAGGAGTGCGCAGAGACCGTAGATAGTAGGCATATATAACACGCATATCATTATTATCATGTTTGCATGTTTTGTTTACCTCCGTAGCCCATTCGCGTCTGATAATACCAAATTTAGTATATGTGGAAGCAGCGAAACAGCCGCGAGCACATCATGAGCGTGGTTTATAGTCACGTTTCTATATGACACGCATGTCATTATTATCATGTTTGCACCTGTCTTATAGCTTCGTAATCCATTCAAGTTACGTGATACCAAACTCAGCATATGTGAAGTTAGCGAAAAGACCCCGAGCGTACTAGAGGCGTAGCATGTAATCATGCTTTACATAACATAGAAGTCATGATTACCATGTTCGGACGTGCCGTTTATCTTCGTCGGTCGTTCGTGTCACAGGACGCCAAATTTGGTATATCTGAATCTAGCGAAATTGCCGCGGGCGCATCATGAGCTTGGCATGTAGTCATGTTCTTGCATGACACGCATCTCATTATTGTCATGTTTGCACAAGTGTTAGAGCTTCGCCATCCATTCACATGCCGTAATACCAAATTTGGTATATGTGTGAAGCTAGCAAAACGACCGCTAGCGAACCGTGACCGTGGCGTGTAGTCATGAATTGCAAGACATGCATATCATTAGTTTCATGTTAGGGCTTGTCACGTATGTTCTCCATGCAGTCATGTCATACCATACCGGTTTGGCTGTATGTCAGGTGAACGTAACCACCACAAGAGTAGCAACACCATGACATGTAAATCATGACATTCGTGACATAGATGTGATAAATTTCTTGTTATGACTAGTCACCGATGCTCTTCATGCAGTCATGTTGTGAAATGTCAATCTTGGTATAGATCCCATTATTGAAATGGCCAGGAGAGCTAAAAAGTCCGAGGTGGATTGTTAGATAGAAAAATACGGTCAAAGTCACCGAAGTTCGCTAAGAAACGCTTGGCATTTAAAATAAATCTTGCTGGCTCTGCCGAAAAGTCTCGCCTTCTTTTCTTTTCCACGCCACGTGTGCCAGCATTCAAAGACAACGCAACAGAAATATCGTTTCAACTTTGTTTATAAAAACTTCTTGTTTGTTTTTGCTACTTTTTTGTCTCTAATAGTTCTTAGTGTGTACGTCGGTGGCATTTGTTTTCTTTTACTGCTTCCTCCAAAATCTGTTTGCCTTACAAAGTGTGCAAACAATTCGTAAGACCCTTTCCTATAAAGCTTTATGTTTACGTGAAAACGAGCGATTCTTATATTTCGTATGGAAGTGAAGTTCTTTCGATGTGTGCAGCGAGGGATTCAGGGAAATCGCATACGGCTTTTGAAAAAGGCTGCTTGCGTACTCTTGAGACATAAGCAGTAATGCAGGCTCCACGGAATCAGGGCATCGACGAACCCTAAATTAAAAAAAAAACATACTGGAAGAAATTTTTAGCGGATCCACAGCCGCCATAGTTCTTTGTAAACAAAACGGCAGGATCCCGATAAAGAAGGTTTTAAAGCAGGGACAGAGGATCTCTCCAACGCAAATAACTGCGTGTTAAAGGTGGTTTTCAGGGCCTTATATCGAAGAGTTACGGATAAGAATTAATGAAGTGTATCTTAGTAGCATGCCATTCGCTGATTACATTGCCTTGAGGAGTACTTCAGGTGTCGAATTGAGTTCATGAATACTGAAGTGGACACGGAAAGTAGAAGAGCAGGTCTCAAAACTAATATTCATAAAACTAAAGTGATGTGCGGAAGTCTCGGCAGAAAACAGCAATTTGCAATAGTGGAGAGACAGAAGAAGTTGTAGAGGAATATATCTGCTTAGAACAGGTGGTAACCGCACAGCAGGAACAAGAGAGCGAAATAACTAGAAGAAGAAGAATGGGTTGGATCACATTCGGCAAGCATTCTGAAATCATGAATGGTAATCTGTCAATAACCCTCAAAAGGAAGGTATATAATAGCGTCCTTCCGGTGCTTAACTGCGGAATCAGAAGCCTAGAGCCTTACTAAAGAGGGTTTCTCCTTAAATTGAGGATCGACGCAGCGAGCGACTGGAAAAAGGAAATTATAGGTGTAACCTTAAGAAACGAGTGAAGGACACACTGGCTTAGAGAACAAGACAAGGTTATGGATATATAGATGAAATCAAGATGAGGAAACGGACATGGGTCGGCATTTAGCACGTGTCAGCTCGGAATCATCAGAAGCTAGACATTTCAAACTTCTTTCGAATGTGGGACATCAATACCTTGCGCACGTGTCTACGGTCATCAAAACAAAAGTATAAGCAATACCACCCCCCAACCTTCGGAACCTTCTCTTTTCCAAAGTGAACACGATGGGGCAGTGCAGAAAGAACGACGACAATTCAAACGGTCAGCAGTGAAGCGAGGAGCATCCGTGTGAACCGCTCGCAGCGAAAATCGTACGTTTCTGTAGCAATATCACGTGTCGCGCAAAAGGGGTCTCGTAAAGACGAGTCGGATGTCTGGGTCAGCACAGCAAGTGACAGGGCAAGTGAAGTCTCAATGCTGTGACCCTGAACTACGTTGCTTTCACGATGGTTCTTAGATGCGTGGTAAACTGGGCTTACGACACGTGCCAGTGCATTTGTCTCTGGACTGGATATACGATTCGTTGGAAAGAATGATAAACAGATCACTCAGATTTCTTTCAGCGAGTGTCCTTTCATTCGAAGGACACGAAGCTTAGTAGTATGTAGGAAACGGCGTGAGCGGGTTAGAAGCGTGTGCTTTGGTAACTTGAGAGGCATTAGAGTGCCTTCACTTGCGACGGAAGCTTGCGACGGAAGCTACAAGTTCTAGTCACCAAAAAAAGTAAACTTTTGAGGCTACTCTAAACCTTGACTTGAGTGTCTGGTAGAGGTGCTTACACCTTCCTCAGTTGTCATGTGCTCTGGTGCTTTCTATGGATTAACTTTATTACGTTTCGCCGCACTGCTGGGTATATTGTGTTTTGATTGAATACACGCAAAACACAAAGGCGCGCAGGAATTAAAATAAAAAGAGGCTGCCAACAGCGACTTGGAGAGGCACAGCGTTTGCCTCCTTCTTTGGGAGGAACAACACTGAAAGGAAGTTGCGAATAAAGAAAACAGGAAAAAAATCAAACTGAAAAAAATTAAATGAACACATATGTGAAATCAAATAGGCAGTCACTTAAAAAAATCTATGTAAATCTGGAGCTAAGCCGGTTTTCTTTGGGAACGTTGACAAGGTCAGTGGGCCTGGCCACGACAAGCAGCACATTCTGCCGAAAACAGGCAATGAATTATCAAGGGTCGCGCACCTAGTCCGAGAAGTTTATATTACTTGATGAGCAGTCATTCCTGCACAATAAATGCAGGACACTCTAAAACGAACTGTTACTGAGTCTCCCAACGCCACGTAGCATTAGGTCTCTTGTTGATATTTCTTCCGCCAGGCGTTGCAATTTACCAGTTTTTCTGAAAAATACTGGCCACTTTTCAAGTGAACTAAATTTATTAGAGGATTGGAGCCTTGTTTAAAGAAATCAATGCGCCACTTTCACACATATCTCATATAACAATTCGTTTGAAAGTGAACGTAAGCTTTTTATCAGCTTTAGATTTAGTGGAGTTTTCCTGAGCGTTCGGTACACCAGTTGTAAATGGTTAAACCCAAGTGATTAACCTTACCTGAAATCATCTCTCATCAGTCATTGTTTCTCGAAAAATCTGTACAAATTACAATAAATATATAAAGTGTACAAAGTGTGTTAAAGGTAACGAAATGTGTACGAAACATGATGAAGTTTATAGCTATCAAAAATTAAAGCTGGATTGTTCACGTTGACGCTGTCATGATGTCACTGAGTACGTCAAGTCATCACTTACAGCGTTTATGGTGCAGTTTTCCGAGCAAGACATATTTCAGTTTTTTCTTGAAAACCGCTCTGGGAGTTCTTTTGCATACAGTTACGTAATCGTAGGAAGCAAACGCTACATAAAATGAAAAAAGGTTTCTTCGAAAACTACTGTGCCCTCCTTATGAAGATAGCGTCCATGGGAGCAGTCGCGTCTTTTGCAGGCCATTAATACAAATGTTTCGTCAGAGATGCGAAAATGTTCGCTTTACGCAGCTTAGAACCGCTTTGAAATATTTTCCAGGGAAGAGTCAGAATCAATTTTTTGGTCAACAGGATTGCGCAACTCGAGTATGTGGTAAGAGCCCGAATGAAGTTGTTGTTCAAGATAATTTGGCGCTCCCGGAGTTGAACGATAGGACGTTGTACAAGTTAGACATCGTGAAAAAAAAAGGGTGGGCCAAGTGCTGGCACCCGTGCAGTATTCTGTTAGACAAGGTCGTGAGCAAAAAAAGTTGCTGAAAGACTTTGACCTGGAGCTTTTACGTAAAGTCGAACGCAGCTTGTAGGGCGCAAGCACCTAGCCACAATGTGTTTTTTCAAAATTTTGGATTGGTGTAGTCTTTACCAATTCATTGAGCTATACCGTTGCGCCGAAAACATGCCTACGGCTTCAGTTTTTTTTTTTTTTTTGAAAATCAACTTTTGGTATAAGGTAGCTGAACTGCACGCATTGTGGAGTGCTGGCCGACACCTACCACATGATTGCCGTATTTTCGGCCATACTTCTTCCTCTCCCATCCTCCTTCCATCTACCCAAGAGAGAGGCTTGGGAAGAAGCTCTGAGCATCCACCCGGGATGCTCAGAGCTTCTTGGTCGCCCGCGCCAGAGCAGCGATGATCTCCAGTGAACTTATGGAATAAGGTGTCTACCAAAATGCAGTTGTAGTGCAACTCTCCGTGCTTTTAATATTACATGTTTTTACCCTGCCACCACCACAGCTTTCATTCGTGGAAGACCTGTACGCTGGACTATCTGGCGGTGTTCTGTGGAAGTGTCTTGCGGAACATCTGGGGCTGAAGTGCAGACTGCTCCACGCACCAAGCGCTGCCGGTACGAACTACGTGTTGACGTCACGATATCACCACTCGGTGTTACCGCGGTGAAGCAGGAGTGACACTTAGCGTTTCTTCTTGCGTTTCATGCACGCTCTGTTGAAGGGAGCGATTTAACAATCTGGCAGGTAAAAACAAATAGGGGGAGAGGCGTGCGCATGCGCACAACGCACTATCGGGCTTCGAAGACAGCTGTCAGAAGGGGCCACAGCGTGGTTTGACACGCGCTCCCGTGGTCCACCAAATTTCGAACAACATTGTACAATGTTCTCTAGTGTTTCTAGCTGTGGAGAGTGACCACAATGGAGACCAGTGTCACTGCGGTCGATAATCAATGCCGAAATTAGCATAGAATGTGCAGGAAAAAACACTTCTGTAGTGAACTTTAAAAGTTGGTTAAATAATTTTAGAGACAAATTTGTTCATAGCAATTTGCAGGTTTGAAAGTACCGAGTTAAGCACAATTTTTTCTTGAAAGCAGAATTGTACAAAATATCACGAGGCACTTCATTAAACAAGGAAACAGCATTGCCAAACAACTATAATTAGAATATACACAAGAAGAAAAAACATAAGCGTTCACGTTTTTCGTTTGTAAACTAAATTAGTGACAAAATGGGTGTTTAGAGAGATGATACGGTTGACTTTATTCCTACAAAATTTCCTTCGTTCTCTTGGCATTGCAGAGATTACTGTCACTGCATCATCATTTTGTTCGTAGTGAATTTGGTCATTTTTTACAGAAGACTCTCAGTGCACAAACGCCTATTTCATTCACAAAGACATCGTTCTTATTTGTCACTATGCCTCGTTACGTACGATGACAAGAAAGAGTGCCATCGAACCTTTACGACAACAGTCAGACCTCACGGTAACAATGGTATGACCATTATCGCCTATTACCGTAAAGCAGTTCTTCTTCAAAAACTGTGCATGAGCGTTTCATAGCACGTCTAGAAAATTATGTTAGCTGAGTTATTCATTTTTTTTGTAAACTGGCACTGCCGATTGAGTCAAGACAGGTACGTAGCTTTTATGGAAGGTTCATCGTCGTAATGCCAACCTTTACGTCATGGTTTCTATTCACAGCCGTTATGTCTTCTTAGATGCAGCAGGAGGCTTCGTCTGACAAACGTTTTCTATTATTAAGCAACCAAGGAATGTCACCATATGCAGAAAGGGTCGATAGGCTATAGAAACAGCCGCTACCTTGAACCCTATGGAAGGAGCGTTCAGAGGACATCACTGACGTCAGAACAGTCCCATTTATTATACGAGAATGGTTGTTTTTCAAACCTATCTGCAGGTCTCGATAACAACATCACCAAATAGCGCAGGGTTGATCGCTCCTTCCGTACCTCCATTCGATAGCACCAAACAAAACTATATGACATATTCAGAATGTAAATCAGGACAGAAAAGAAAACTCACCATTTGATTGCGTAACGTGTCAACGTTGCATTCGAAGTAGTTTTATGTGGCAACGCAAACACGCCATGACAACGCTCCGAAGCATACATACCAAAATTACTTATTTCGTTTAGACACATTGGGTGTCTCTGATTCATTCACAAAGGCAGGCCTATACAAAATAGAGTGGCACCGTTCTGAGTTTCCAATAAGAAGGCCCGTATGTTGAACGTGGTTGCTGAATTCTTCACTCTGTTCATCAATGTGACTGTCTGCGAACATCAAGCGTTCAAGCGTAGCGCCTTGAAGATTCGTACAGAGGATCATACCCACACCCAGGACTGAACGAGGGTTCCTGCGCTTTCTTTCTATGTTAAAATATTTGCACTCAATAGGGGCAGGAGAATGTGGTGCGCGTTTCTGCATGGTGCCAAGGAAGAAAATCTTCATTTTGTTATTACTGAGAATATTCGCACATTGTGGGAACGAATAAACATTTCACAGGATCCCCTAATCAATCGCGTAAGATTAACGGAAGGCCAAAGCGATCTCCTTCTCTATTCAGTCGATGTATCGCTTCTGTCCGGCCCCCCTCCGAAAGCTTTCTGCCAATAACATGGCTTTGCATAGCCTCCAAGATCAGAGGCAAACTACGTGGTTTTGCCCTGCCCCTGGAATTGATTGATTGATAAATTGATATGCGGGGTTTAACGTCCCAATACCACCATATGATTATGAGCGTTGCTTTTCTATAGAGCCTACTTTAACACTCAGGGAAATACAATGCATGCCTAAATTGATTGCGGTTATACGAAGCCTGTCAAGACGCTTTGTCTTAAAGCAATGTGTTCTGCGTGAGGACGTAATCTGGTATTACGCAGATTGCACTGTGTACTCCAAACATCACTTACCTGTGGGCTACCTCTGACGCGTAATATAACAGTCCGACAGCGAAATGTTAGTTCGAGCTAGTTAATATTCGTTCACAGCCACAGAAACCTTACAGCGCAAGTTTAACAGGCATAAAAATTCACAAAAGAACTGGAAATTTGTGCACGTAATGGGGTTTTGTGCGGTCAATCTCGATGAATATTTGAGCAGAAAACAATTTTGTAAATATGAAGGTGAAATTTTCTAGGGAAGAAAAGGCCTGCACATGCCGCAATGTTATCTTTAAACAAATGCGTTTACTTATTATCCGTTAGACCCGTTTATTTTATTTGACAGTACAATAAGGAAAACCAGCACATAAATTAAGTAAACGAAGAGATATGGTTTGTTCACTAGACAGTTTCTACTGCTTTCTAGTAATGTGATACGGATGAGAAGACAATAAATTAGGTGGAAAGATACCATGTCACGGGCAGCAACCAAATATGCGACCTCCGGAGGGCAGACTCAATACTCTTACCAACTCAGCTAAGGTGGCCTTCGTATTCTCGTCCATATTATGGCGTACTTATGTGCACACAGGCATAGGAGTGTTATTCAACGCTGTTCGCAGCAGCACTTTTTTTTTATTTGCGCAACGTCTTATGCCGGAGGCTTTCGTCTCTTGTCTTGAGACAGTCTCTTGACCGTCGGCTAAGGTTCCAATATCTATTTTTCTTTAAGTGGTCGGAAAACCAGGTGACGCAGCTTGGCTTCCATAGCACGTCGTTCTGACTGGTATGACGGGCAGTGACATAGAACGTGCTCAAGCGTCTCTTCGCAGGCGCACATATTGCGAGCCGCACTGCTGGACATTCCTAAGATATACAAATACGCACTCGTAAATGCCACTCCCAACCACATGCGACACGGTGGAGTATCAGCGCATCGTGGGAGCTCTATTACCTTAACTTTCCTAACGACAACCCTTCACTACGTTCAGCCGACGAAAGTTTCTCCTGGTCCACAACTTCGCCAATGCTTCGCTTGATTTACTCAGTTTTTTTTTCTGCAGAACAACTGCTTTCTGACGAGATTTTGTGGTTTATATTCGTTATCGAAGTTTGTGGAATGTTTCGAAATGAGAAGTACAAAAGCTGCAATACGGAATTAAGAGCACCAGAAGTCTCCCTCACAATAATAGTTCCAAAGTCTATAGAGCATTTGACTCCGAAGTTGTGTAGACTGCATAAATTCAATTTAGTAAGGATTTGACAAAGTTAGCTCGAAATTTAAAGCATTCGCTCTCACTTCAATGGCGTGTCTGGGCCGGTGTGCGTGTGCGACAAAAAAAGACAGGAGTACAGCCGCGGCCACGTCTGTGTAGAGCGTGCGAGCATCCTGTTTTCACTCTGCTGGGCGAAACCTCGAAGCAGTTTCGGGCTCTGAAGTGCTGCATCAGAAGCTTGTGCGACCTAGCTGTCAGGTTAACTACACCAGAGCCCGACACTGCCTCGAGGTCTTGCCCCGCGGAGCGAAAACAACCTCCTCGCGCGCTCCACACAAACGTGGCCGTGGCTGTATTTCTAAAATACGACCACATTCAACGTAAGTTCTTCCATAAATAAGCAATAAAAACAAAGTGCAGTTGTTTACGTTCAGAACAAAGTAACGCTCGTCATTTTCGAACTGCAAGCGTGCAAATTTAATAACTCTTCCTTTGCAAACGCGATGGCCTTCAGTCGAAGCGTCGCACGCCAACCATTATACGATGCGAACCTGTCAAAAGGGAATGGCATGATTCGTTTAAACGTTGCTCCCTGCGTGATTCGTTGCTGCAATGTAGGTCACGCATAGCTTTGACCCACATAATCTTCAAACGCCTAGCAGCAACCATGGGGCATAGAAAGAAAACAGTTTTACAGACGACGTGAACTCGGACGATTATGGAAATTTCACGCAGAAAATATAAATGGTGGTAGGCTTTCAACTTTTCAATTATTTTCGCGAGTGCTTCAGAACTATATTGTTTTGTCCAAAAGACCCAGCTTACAATTGTAAGTAAGTCGTCGTTGACACAGGAAGATTAAAACATATTTAAGAAGCCCTTTGAATATTCGTAATTGTACGGCGACCACTAAATATTCTAAAATCTCAACTAGATGCACAGGAGTCGAGTTACACGTTGCGAAATCTTATGTGTAATTTGAATCACAGTCAAGCTTATTGCTTAAAAAGAATTACCAGATCGGACGTACCATGGGCATTGTTGTTATACAAAGCATGCGGGAGGAAGGGGACTGTGCATGATGCGGTGTGTAGTTTTTTATTGAGTGAAGAGTTCCTTCATGACGCAAAAGATACGTACAAATATTGTACGCGCATACATATGTGGAACATTCAGATATGTCTCATATAATCAGTTCGTTACAGTTCCGCAACGAACTGTAACGTTACAGTTGCGTAACAACAGCCACATGCGTATTATCAACTCCAGAAGCGGTAACCAGATATGTAGCGTATGTGCTGGTAATGATGGTAGCCCTGGTTAGGTCTGCGTAGACCAACTTCGTTCAGTGGCTGGCACATAAGTATACAATTGACGTTCACCCGACGAGACGCCTCTATAATAGGAGTGCACATCTGACATTGAAGAAGAAAGATAGGTAGCACGGCAACCACAATTTACGTTTCATGAACGTAACACCTTCATGGGGTGTTTTTTTTTTTTTTTTGCAAAGCAATATTGAGATTTGGTGTGGCTCTGTGACAGAATACTTGAATGTCACGGATGATGCTTTGGTTCGATCTCTCTTCCTTGGTATTCGTTCTTTGCATTCGTCGGGTCGACGCTGCCAATGTCAGTTTTTCCCATGGCTGTCGCAATTAAATATATATAAAGAGAGGTTGGTGCCAATGCGTGGCGCCGGCTACTCCCAACGCCGTCTAAATTTCAAGGCCGAAAGGCTGTCGCAGTGACGTTGGAGGTTGGGGGCCCAGTTACCCAACTGAGCATGCTCAGTAAGCCTTTTTTTTTCCACATCTTTTACTTGGCCCAATCAAGCTGCAGCAGCTGCGAGAGCGGGAGCGTTGGTTCTCCTAAAACGTGAACGAAACACAGGCTTTCCGCCGCGTTCGCAGCGTAACTGGGCCCCCACCCTCTGACGTCACTGCGGCAACCTTTCGGCCTTGAAATTTAGTTGGCGTTGCTACTCCTCTTGCACAAAAGTCGACATCGTATATTTTGTAGCAAAACACAAGGCTATACATATTTACATAGCACAACGCTTACGCAATGAGCCCACGTTTTTGAAATACTGGGTGTCCACACCCCACAGAAATGTGTGCACGCCACAGTCTTGTTAGCTACCCACGCTTGAGGAGAAAAAAGGCTGGAAAAATAAGAGAGAGAAGCTAGAACAAAAAAAAATGATGATAATTGTGCTGACATAATTGTAGAAAGTACCGCATACAGTTTAGTCACGGACATTGACAAGAACTCGTCGTTCTTTAAGGCACTGAAGTGCTTTTAACTGCCTTTTGAACCGACGAGTTACACACACATATACCAAGAGGCATATCTACTGCCCCACAAGGGAATGAGTGACTGCGTACGACGTTTTTACGGGCATCTAGCGTAATGCGTGCCTATTCTTATCTGCGTCAGCAGCTACGTTGTGGTCGAGATGTTACACAGAGAACGCGCAGTGAAGGGAAATAATATCGAGTGTTTGTTTTCAGGGCCAGAACCAGAATATTATTATAAGGAACGTTGTATTGAAAGGTTCTGGAAATTTTTGAGCTTCTCATGGTTCCTTACCGAGTATTTACATCGCACAGAGCGCGGTGCTCTAGAATCTGACCTCCTTTGACCAGTGACTGCCCCGTCCGAGATCCGAAGCGTAGCTTTCGGGTCAGCAGCCGAGGACTGTGACGGCTACGCCACCACTCGGACAACACATTCAATGTTATGGAACTTTTTTACAACCTACCTAATGGGAGTTTTATTGTCAGAATTTGATGACTACGAATAAGCAGATATGTTTATGACGGCACCCTTCGGTAATGATGTATAAGTGTAGCAAAGCTGAGTTTTCCACACTATTTATTTATTGATATCACTGTATACTGCCATGAGGTACATCGCTGTTAGAGTGTTTAACGAGTACACACTGGATACGTTTGCTGTGTATATAAACAGCAAGAATGCAAAAGGTTTGATGTCATTCATAATTAATAGCTCAGAGTGTACGAAACCAATTTATGCTAAATTCTCGTTTTGGTTAAGCCTAAAACATGTATAAAAGGCACGACCTAAATTGCCCTGAGTTATAGGTTAGAGCTAAGACAATGCGTTATTAACGAGTTTGTGATACGATTGCGATACAGCTTCTACAGAGTTGGGAGCAATGGTGCGGAATAAGTAGCTTTGGCTAAATGACGTAGTGCTGAAGGTATGCGACGCATTTATGTTAATGCAACATTTCATTTTTTTGCGTAACAAATGTTAATGAAGGTTGTGGATTATGCGAAAGAGATTTTTCTTCTGAAGTTTCTGTTACGCGCTTATGCACGTGTGCTTTTAGAGCAAAAGACACGATGACAGTTTGGTACCTCCAACACGTGTTTCCAATTAGGCTTGCAGGAAGTTGAACGAATGCTAATGCACCTAACGAAGCTTGGTCGTTGATTAATTATGGTGAAATTACGAAGGCAATTGCTAATATGGCGATAAAGCTCTCGTGGCCGTTGTTTACTTTTTGTACCACGGTACTTGAAGTATGAGAAAAATACCGGCACAAAATCAGAAGGCAAATTTTGTAAGGTGTATTCTCTGACAAGCAGAGCTTCGCATCTTAGAATCAAACTCATCGGTTAAACGTGATCCAGTATATATCTTCTTATTATTGGAAGGAGTAGCTTCGCAGATAAGGGTGGTTATGGCCTTGGGTTTTATGAAGGGCATCGTTTCCGGTATATTATTTGGAACTCATGTTCCTATTCTCCCATAAGTCCTCATGAATTTATTTTTAATGCTTCCTCCATGAGTCTCCCTTGAGGCGCGAGGCATGACGAACTATCAGTCAGTGTACCAAAGTTGATACAACTGGAGCTTGGCATTGGCGCCCCCAAAGGGAGCGTGGTTGATTACTTTAAAAATTTTCTTTCATTCTTTCGCTTGTGTATAAAACACACGCACGAACATGTATGATGAATGCCTGAACACTTTCCAATGTTGACTACGATTTCTTACCTAATTATAAAGATATACTTAAAATTATTCCACGAAAACTGCAGGCTCGTATCCCCGAGGTTATGAACTGATTTGTTTAGAATAAAACCAAAAAAAACAGAACAAAATGTCACTGATATTTACCTTATGTAAACCTTGAAAGCTTAGGTCGACAGGTGTGCTTGGCTTGGTTTCGCAAAGAAAATGAACACAGGTGGCGGTCGCAGTAACCGGGATCAAGGGTATGCTTCCATGCTTTGTACGTAATAATATAACATGCTAGTATGGTGTGTCCTTGATCAGGCGTTTCAACAGGCAGCTCTTCCTCCGCTTGACATATTTAGCTATATATACAGAACGATGGAATCAAGCCTGTCTATTGCGCTAAAACACTCGCACACAGTCGAAACGTCTCTTGAAGAATTGCCATGGATAGTGCACCGATCCATAACTACAACGAGCGATGAAGCGCTGACGAAGCAGCTGTTAAACCATTAACCGTTTGCCTGGTCATGCGGTGTTTCAAAGGTGAGAGACTCCAAACTATAGTGCAGCTGTAACGCCTAGCAGACAGTCACTGAACAAACTTTATTAAGGCCCTAAACAACTATTAAGCAGTTTTTGTCGGCCGTGCCCACATTAGCGCAGGGAGCCCATACACCTCCGCTCGTTCACGGGTCATTTTGTTTGAACAGACCTTAGCTCGTCATGTGAATCCAAACTATTAGGCATTTGGGGTTGGTGCTTTAGTTTATTGCAGGAAAGGTTTTGCAACGCAAAACATTGCCAGAGCGTCCATGGTAACGCGGAGTACTCTTCATTACCCTCAGGGTAGTGTGGCTCGATGTCCGGAGCAATGCAGCTAGGTTTTCCACTTGACTTGAAAGGTGCCGTTTGTAACATTCTAAATGTCTAGTCAGCATTGGGTGCAGCAGCTGGAGTACTGTGTGCGCAATCTGACGCAGTATGATTATTTGAAACAAATGAAAGGGTAGAGCTTAGAGTTATGTTCATAACCCTGCATGGTAGCCAATCCGGACCACCTATCCATACATATCATATGAGCATCAAATGAATTCGTGAACCATCTTTCCACAGCTGCATGCACGGCATTATTTGGAGCGAGATAGACACAGTAACGAAGGCAGCAGCAGCTGCGACCGTAATAGCCGAGCTGGCCAAGGGCCAAAAACATTCTTATATTTATAGGGCCTGCGCCTCGAGCCATGTGTCTCTTGTTGTTTTACCAAGGCTGGCCCGAGGCGCCTTGAGTTGCACTCAGGAGATTCACGGTCACTACATCCTACGAAAGAAATTGCGAGACCAGCAGAAGTAAACTTGTAGCTGTTAATATCGCTCAAAAGTTAGGGTACTACATTCTGCATTCTTCGCTAAGGAACATGTACATTCGATGTTTCACGCAACCACAGCCACACAAAAATGTGTCACGAAAATACAAGTGCACATATGCATACTGCAAGGTAAAGAAGGGGCACAAACAAAATATGAATACGTAAATTTCGCGTATTTACGTGTTGGCATAGCATTTCTGCTGATGCACTGATACATCAGCCAACCAACACCAGGCCGGCTGAAAGGCAAGTTTCCCTCGTCCGTCACAGACCGACACAAAAGGGCAAGACCAGTGCCGAAGAAATTCTGCTTTCCCGATGAAGAAAAGCTCCTCCAACAAAACAGATAGAAGCTCTGAGTACTATCGCACTATAGGATCGGGAAAAGCACGTGGCAGCGATGGCATGCTGAAACCGCCTCGCAGTGGTTGCGCCACAGGCAGAAAGAACTGACAACAATGGGAAGGCAGGCGAAGCGACCTCGAGAAGAACACGCAGAAGAAACGAAGCGATTTACTTGGCGACAGTGAAATTCAGGATGTACGGCTCTCCACAAATCATGACCGATGACGCAATGCCTCAGGAGATGCTGATTGGTTTCGCAAAGCGAGTGGTTAGGGCATGTTGCTGGCTGGACCATTCTTTACCTCTCGATGTGGTCGAGAGTGGGAAGCACACCCCATCCCAGGCACCACGTGCAGTCTCGGAGGCGTCCAGGAAGAAAAGAGGCCGTTAACGTGCTCTAACACACATAAGTAGCGCAAGAGTTGTGGACTTGGGGATGGCGAAAAAATTGGAGATGGCAAAAAAATTCAACAGTTGTTGCGTAAAACGAAGGAAGTGCCACAGAGTGTGGCCTCCTGTTAATGTGCATATTAGATATCAAATGCTGAGAGTGAGTACCCAGAAAGTAATACGCAAGCGTTCGCGTGAGGGATCTCTCCCCTTGTACTATAGGCGCCATAGGAAATGCAGTGCCAGTACCGGCAGCGTATGGACACCGAAGGGAAAGGGAAGCCTCCCTGAGAGCGCTGCTGTATAGTGCTTCACGAGAGACCAACTCAGTGCTGCCTGACCAAAAAAAAAAAAAAGAAACACAAAGCGGAATGCAGTTATCGCACGATACGTAAAGATGGTTGCACAACATAAGATAGGTACCAAGTGCGACCGCAAAATACAGTCTGAGCAAGGTACCTCGGCTGAAAGAGCGCAAAGACAAAATTCCGTGCATTCTGAATTTTTAGTCCTACATCTTCGAGAGGGTTTACCTAAACGAATTCACAAATTCCTTACTGGTTGCATGAAATACCCAAATTATGAAGAGACGCCACTGGCTGAATAGGGAAAATGGCGCTAAGCATGAAGTTTCGAGAGTGAATGAAGAAAAACCGGGTTTTCGAGAAGTTAGACACTGCACCTGAAACGCAGGCTGTGTGAAAGACTATCTTCATCTGAAAGGTACAAGGTTATGTCATCCGCAGAAAGTTGCCTTTTTCACGACCCTGCCACCAGGAAGTGCAAGACCTAGGATGCACGAATCCACGTCAAGAACAGGCAAAAATTGCTCAAGAATGAAAACAAACAGCTGAGGGGACAATGAACATCCCTGACGCACCCCACGTGTAATGGAAAAAGCAGCACTCTCGCAGCCAATCAGAACTGGTGTGCTTTTTTTAACCAGCGTAGGTATTTCTAAGTAATTCCAAGAACGGATTGGGGAAAGTCACGTGCTATGAGCACATTAAAGATACACGTGTGCTCTAGTCGGTCAAATGCTTTCTCTTGGTCGAAAGACTCTAGAAGAACACGCACAGACGGCGACCGAGTATAGGCTATGATATCACGAGTGATAAAAGAACAACGTGGGCATTTCTCGATCAGGCACTAATCAAGCCTTGGTGATGACCCACTAGGGCATTTAACAGTGCCCTCAAAAAGTGAAAGATTACCGTCGCGAATATTTTACAGTAAGCGTTGACACGCTTGGTTGGTCTCCGTTCTTCAGGATTAACAGAAAAAGCGTCTCTTTTTGAGACAAGCACAACGCGGCCATCTCAGAAAATGGATGGAAAGACACCGTCCTCGTAACAGCGCCGTGTAACCGCGCTAAAGGCAGTATCGATCTCATTCGAAAATGTCAAGTAAAACTCCGCAAGAAAACAGCTTGGCCCAGGGGCCGTTCCCTGTTACACAAATTTCTGTGCTCCATCTTTACCACTTCGGGGGATGAAGTGATGTGCAGACCATCAGCAGCTTGTTGAGGAACGCGTTGCAAACCTCTTAGCATGGGCGGTATCATGTCAAAGTTTGTCGGCATGGCCCAACACGGCATCACTTCAAAATGTGCCAAGAAAAGAGACCAATCTCACGTAGCAGGCGGCTGTGCAGGTGGTATTTATGTGGTCACAGTGATAGGTGGCTGTGATTGCCCAAAAAATGAATGAGTGTCTCACAATGCGCAGCACTTCAGGATATGCACATTTGTTTGTACGACGACATGTGGATGCCGTCAGAGACGCAGCATACACTAAACGAAACGATTCAAGGTCATTGCACGGCAAACGTTCCAGCCATTTTGGCGACCATATCAAATGTATTCGAAAAAAGTTGTGCTGATTTACTGAATTCAAAACGGCGATCTGCTGGAATATTTTGGAGAGAAAAAATTCTTTGGTCACGTGGCTGCTTTCTGAACTTTCTGGAAAGTCGGTTGGGTGTTGTTTGTAGAATAGGTTATTTTAAAAGTACCCCGTCTTTTTTTTACACCAAGTTTGGTCTACTTGTTAAGTGTAGTTGCTTGTGCAAGGTGTTTGAAGCTCAGTAATATTAGTGTAGGTTTCGTGGCACATACGCCTCCAAGAATTTAGCTAAAATGTGTTATGTGTCCACTGTTTCAAATACAATACTGCACTTTGCATGACTATTTGAGTAGTGAATACTTACTCTACAAAAGGTATTTTTCAGAAAAAAATTATTTTAAAACTTTCAAGCTGCTAGATTTTACAAGAAAAATTTGCTACTTTCGCAATGTTCTCATTTTTGTCCGTATTGAAACGCAATTTGCATCATGTGGTAGCTCAATTAAAAATCACTTTTATAATTAAATCAAACAAATAAACAGTTCTTTTTATATGGCAAATTTTTTCACTACGTGTTTGTTTTAAGGAAGAAAATAGTTTTTGAACTTTGACATTGACGCCTATTTTGCCCTTTGGTCATACGACAGCTGCCGCCTTGAAATTCTGCATTGCCGTTACTGAATAAATTAAAAAATTATTTTCTTCCTTAAAACGAAGAGTGTAATTATAAGACTAGCCATGAAAATAACTGTTCGCTTCCTTTCGATTGAAATAGAAAGGTTATTTTTAATTAAGCCACTAAATGGTGCAAATTGCGTCTCAATTAGGACAAAATCACAAGTTTGCGAAATTCGCGAATTTTTCTCCGAAAGTTTAGCAGCTTGGGAGGTCTAAATTATTTTTTCCTGAA
Organism: Rhipicephalus microplus; assembly: GCF_013339725.1. Classification (NCBI taxonomy): domain Eukaryota; kingdom Metazoa; phylum Arthropoda; class Arachnida; order Ixodida; family Ixodidae; genus Rhipicephalus; species Rhipicephalus microplus. The sequence continues at coordinate 198,859,185 of NC_051167.1, read as the reverse complement.
AATATACCTTTTTAGGAGTAGATATTCACTACTTACATATTTATACAAAATGCAGCATTGCAAAAGAAAAATGCAAACATACCACAATTTGGCTATATTCTTGGAAGTGTATGTGGCAGTAGAACTGCACTAATACTATTGAGCTTCAAAGATCTTACACGAGCCTTCTTACTTGACATGCAGGCCAAATTTGGTGTAGAGAGAAGGATCGGTACTTTTAAAATAATTTCTTTTTTCCCTAACAACACCCAAACGACATACCAAGAAGTTCAAAAGACAGCCACGTGACCAAAATAAAATTGTTCTTTCCGAAATATTCTAGCAGTTCCCTGTTTTAACGCAGTAAATCAGCAAAAGGTTTTTAGATACATTTGAGATGGTCGCCAAAATGGCTGGGAAGTTGTTTAGAAAAGAATTATTTACAGTATGTACACAACACAAATGATTCATAACATTCCAGTAACAGGGCACATAAACTTCGGCACATCTATGTATTACGACCAACATCACTACGTTGCAGGGAGGACATTTGCTCTAATATACCTGACAATGTTGGTATACATGTACACAAGAACTCAATGTGATATCATGATACAATGGTATAACGATACATCAGGTGCATTGATACACGATTTGTAACAAGTGAAGTGATATATACCAACTCAACGGGCTCTGCTTAGCACCAAGACAATCGAAAAATGAGTTGTATCCTTTCGTGATCAACCTTGATGAACGGGCACGACCAATGCCGCAGAAACTCGTGCTCTCCGAGGAAGAAAATCTCCTCAGAGAAGAACGCAAGGATCTCTCGTCTCACTCTCCCCAGTATCGGCCACAAAGCACGCCGGCGGCAATTCGCAGCTACGGCCTCAAATCGGTTTCTCCAAAGGCTGAACAGCCCCGCAACTACTAAAAGAGCGGAGAAGCAGCCGCGCAGAAACCGGCTGTTGGACACGAAAGTTCGCACACCCTGTCCCTGAAAACCAGCATGAAGCGCACGCCAAAAAGGCGAGAGACCACACATTCGATCGCCGCCTGTCGATTGGTCTCTACCATGACGCAGTTGGGACAAGTGGAAGTGCGAACCACCTGCCACCACTGCCACCAATCTCGCGTGGGGAGCAAGTACCAGCACAACCAGCAAAGTCTCTGAGATGACCTGGCAACACTGCTGCAGTTATTTTTAGGAGCGAAGCTCCTTAAGGCGTGGGCTGTGCGTCCCCTGTATGTAGCCACCTCTCGTTCAGTTCTTGCAGTGTTCACTAGATGGCGGTACTTGTAGCTGACGGCATTAAGTATTACGCTAGCCACCGCCCGATCTAAAGGGTACAGCCATATCCATCCGTCCATCCGTCCGTCCATCCATCCATCCATCCATCCATCCATCCATCCATCCATCCATCCATCCATCCATCCATCCATCCATCCATCCATTCATCCATCCATTCATCCATTCATCCATCCGTCCGTCCGTCCGTCCGTCCGTCCGTCCGTCCGTCCATCCATCCATCCATCCAAAAGATGCAAGATGTTATAAACTAGACGGCGGTACGTGTGGTTGATTATGAAAGATGCGAGGTGTTATAAAATAGGAATGATGCCACATATGGCGCGTGTCATCGTTCGATATAGTGCGGCGACGTACGCTAGGGGGAGCGTTGCAATAAAATCGAGTGGGCAAAATGTACGGAGGATTCATGGTTTACCAGGTTTACCTCCGGAGCTTCGCCCACTCATCATCATTCACTTCGTGGATGTGGCGGCACTTTTTAGATGCGGAGCATCTTATACTCGCGCCTTGTAGTGCGCCGTCCGCACCGCTTCTCGAACATTCGACAGCTGACGCGCGCGCATGCGCCGTCGCGCCGTCACCCACTCTTCCACCATCTGTGCATCCCTTCCTCCTCTACACACCGCGCGCGCTTCACTCCTCCACCATCTGTGCACCCTTCCTCCTCTACACACCGCGTTCGACATCTACAATTCTCCTGATTCTCCAGTGGACGCGCATGTGGCGTCGCGCTTCGAGAACATTCAACAGCTGACAGTGCATGCGCCGTCGTGCTGTATATATACTCAAGGTCGGCGCTCGCTCGCTCAGTTGCCGCTCGTCGGTTGGTTTGTACGGCGCGTCGACGTCCAAGGTCGCGGTGAAATGAATTCCAACGAATCCACAAACACAATGATCGACGTCCCTTCGACCAGCGCCGCCCTTTCGCATACGTGTGTACGTGTTCACTCATTTAACACCCCCTCCTACAACCACGTTAACCAATTTAGCCATCGACCCAAGTAAGTCGCAATTTAACACCCCATTTCACAACCACGTTAAGCAATTTAGCCATCGACCCAAGTAAGTCGCACTTTAACACCCCGTTAACCAATTATATGGTCCGCATCCTCCTCAGTGTTCCCCCGAGGGAAGCTGCGGGCAATTTTTTTTCCAAGCGCAGTTCATTATAGATTAACGACGCTGGGACACAAAGGACTCTAGAAGGGCGGCCATTGTGTACACCACTTTAGATTCGGCCACCTCTATCTCTGGGCACGTAGCTTCCAAACGTCGGTGAAATGCCAGAAGGGCTCGATACAAAGATGGTAAATCTGTTGATTGGGGACCTTGGTTAATTTGGCTAGCTGGCAGAAAGACACGTAGTGATGACTCCAGATGGTAGTGAGCCAGTGTCTTAGCGGGGTGGCCATCATTGCTTAGTATTCACAATAGTGTGCGGAGGCACAATTTAGAAGCCGTGATGGAAACATTGGGGAATGTAAAACCACCTTGATCTTGTGGTTGAACTCACACCGGACAAGATAACAATTCTGTGCCACCAGAGCAAAAAAAAATGAACTGATGCAGCTTTGCAATTTCCTGCAGACGTGGAGCGGTGCTTCACCAGAATTGCAAAGGTACCAAAATTTTCCTAGGTACAGCGTTCGAGTTAGGTATCGGCGTTCCAAGAGGAAAAATTCGAAGTGTCTGGCTGCTTTGATACATTGTGAACTGTTTGTGCAACGGATGACCAGATGCTATGCTGTACACCAAATGCAGTGAAAGTAACTCCGAGTATTGCAGTATTAAGATACCTCTGTAAAGGCGACGTGATGTTGATACAACCGCTGGAGTTGCCAATTAAAATATACTGGCTTTTAGAAAAGCTTAACCTTGCAACGGAGATAATGCCAAAATCATCCAAAGTACGAAGAGCATGCTCTAGTGACTGTTAATTATGTACGTATACAGTAATATCATCTGCATATGCAGTGACATTTACTTGATGGTTACCGGGTAAGGGTACGCCTCGAATCTGCGGGTGATGTTTGACGGCCCTTAAGAAGGGTTCTAAAGCAAGGATGAATAGCACTGGGCAGAGGGGACACCCTTGACGGACCGCACGCGTGACTTTAAATGGGTGACTCTCCCGGGAATCTATGTAAAGGGTACTTTCTGAATTAGTGTACATCGCGTGAATGAGGTCAATGATCTTATCCGGAAATCCGCATGCATGTAAAACAATTAGTAAGTAGCCATGTTTCATGAAATCAAAAGCTTTCTCCTAATCTAAGGAAACCAACAGTCTTTGCGCACACAGGATAGTGGTGTATCGAATGATGTGGTCGCTAATCTACACTGGTGTCGGTGGCAATGACATTACCCCGGTGTCGTGAACGTAGGTAATGAGACAGGGTTATGTGTACACGCGATCATTTCTGCTGCTCGACGCTGCTCGACTCCAAGTATAGGCATAATTGATGTCATGCACACTTTCATCAATGTCATTCAAAACCAATTGCTGCAGTAGACGTTGGAGTTCTCTGGCAATTTAGTTTGACCGGACGTCGAACATCTGCTGTGAGTCTAAGACACAAATGAAATCCCCTAAGAGTACCACATGTTGTGAATTTAAAAGGAACGCATCAAGAGATTGGAAGAACGCATTAGAGTTCACGGGCACCGCTGGGGCATACAAGCCAACAAATGTTATTCTTAACGAAAAGAAGGTGCAGTCAAACGCCAGCAAGCGTCCAAAGGCATCGAAGGAAACATGATGGTTACGCAAAAGACCTCGGTTAAAAAAATTAGCAGCATATCCACTGAGTGAATGATGGAGAGTTGGGCGAAACATTCGTCCATTCATTCGTTCTTGCTTCCGTCCGTCCATGAGTCCGTCTGTGTGTGACGGTCCATGCGTCCATCCGCCCGTCCATGCGTGCGTCTGTTCATACATCCGCCCTTGCGTTAGTCTATGCATCCCCCCTGCGTCTGTTCATGCGTCCATCCATGCATCTGTCTGTGTGTCTGTTCGTCCATTTATTCAACACATCAAGTACCACCATCTTGCATCTTTTCATTACATATTCCCCATATAGAAGCACCGCCGTCTAGCGGACATTCCAAGGACTAAACGAGAGGTGGCACACGCACACTTTCTTACGGCTGGCGCTTCGGGTCTACTTCCCAACCTTAACCACCTCGATTTCATGGTATATACTAGTGCACTGTATCCATGGCACTGCGGCCCAACGCTCGCTAAACCTTTCTTAAACCAAGGAGGTTACGCCCAGCGAGTATAACGTAGCAACCTTTTCCTGTCAGATAGTACTCATTGTACATGCCAATGGCTGCTAATGGGAAATGTGAGACAGCAGCATTCGGCTTTTAGTTAACGCGCACGCCGCGAGCTTTTTATTGTTCAGCAAAGCACAGAAGAAATCTCCCAGCAGCACCACCTTGCAGGTCAAAACTTAACACTTATAACACACTACGACTACGATTACGACTACGGGGGAAGAACAGGTGCCGCTTTAAGGAGCTGCACCCCTTAATATGCTTAATGATTTCGTGTACTTCGTACTCAACTATGGGAGAGCACTGAGCCGTCCCGCTAAAGGAGAGTAGCGCAACGCGCAGTAGTGGAATGACCTTTCGACGAAATGGAAGCACTGCACACATAAGGATGGTGGACACATCTTGGGTCGAAGACATCGCTAAAGGCACTCAGCTTTGTTTTCTGGCCAATCATGCTTAAATACGCACTGTTACATCTGCACGTGACAACAAAGCAGGAATTACTGTGTCAAGTTACTAAACGACATCGGCTTTTAATAGCCGATTTGCGTTTCGCAGTAAGTTCAGAGCTTTTATCACAACTTTACTGCCTCATTTTTCCTCCGGACTTGCTCTGTATTGCGTGAAGTGCTGCCACAGTGGTACTGCGTGCAGTGGTTTAAAGGAACAGAGTGAGCCACATAAACGCTATGTATTTTAGATGATGTTTATGTACCTTTTGCTCTGTAACCATAGGAGTTAAAGTAATTATTTTACTATTATTGTGAACAAAAGCTATTCATATTCTTACTGAAACAGATTTAGCAACAAAATTGTAATGTTCATTTTTGTACATTTTTCAATTCACGTACTTTATTATCACTCTGTAATAAAATTTGATCTCGTGTTAAGAAGAGCACTTACTCACACAATAATAATTCTGCTTCAGCATATTTCTTATTATGTTATCTAAATACTGGCCAAAATCCTTGTTTCCAGATTCTGTGGTTGAAGAGATAAAGGAAGAAAAGTACAAAAAAGCATGTTTTGAGATCATCTCGTTTAAAGTTAAAAATCTGCATTATTTTAAAAACGTAGAAGGCGATAACAGGAAACTGATGAACCCGTTCAATAGACACCAGCCAGATACTCCTCCCCAATTTCATCTTTTTCTTTTTTTGTCGAAGCGCTTTGTCTGGCGAGTCTTCTTCGTCGCCTGCTGTGCAACCCTGTTACGAAAGTGCTGGTGGTGCATGTCAAGGATGCGTAGGCTCTGCATTGTACTATGGCGAAATTCCGAAAGTGTTAAGCACATTCACACAGGCTACATTGCCATCATTAAAAGTGAACACATCATCGAGAGTGCAAATCTTTAGTGTTCGGTGTCCGATGAAAACGTTCCTTTGGAGCGTCCTCCCGTGTGACCATTCAACGACTTTCTAGGGTTTTCAGTTTTCTCGTGGAGGCATTTGGCAAGTCATTCTGCATGACCTAGTTCCAGATAATTTGGCTGGACAGAAAAAATAACAGATGCTAGGAGGGGCTCTTCGTGAACGAGTGGTTCACCATTCAAAAGGGCTTTGTTGAATTTTCACCACGTTTCGGCGTCTTTCGCGTAAAAACCCTCTGACACCATATGAAAATATGTGTCCTGGAAAGCATTTTGCATGTCCTCCAAGCTGACCCTATTCCTTTAATAACCAAACCATAAAAGCTTTGGTGCTTGCCCGTGATCAGCCCGCTCAGACGTTCTGGACCAGATATAGATTTTCCTATAGAATGCTTGATGCATTTTCGAAGTTCTTGGTCTATTCTTTGCTGAATGTGCCGAATGCACTACAGCTTCCAAACTCTAATCTGATATGGCTATGATGCTTGAACTGCCGGAAACTCCCTGCTATGTGAGAATGTGGGAATGGCAGGTGGCTGCGCATGTTTTGAAAGGTGTCATTTTTAGAGAAAGAATAACGCACTGAAACAAACAAATGGCTCGTTCTGGTTCAGAAAAGGCTGCAGGTTTCATAAAAATCATAGCTTTCCCGCAAAGACGAAGCAATGAACGCGATAGCAACAAATTGGAAGGTCAGGCGCAGAATGGCAAGCAGATCGAAACGTGCCCCGTGTTTATCACGCGCAAATGACGCACAAAACGTACTCATAGGTACAGATGAACGCGAATAAGCGTCTCAGTTGTTACTTCGCTATGTCTGAAAAGAGCGCCCTTTTCGCAAACAGAGGCTGTGCAACAATTGTAGTGACCTTTGTGCGCCCGGTAACTAGAACAGAATCGTTCCGACGAAATCCAAAGGCTAGCCAAGATGTAGGACTCTCCCGACTGCAAGATAAGGGCGCGCGATTGAGCGTACACCCCCTTATTCTCTACGGGGGCCAAAGTACGCGGGAGAGATGAGAGCCGGAGTCTTCATTCTGGGATTCTTTTTTTCTTTCTTGTGTTTTCATATATATAGATACGTATGCATATATGGCGCATGATGCCCCGCCACGGTGGTCTAGTGGCTAAGGTACTCGGCTGCTGACCCGCAAGTAGCGGGATGAAATCCCGGCTGTGGCGGCTGCATTTCCGATGGAGGCGGAAATGTTGTAGGCCCGTGTACTCAGATTTGGGTGCACGTTAAAGAACCCCAGGTGGTCAAAATTCTCGGAGCCCTCCACTACGGCGTCTCTCATAATCAAATAGTGGTTTTGGGACGTTAAACCCCACAAATCAATCAATCAAATATGGTGCATGATGTCGACACCGACTCCGGCAGCGAAATCCAGCCGAGATTGTCCATACAATTGCTATCGCAATAATAACGCAAAAAAGTTATATATGGTAATACTTTATCTTACCCTGTCCTCTTAAGTTAAGGCTAATTCTGGTGAAGATGTAACTGGTTACCACCGGATCGCAGATGCGCTCAGGTATTTGTTCTATAAATAATTGCCCACGCTCCTTTGAAGTGTAGGTGTGCCCCGAAAAAGCAGGCAAAACTGTAGTCTTAAGGATAGTGGTGCACAGTGGCATTGCCGAAATAAGCAGCCACTGTTTCAGCATTGATAGAGTAGTCGGCTTATGTGTCCACAGAAATGATTACAGGTCTACGAACGAATCAAACTAACATCACATGATCCATAAACCTTTATCATTTCTTATAAGGCACTGCCAAAGCGGCAATGTTTTTTGTCTCCTTATAATAAAATTGGTGGTTTGTCCTCTACCAGCGGAGAGGTTTTTTATTTTTTTGGCATAATTTAGGTCACGTCTATCTTAGTCCGTAAATAGTATATCTTAATTACTAATTTAAATATTATGCTCGTCATCATTGGATATCTTTTTTTTCTTCAATTCTATGAGCATATTGTTTTCGAAAGTTATACGGAACAATCTGCACGTTAGGATAAGTGCAAAAATATTTACTCATTCTTTATAAACACAGAATGCGCTTAAATTTTTCTGCTGGCGCACTTAGCCGGCTATACCATCTTTAATGCAGTTCGCCTTTGAAAACAACCGACGTATATGTAAGAAACACCTCGAATCGTTTGCTGCGTGGGCCACTTTCTCGCACCATATTTTCAGATATTCCATCTGACACTTTTTTTTAACGTTATCAACTTTCAAATTCTAAGGCAACGTTATCCAGGCGTCCGCAACCCGTGCGCATGCTTGTTGAAAGCCGAAACAACGCTATGCTCCGACTTGATTTTATTCCTTTTCGCATTTTTCATGCCTCACGATGGCGCGAACTGTTAATCTGAACAAACACGAGCGGTTGAATTGCAAACACTATAACTTGGAAACGCGCTAACAAACCATGAACGCTGGAACCACTTTGTACGCTCTTCGTCATTTGATATTTATTTTTACGGTACGCTCTTGCCCGTGAGCCGGTGTTTGAGTTTGTGCCGCCTTTCCGGACGCTTGAAAGGAGCTTTTGTATGGTAAATGCATGCCTCTTCAGTAGTTTTATTAATATTGCATCCAGAACTCGCGTGTCACCGCGGTCAGAACCGGGGGAATGCAGATTTCTGCCTGACAGCGCATTCGTCGGTTCCTTCTAGGTTTTCGTTTTTCTTTCTTGGGTTGTTTGTTCTATGTGAAAAAAAGCGTGTTCCTAACGAAGAGAGCTTGTGTTATGCAAGGATAACAGTGCAAACAACGGTACCGACATGGTGCAGGCAAGCGGAATATCGCGTTTAGTTTTTTTTTTTTCTATACAGCGAGTTTGCGCTTATATCGCTTCTCTACAGCTTGAACTGTTCTCGTTAATGTATTTTTCACGGTGCCGTGCTGGTGCAAACTTCGCTGCATTCGCGCAATCTTGGTAAATGTTAGCGATCATTCAATATTGTAAAAAAAAATTTTTTACCAGATTTACTGTTTGTTTACTTTGTTTCTGCGTATAGCTCCTGCGACGTTATGCAACGGTTTGGAGCATGGCGCTCGTGCGAGGATGTGCGTGTGGCAAGACGATAAATCGCATTGTAGGAACGAAAACGCAGTTGTGATACAATGTATAAATACCAAAAATGCCACAATATATGTCGCAGAGGGTAGGAATTCTGAACTGAATTCAAAATGAAAGCTCGGGATGTCCTTAGCTGCACTTAAAAGCTATAATGATGCTAAGTAGATTACCATTTTTTATGACATGACAACCCTCTGAGGAATGTTCCCTTTCGGTAAGTTTTAAGGACACTTTACGAAACTAACGAGTTGTGTGAGCGCACATTGCTCACTACGGTCGACTTGCTTACCGCCTTCCACCTCCATTACACGCGAATGGTGCGAGCTATAAGCCAGTGTCGACGCGAACATCTCCTGAGGCCATTTGATAGTCGACCTTTAAGCTTTAAGTTTCTCTAATCATGCCAAACTCATAAGCTGTTGTCGTACTCAGTAGTGTTGTTATACTCTCATTGATTCATTGGTTGATTGATCGACTGCTTGATTGATATGTGGAGCTTAACGTCGCGAAACCACCATATGAATATGAGTGACCCCGTAGTGAAGGGCTCCGGAAATTTCAACCATCTGGGGTTCTTAAAGTGCACCAAAATATGAGCACACGGGCCTACAACATTTACGCATCCATCGAAATTGAGTGTTTTTATACTTTCTTTTCAATATCATATAATGTAAACTATTTGGTAACAGGAAATTGTCCTCGATGATATGTGGGGTTTAACGTCCCAAAACCACCATATGAATATGGGAGACGCCGTAGCGGAGGGCTCCAGAAATTTGGACCACCTGGGGTTCTTTAACGTGCACCCAAATCTGAGTACACGGGCCTACAACATTTCCGCCTACATCAGAAAGGAAATTGTCCTCCACAGATCGGTCGGAAAATGAATATGCCGAAAAAACAGAGGCTAACTTCAGTACTTTTATTTAAAAAAAACAAGAAATATAAAGGACACTTGAGCGTCGGCTTCGAGAGTTAAACGTGATAGCATCATCGGGCCATTGTGCGCAAAGCCTTGTTAAATGCTAGCCTCGCTTCGTTTCCGCGTGCCGTCGTCAAACGTGCTGTAAAGACACGTGCTGTATGAAAACGTGCTGTAAAGCTATCTTAAAATTCATCCAAGTAAAATTGCCAAGAGCTCACTCAGCCATAACTGTTCGGTTTGTGAATACGTTCGCACTATGAAAATCAGTCCTTGTAAAATAAATAAACTGAAATGAGACAATGTTGGATACTTGGTCACAAATTATGGGAAATAAAAGCGCACGAACGAATGGGGCGAAGGTAAGTTTAAGACTACACAAGCACTGATCTCACCTAATGATTTATTACAAATATATAGATTTTTAAACGCTCAAGATAGAGCATAATGGCTATCCAGAGAGAAGCAGTGAAAGGACCATACGAGTGCAAAAAGTAAAATTACCCTGGCAAAATTACGCACGCATGACAAAGAGCAAGTAAAAACAAAAGAACCACTGATTAGCTTTACTTCTTTTTTTTAAGGAAATCAATGTTCGCTTGACACCTGACTCTAGCTCCTTCTTTGTTAACGAAGAAAGTCTTCACGAATATTCTTGTCGTCTTATCACCGTGTGTCAACAGCACTACCTCAACCCTGAACAGGCTCCTGCACTCACAGAGTTCCTCAAAATTAACTAGAGGGCACTCTGGTGCTGCGATCGTTCAGCGACCGTGGGAATGATAGGTAGTACACACATTTGCCTAGTCTTCGTACTTGTGGGCGGCGAATCACTTTTGCAATTTCGTTTATTGCTGCGTTTCGATTTTGTTTTGAAAAAAAGATTCGGCCTTTTTGACCTTCCTGACCCAATTTGGAAAGGTAAGTCCAAACAAATAGGGCGGTGAAGCGCCATTGCCGAACATTTGCTGTTTTTGTTTTGCGAAAAAAAAGCTTTAAGCCATATGAACACACACGGGGCTAAAGGCAGGCCAGAAGTACGGAGATTAGACAAATGTGTGTACTACCCATCATTCCCATGCTCGTTGAAGCGCCGTGCGTTGCAGCTCCCATAGACACTATAGCACCAGAGTTCCCTCTAGTAAGTATTGTAGGCAACTCTATGCCTGCACACACACTTGTGGCAGTGCTTAGGCAGATTGCCATGCGCACAGATCTTCATAGATCCAGAGTATTTTATTAGTCGCACGTAGAGGCTGTGCCTCATTTGCCCTATCTACACTTTCCTACATGATAAGGGTATATTTTATACTATACGCCATACACTTTCAGTGTCCGTGGAGTATGTCGGGGCACTCGAAGATAGTGGACAAAGGCATCGCTATGCCAAGGCTCGGTGCTGCGATCAAAAAATCGTGTAGGCATTACGTGAAAAAGAAAAAACGTTTTTTCGTGAAGATGCCTTGCTTTTAGGCAGCCAGGTTTTCGATTCTTATTAAAATTTCAGTCTGCGAAGAGTTAGTGCTACATACTACGAAGAAACATCAATGCGTAAACCAAGCATGGTCGAAAAGTCTGTTGTCATGTTTTTCAAGCACACAATAGCGCATAGACTAAACAAACGCGGCATCACACTACGAAGTTAAGGTACTCTTTTCAACGAAAAATAAGTGTGGTAAGCTGAGGCTGCTCGTGAACACAAGGTGCGATAAAAATACATCAGGGTGAATAAATGCGTTCTGAACCGTAGGAATGCTTCATTGCCCTGTACACGGGGAGTAGTATACAAAATACCCTCATCTTGTAGTAAAGCGTATAGACGCGTGCACTTTTGAAGGGAACACCTGCGTACACAGCGTGTTTAGATTTCCCTCGTTTACAGTAGCATAGTGGCTATTACTTGCATACGACTGCTGGTTGTTGACGTATGCATGTGGGAGGCAGTGGCCAGATACTGCACCAGGGTGGCCAATCCTTCTCCGGTGAGGGAGTGCGTTACCGGCGGTGGTAACCGGTGAGGCCACACTCCAGGCTTCTTAATGCCGTTCCATCACCACGCGGATTCTTTTTTTTATCCGGGTGGGTTTTTATCCGGTTAGACAGGATAACCGCTGGTCATTGAGGGTAACTGACTGGATTCCTAGAGAAGGCAAGCGGGTTAGGGGGAGACAGAAGGTAAGTTAAGCAGATGAGATTAAGAAGTTTGCGGGTATAAACTGGCAGCAGCAAGCACAGGACCGAGTTAACTGGCGGAACATGGGAGAAGTCCTTGTACTTCAGTGGGCGGGGTAAGGCTGATAATGAGGATGATGATAATGATGATGATGATTATGGTTGTTGCTGAGAGTTCTGACTCCTCTTGACAGATTGATGGCGAGCACAAAGACTGTTTCCTTAGCCATTGGTTGTTACAGTGCCGACAATATTGATGGTTTTCATTCGAGTGTCCCATTTAACAGTAAACCGTACTGTATACAGGGCAAACGGGGCGTTGTATCTAGTACGGCTAAAAAAAAACTCTGTAGATCACACTAAGATATGCGAGTATGCCAATCTGCTTTCGTACTACCACAAGCATGCGTGCTGCTCGGACACAGTGATCAAACGACATGGAAACTCGTGCAAGCTCCTAGATTAGAGAAAAAAGGACAGTCATACGTCAGTCTAGAATTATTTTTTATTGAAGGAAAAGTAAATGTAATGACTGCTATGTTTGTTTGACTTGCTCTCTTGTCGGCCCTGCGCAGTTCGCTCAGGGCAATTTTTCTTTTGGCATTGTTATGGCTCCTCTGTGAAAATCTACCATATTTATCGTGAGTGTACAAATAATCTCTATATCCTAATATATTCCTAGTTGACAGTCAGCGCCTGTGTTGAGTTATATACCTACCTTAATCCTCTTTTGTTAACGCGCTGTTTTGAATGCGACCATGTTGAAGAGCTCGTTTCGCAGAGCTTTTGGTATCGGTGTCGGCGTCATTTGTTGTGATCGGAAAATCAGTAACTTGTCTGTGAGACGCCGGTGAAGAAGTGAAACAACTTTATTTGGTTCATCATATGCGTGTGTAAAGTTGACGTCACCCAGCTAGGCCCACTTAGGGGATGGTCCCGTTAAACCAGACTGCCTTCGCACAGACCCTCTCGACTGCCAGGGTTTTAGAGGTGAGGTCGTGGGTCTTAATGATCTTTTTCTTATTTCTTCTTGGTGTAACGTTGTACCGCCAAAGGCGCAGCCCCACAGGACATGTGGTGGCCGAATAATCAAAAAAGATACAAGTAATATAAATTATTAATAATCCTAGGTTTGAGTGAGGACGAACCCGGGCCGTTTGCGTGGGAAAAAGGTATTCTACAACACAACCACGCGTCTCTTCAGAGGAGCAATGAAAATATGTTCGTGCACCTGAAATTACTGTGAAAATCATTTTAATGGTTTAAAACCGCACGTGTCATGTATGCAGGCTTCACAATACAACCCGCTACATCGTTTTGATATTGCCTAGTACCAGCCTACATTCAGTGCCATCGCACGCCAGAACACATTTTATCATGTCGAATTGAGCTTTAGAGCCGGCCATTCAACACAAAAGACGCACACGTCATTGCATGTATTATCTTAAGACCATGCACATAGTGGGCGCATGGCAAGTTCTAAAACATTTCACGTACATAATTGAACGCGGTTTAAAATATGGTATACATTACACGAAATGCAGCCATAGGTGAAAGCTTCACTCACACAAGCCACTTGGAACTTTATAAGTTACGCTGTCGTAACCCACAACTTAAAATTTTAGAGTAACCTCATAGAATAAAAGTATGCACTAAGTGATTAAAGTAATCACTAAGGACATGACAACACTATCGCATTCAACCCTTGAAAGCGAAGCTTAAACAGAAGCTTTTTTCCACAGTGTGCCACTAACTACAGCCCAACTTTCAGTGTTTCTTCTTACCGGTTTTTTTAATCATCGGTTCGCTTCGAAAGTTATAGCCTGTCTTCGCCAGATCTGGAAAGCGCCTTTGCATGGCCTCAACCCACGAGACGGCTTTTTGCTCTCCTATAGCCGAGTACCAAGTACTCGAAATCGTTAAGCATTTTTTTTTCTAAACACAGATGCTTTCACTTTGTCTCTCAGCCAAGCTAATTTCAAGCCTCGTTTGAATTGCTAATAAGAATTAGTCATGCTAATTAGCAGTAACCAAAGCTGGCTTATCAGTTTACACTGGAAGCATTTTCGGAAAACAATTATGACCCTCATAATTAAAAGCCGCTGGTGGGTAATTAAAACTGAAAGCCGCTTTTGCTATTTTGATGTATATAGGCTCACAGCACAATTTCAATATTTCCTAAAGCACTTACAGTAAAAAAACGCTAGGCCTGCACGGAAGGCGCGGCATACTCACAGCAATAGCTCGAAGTGCATTCTTTCAAAGCCTTTTTTTTTTAACGCTCTTTGGGTCTCTGCTAATATCGCACTCACACGTTAGCCACTTTGCCATAATTCATCATAATTTTTTTGTAGTTGGGCTAAATTCTAAATTTAGCACAATTGGGATCCCACATGGCAGATGCAAAGACCTCTTCTATCATGCGCCAATGGGAGAGGCTTTCACCCTTCATCATTCTTCGAAGAAGCTTGGCGCCCATTACTTACTTGCAAAAACTTTTGCACATTTTTTTAAGATGTTGCTGACGACAATGAAGAATTGTAAGAGAAGGTTTAGTAACGATGTTGGAGCAATCGCCAACCCACTCGTTACGCAATTCGTATTGTATGACACCTGGTTGCTCATTCGCTGTTCTAAAACACTTAGTTACACATATTAAAGCGATTCTTTTCCCGACATCACCCCTGCCGAAAGCCAGTTTGCCAAGAATTTCAGGTAGCAGCGTTGCCCTGTGATAGAATAGCAGGCTGGCACGCAGCGGGCTCGGGTTCCAGTCTCATACTGCCTTTGGTGCTTTTTATACTTACTTTTTTCTGATTTTGAGTGACAGTTGTTACGGACACCGGTGGTGGCGAGGGCGGGCAACTACGGCGCACGAGATCCTTGTATTATCATAACAGCTTTCGCTGTCAAACTATATAAGCTTGTAACTTTATGTCAAATATGTGAAGTACAATATGACCTGATGGTTCAGTTCTGCTTTTTTGTGCTTTCTAAAGAGCGAAATTTTTTAATTTTTTTAACACATTGATGACTGTTACGAAATCATCAAGCCACAGCCAACACAATTTCTTTCATACCACTCTGTTTACCGCATACTCGTCTGAACCGGCGCACCTACAAGCCGTGTAGAAATTGTTTCTCAACTCGATAACATGTTAACGTACATTGTTTTAAGGAAGTTCTAATTATTCCGCGTTCTTCAGCATTCATAGATGCAGATTTGAGTGCACGTTAAAGAACCCTAGGTGGCTGAAATTTCCGGAGGCCTCCACTAAGGCCTCTCTCATTATCATATATTGGTTTTGGGTCGTTACACCTCACATATCAATCAATCAACCAATCAATCAATCAATCAATCAATCAAGCAAGCAAGCAATCAATCAAGCATTTATAGGTGTCTAGATACCGGATTCGGGACAGGCTGTTATCGAAGCGTGAGAGAACTATGTTAGGGTCAGTTTATCTAATGTTAGAAAGCGCGTCGGTGAAACACTGCAGTACACCCGCTCGGCTGCTGACTCCAAAGTTTTTGTTTATTGTTTATTCACAACAACAAGTTGCGAGGATGACCAGGCAAAAAAGCTGCATTGAGCAGCTTGAGGGAAACCTGGCCACCTCATACACTGGACAGCTTCACAGCGGTCACATAAAAACATGGTATACATCATGAATGAACTAACTTAAAAAACACAAAAACAGTAAATATCCATGGTCGGAATAAATAAACAAGGTCATTATAGAAACAGTTGAAAAAAAGGGGAAAAAATAAGCGAAGTGCTAGAGACAGAGAAAAGGACAAACAAATAAGCCCTTAGTAGCACAAGCAATCACATAAATACGTCGCGTGACCAGGTTTGACCCCGGCCACGTTGGTCTAATTTCGGCGAACTCGCAATTCGACAGGCACACGCACTCCGTGATGTCACTGCACGTTAAAATAACCCAACATGGTCAAAATTTCTGCAGCCCTTCACTACAACGCCTGTTGATGATATGTTGGGTTTAACGTCCCAAAACCACCATATGATAATGAGAGACGCCGTAGGAGAGGGCTCCGGAAATTTCGACCACGTGGTGTTCTTTAACGTGCACCCCAATCTGAGCACAACTGCCAACAAAATTCCCGCCTCCAGCGGAAATGTAGCCGCCGAAGCTTCGATTTTCCCCCGACCTGCAGGTCAGCAGCCGAGTACCTTAGCCACTAGATTACCGTGGTGGGGCATACGACGCCTGTCATAATTATATCGTGGTTCTAGAAGTCGTACTCTTAATGTGATTATATTATTATTATTATTATTATTATTATTATTATTATTATTATTATTATTATTATTATTATTATTATTATTATTTTAATAATAATGTTAATAATATTTTTCTTCATCGCTATTCTCTACGGACAAGCCAATACCTGTCAGTAATTTTCAACAAATCATTATCAACATCAACTGTTCCATCATCGTGGAAAATTGCACAAGTCCTTCCACTCCACAAATCACGTAGTAGGCAATCTGTAAAAAACTACAGGCCTATATCATTAACCTCTCACTCATGCAAACTACTGGAACATATTTTATTCAAACACATCATCAATTTTTTTGAAACTAACAATATTCTGTCCAATGCACAACATAGTTTCCGGCGTGGATTTAGTACCATAACTCAGCTGACAGAATTCACTCATCACATATCTATAGCTCTTGACTTAGGTCTTCAGGTGGACGCATTATTCATAGACTTTTCTAAAGCCTTCGATACTGTCATCCATTCAAAACTTCTATATATAAACTCAATCTCTTACTAAAAAACCAATCGCTTGTTCAGTGGATTAGAAGTTTCCTTTCAAATCGTAGCCAATACGTATCATTTAACACCTTCCATTCATCTAAAGCACGTGTATCTTCCGGAGTGCCCCAGAGATCCGTGCTAGGGCCATTACTTTTTCTGTTATATATAAATGACATACCCGACACAGTTTCCACTAAAATTCGTCTTTACGCTAACGACTGCGTTTTATATCACGTAATAAATTCACCTGATGATCATCATACACTCCATACGTCGTTCTTAAACTTTTGCAGGTGGTGCCAAAATTGGCAGATGAGCATTAATTTTCATAAGACAACTGCTATGTGTTTCAGTAGACAGAAAACCCCATCTGTGTTTGATTATTCTTTTAATAACTATGTAGTGCAGCAGGTCTCACAATATAAGTACCTTGGTCTCCTTTTCACTACTAACTTATCTTGGTCTAGTCACATCGATACAACATGCAACAAGGCTCTGAAGAAACTTGGATACCTTAACCGCTCACTACGTTTAGCCCCAAGGGAAACAAAACTGCTTACATACAAAACCCTCGTACGACCGATCCTTGAGTATGGAGCCACTGTATGGTACCCTTATAAAATCACTGACATAAAAGGCGTTGAATCCATCCAGAAAAAAGCTATTCGATTCATTTACAGACGCTATGATCGTAATTTTTCACCATCATGCCATCTAGCGCAGCTTGGTCCATCATCACTTTCTAAAAGACGAGACATCGAGTCTCTGAAACTTTTTCACTCTTTATTTATTTCACCGCAATATTCATCACACAACAACTACATAACACCTGCCAAACCATCATCCAACAGAAACAGCCACGCACTTAATGTATTTGTGTTTCATCCTCATACTGATTTCTTCAAATACACCTTTTTTCCTCGATGTATTGAAATATGGAACCTCATACCAGGTCACATTCGGTCTTTGCAGAAAGATGAATTTTTGAAGGCATTAAAAGACGGTGTGCTGTAAATCTTTCATTGTTTGTATAACTCTGTTTGTAAAATTTTTGTATTTCTATGATCTGCCAATGTACTTGTGTATTCATCTGTTTTGTTTTGTACCTTTTTATTATTTCTTGCTGTGTGCCCACTCCTGCGATAGCCCCATAACGGGGCTGCAGTATTTCAAAATAATTAATATATAAGTTATTATTATTATTATTATTATTATTATTATTATTATTATTATTATTATTATTATTATTATTATTATTATTATTATTATTATTATTATTATAAAATATCTTGGTGTGTTCGTCGATAGCAACCTGTCCTGGAATGATCATTTGGCTTACATTTGTGACAGACTACGAAAACTCTCGTGGTTACTTTTCAATATTAGATCAATTGCACCCACCAATATTAAAGTGACAATCATGCTTCCTCTTGCGTATAGTATCCCACGATATGGCATCACTTCAGTTGCTTTCTGTTCCTCGTGATGGCAGCGTTGGGTTGACAACATTCTAAAAAGTATGTTGAAATCCATTGTGTACAATCGTTCCTCAACAGACAATATAAATTTATCTTCTCTACTTCGCCGGTCGTCTTTCAAAGCGTTCTTTAACCAAACTGTTGTATTACGGCATTTTTGGGGCTCTCAGTTCAAAGACGAATGCATTGCCGCTCGTATATTTAGAAAAACTTCCCGCTTTTCTGTACCATTCGTCAAAACACAATATGGCAAAGCTACTAGAAAGGTCTCTGTCCTTACCGTTTAAATGACATCCCCGACAGTGTTTTTTCGGCAACGACTAAACGCAGTCTACAAAAGAGTCTAAGGTCACTTTTAATGCTGCATCAGTTATCGCATTATGGGTAAAATCTGTTTAAAATTTTTCAATACTTATCTTCACATTTCTGCTGTTTTGGTATTGCTTTCGCTAATTCGATTCTTGATTGTTATTGGGTTTAAATGTAGCGTAAATCAGTTACACGTATTCTTTCTCTGAATGTTTACATGAAAAGCTTTTCAATATGTATGTAATCTCTTGTTTGCCGATGTGCCGGGCCAAGTCGTCCAAGCCACCGTCTAGCTTTGACAGTCCTGTTATTTGTTTTGTACAACTCAAGATGACAATAAAGATTATATTATTATTATTATTATTATTATTATTATTATTATTATTATTATTATTATTATTATTATTATTATTATTATTATTATTATTATTATTATTATTATTATTATTATTATTATTATTATTATTATTGCATTGAAAGAATCTGCTATTACATCACATTCACGTTCTTGATGTATTGTGATTCACCTCTAGTTCTTCTCAATTAACGTTTTTTTTCTTAATGTCACCTCGATTTTCCGAAGCGAATAAAATAATTATATATCCTAGTTATGGAAGTCATTTTTTTCTACTAATCCAGTGGGAGGTCTCTTTGTTCTGGGAATATTTTTAAAGGGACAGGAAAGAGTACAATTTCACATTCAAATTTCACTTAATAGGACGCAACACCTACAGTGCCCTCCTTTAGTTTCCATAGGCAATAGGCAAGATTTATTTATTTATCTATTTATTTATTCATTTATTTTTATTGCCCTCATGGTCAAGAAACATTTATTAGTGTAGTGGGTATTACCTGAAAAGCTCAAATAAAACAGTGCAAATATTGAAAATAAAACAATACTATAAAAAGACTCGGTTAACATCAACATTTGTCCAAGTTATACAAATATAGTATTTTTTGAACAAAAAAATAAAAATAAACAGGAGAAAAAGGTACAGGTAACAGACTTCGCTGGTTAAGCAGTGTTGACTAATATCTCGTGAAAGAGTTTGCAGTCAGTGCTCGTTGCGACCCTTGAGTGAAGGTGCTTTCAGTCCTAAAACGTACGGGGAATAAACGTCTGAAAGAAAGACTTAGTGTGACATGATGCAATCTCTACCTTATTATGATGATCAGCATGATTTGAAATGTACAGATGCCGGAGTATTAAGTCATTATTAAGTGCTGGATGACAGATAATTATGTAAAGCAGCTAAAGACCCGCGATTTTTATTCGGTGAGCCAATGAAATAAGTGATAAGTCATTTTTCATTTAGGTTATACTTGCAGTGCGGTCGTAGGTCGATGGGATGAACCTATCTGAGTAATTTTGTACTGGCTCCAGAGAGGTGATAAATTTAGCACAATTCGGATCACACATGGCCGATGCAAAGACCTATCCTATCCTGCGCCAAAAGGAGAGGCTTTCACCCTGCAGTGGGCGTACTCAGGCGGGTGATTATGAGATAATAAGCAGGGTCAAATGTTATGCGTATATTGTCATGCGGCCATGGGCAGTATTAGAGACCGCATTATTTGCGATGCGTAATAATATGAAAATTACTACATATATTTTGTGCCAAATTTATTTGCCATATGCATTCACCAATATCAATTGAGCAGCCATTTCGTGTGAACTGTTTTATATATGCGATTTTCTTTCACGTATAGTGGGAGTAAGTTTAGTCAGCACAGTATTAGAGTTCAAAATTTTCAGTCGCTTCATGAGTAAAAGTTATGCGCGGCAATGTAGTACGCAGCTCATGTACTACAAAAATTATGTATTATAAGTTATGCTGAGTTAACAACTCGTGGTACAACTTAGGTACTGAGAGTTACTACATTTTCGCACATAAATTTAAACCATTGAGCTTCATTGTTTTTATTTCTTATTTGCATGCATATCATTTTAAGCTATAAGCCTCATTTGATATTTCTTGACCTTCTCGTTCTTCATTAGCATAATGTTTGTTCTATATCCTGTAATAGAGCGAATTTCTCTCACGCCATGGTATCAATGCGGGAACTTGTCTATGTGAACGCCAAAATTGACATGCCTAAAAACCGTATTCACTGGGTCCTGACGAAGACAAACACTTTCGTCAAAACATTGATTCAGGTGGCGTTGCTTCGCCATGAATTTCTAATCATTTTAGAGCTTGAGTCGTCGCCTCATGTTTGGTTTTTCTGCAGTATTGTATAAATTTCGTAGACATCTTTCATCTTGCGGTTTCCATTATGATTGACGCTACTAATAAGAAAGCTCAAAATAAATTAAGTAAAAAAAGCTTGCTCTTTTGAAATATTGATATTTTTGAGTGATTGGGACAGACTTCATGTAACTTTACGAAAAAAAAATGGCACAGCATTTGAAAGCGATGAACCTCCATACTTCCAAGATTCAGGATACTTGCACAGCTAGACGAATCTACAGCACTTTCATTTTATCATTCTGTATATCACTTCATCTTCAGAAATAAGGGAAGGTGATTTTTTTCTCCACAGCAATACCTCTCAAAATACGTTCCAGCTTAGAGACCAATAACCGGAAAGCTTCCAGATCATAGTAAAGCAGATAAGAAAAGCAAGGCACTCTACAAACGATCCCTTCACACTTAAGCGAAATAAACTCTCGCTCTGACAGCACACTTCTCAACGAATTCCGGCGCAGATGTTTGTCACTCGAATCGAAAGAGTCAATACACGTTCATTCAGAGAAATTCCTTCCATTCACGTCCGTGCCACGCTCCCAAAACAGGGAGCCACAAAATAACAAAACTAAAAAAGGAAGGATTCCCTATCAACTGCTCCCCATTGACGCTTTCTCTTCTTTCATTGTACTCCACCTTCTCCACTCCCTAAAAGAGGAAACGCGTTCCTTCGTCTCCGCCAGGCGTTTTTCCTCGTTCCCTTTCCCAGATTCCCCAAATGGGAAGCGGCGTGCCCGCGAAACCACTTCCTTCTCGTACGACGCTCTCTGGCGCTCTCTTCCTCGTCACTATACCACCCTCTCCCTCATTTGACCCAGTTCTATCCGCGGCCGCGTGCGGTCTCTGGGTCAAGGCTCCCGTTTCACGAATTCTAGGTCGACGGCTCTCACAGGACGTCGACTGCAGGCGAGGATCACAAAGAGCCGAAGCAAGACACAAAAAAGCACCACCTGGATGGGAAGCCCCGAGCTTCGGCAAACAGCGCGTGCGCGGAGCGTGGTGGTGCGCGCTAGCGCGGCAGCGACGACCCGGATATCCTCTTTTGTGTCCTGTCCTGGCTGTCAGTAACGACTCCACCGCAACAGTACCGTTCATTGTTCCAAGCGATCACTGGCTTCGATGTCGTTAGTTTACTTCTACTTTTCTTTTTTTTTCGTGGAAAAGCGCATGCGGTGTGGTACGCTATAGTCTACGAAATGGGGAACAGCTACTGCATACCTTTTATTTCAGAACACGCGCAGAGCAGCCGGTGGCTTGACGTGCTGGATGGGTTTTATAGAGTAATGGGAGCTGCTACTCTAGATGAGGTCAGACATGCATACGCACTGATTTGGGAACACGCCAACAATAGCCTTAGAAAGTAGGTCAATGGGAGTGTCTAGAAGGTATTGTTGTCAGATGGTCGCTTTAAAATGTATTGTATTTAAGGGCGAGATAGGCCTTGGATGGTGTTTGTCAGGTTTTTTAAGCGCTTGCTACAGTTCTGTTGGACCTCGCTACTCCTAGTCAGTCTGGCAAGTTGTCTATAATAACCTCACCTAAACTAGCCCAGCGAGCTTGTCTCTATAATAGAGTACTATAGAGGAAGCAAAATACGGATAGAAGATGTTAAAAAGAAGGAATGTTAACCAGTCCTAGTCCGCTGGGCTCGCTCATGGTATAGGGCAATAGCATGAGATCTAGTTAGTAACAAAATATATTATGAAAACCTGCAGGTGAATCACGCCTTTATATTCGGTTTCTACTTCAGGTTAGCAGTGCTTGCCTGCATTCGCAAACCGAAAGCTAAAGTCTGCCTTCAGCTTCCGGTTTCAACATAGGGTTAATGCTAACGCTACTATGCACATAAAATTGCTGAGTTAAGACAGATTTTTCTTTACTATACTGCCTGAATCAAATTAGCTAATTTGTGCAAGAAGGCTTCCTATCTCATAGACTACCTTATGAGCCAATATATGCAACGTATGGCATCGCTTGCGTCGGCCAACTATAGGTTACCGTTGCAAAACGACACGTTCATTTCTAAAGAGCCCATAAAAAGTAAATTGATCCATTCAACGATGTGGAGAAGCACAAGCTTTGACGGCCGCATGCGTTCGGACAAGATTAACTAGCTTCAAGAAAGGTAAGGTAACTCCGACATACAGAGACAAAGAAAAGTAGCAGAGGAAGCGTAAGATCCGTAAAATAACAGAAAGTTCGTCAAGTTCGCAGTGTTTCATCATAAAGTTTGCGAAATTGTGCAAACAGGAAGGGGAGGGGAGAAGGGGTCGAAATCGCCTCCCCCCTCAGTGCCATTTTGGGCCGTCTATTTCGTCTCTTGCGTTTGTATGCACGTGACTAGCATGGTCATTCACTGGGTTTGGACTGAACCAAAGACGACTTTGATGCTGCTAATACGCAAAGCAAATGTTTATTGTAGAGTCTTCATAGGAATATATCCATAACAATGTATCTCCATAAACGCGCGTACTCAAATTAACGCGATTAATATTTTGTGACAATCTGCAATCGCTGATAGAAACAAGCCTGCTGTTTTATCAAGCGAGATATGCAGTATCCTAGCAGTAACTGTTTGGCAAGACAATGTACACGGCTGCGATTCCTAAATCCCTTTGCTGGGCTTGCAACCTTCAGAAATTACGCGTTGACTCTTTTGAACGCACACAATGAATCATGTCGACTACACGAGCATCCATTCTGGAAACATACAGGCTTAATTCTCATCTAGAGTATCAAGCTCTTTCAGCACACCCATCCTCTTCATGTAAAACCGAGAAACACTATAAGCACGCCATGTCTCTAACATCAAGAGTGCTACTTCTAGATAACCCTGAGTGCATTCGCCCGCGCAAAAAGAAAATGTCCACAAGGCACCGTTCCATGATGAGCTATCTAGCTCGCTGAAGGCTGCGTAGGTCTAGAGCGTAATTGAGTTCCGCTGCAGCAAAGAGCAAGGTGGGTGGTGAAAGATTAAATTCTTTATGCGGCCGTTGACTGTCGGCAGTGAGCTTTTGCTGCCGCCATAAACGTGATGGGCGTTTCATACGAACTACGTTGCTAAGGGGGTGTTGGCTCACGGGAGACCTTCGTTACTCCATTACATCGTTAAGCTGCTTTAACTTTGCGTACAGCCGGCAATTTTTTGCTTTACCGGAGTTCCCGAGGTGAGACGCAAAGGCTTTCGAAGCGTTCTTGCGAGATTCCCACGCTTAACAACGAGGTTCTTAGCGGTAGCTCGTGGTTTTCCCTTATGGTCCTACTACAGTTCACTGCTCCTGGCCGGAGCGGTTCTCAATTGATGCTCTAAAGTGTATCCGTGGTGAAGTGTCGTATGTGCAAAGCCTCTTCAAGGATAGACAGTCTGGCGATAACAAAATTACTCAGCACTTTCCAAATATTTGATACATTACCTGTGCATAATTGATAAATATTGGAGAAACCTTAAGTTTCGCCTCTAAGAGCTGAACGCGAAGGTGGCATCCTGTCCCTATTGCGTACTTCATTTAGCCCAATCTTTTTATTGCCTGATTTCACTGGAGAATCTTGAATTGTGTATTACTACAGCGTAATCTGAAAGTGGCGTGTGTCAATGCAGCTTTCACTAATGGCTTCATCCTGTGTAATGAATAGCATGCTTTCAACAATTAGCAATTACGCACATAAAAGGTTTTGGAACTCTTTATGCTATCACTATACGTGGTCTGAAAGAAATACACGCAGTAACATGTGTGCTTTTTGTAAGGGGTCAATGGCTTTCAATCACAAAGTCATTATGATAATCACATCTTCTGACGCACTATGGCAATGTATGCTGGTAACACGCAATACTACAGTTATATTAGATGTTGTATTGTGAAGCCTTTACACGAGATGTGTGTTTTTTATAAAACATGAGTGCTGTTTCACTACATTTCCTGCAGAGGCGTGGATCAATCCTAGTAAGCTGTGACGTTACGCATCTTAGTGTTACCGTGCTCCAAAGTGACCTCGCGAAAAGGCGTTTGACCGCCTGTCACACGACTTGTTGCTTTCATTACTTGAGCACTCGTTTGTAGGGAGTTTGATCAGCGACGGAGTACGAATCTTTTAGACAGGATGCACGACGACATTGGTGATAAACAAAAATGCCGGTGAGCGTATGCCTGTTGTGCGGTGAGTGAGACACGGGTGCCTGCTATCACCCCGCTTCTCGTCATTTTACAGCGATAGCTGTCACAAGATCACAACTCGGGTCACGCGCAGTTGTCCACCGCTGCCGGTGTCCGTAACTTCATCACGCGAAGTTAGAAAAAAAGAACCTAGCGTTAATGACACAGTGGGGCTCGAACCCGGGTACATCGAGTACGAGCCCGGTATTCTACGACTGAGCTGTGCCACTTTTTTTTTATTCACGGTTAAACAACACACACGGGGTGCTAAGATAAAGACATTACAATACACAATGAACTTTAAAAAAGTAACTACGGCTGTCAAGGATTACTATAACACATCGCGTCCTAGAATGCCTTTATGGTCAGTATGGCATCTACCTTTTCTAACCATAAGGGTACACCTTCGTCTGTTCTTGCTACTTTGAAAAACCTTGAAATACTTTCTTTAATATACTCTTTCAGGGTCACAGTGAAGGCCAGCCATTATAGAGCGCCGTATACTGTGCAAGGCAGTCATCATGATAAAATCGAACGGTAATCCATCATCATTCTCTATTGCCCAATACTTGATTTTACGAGGGTCTAACGAAAACTCTTTTTTAATTGTCATTTGTAATACGTCCCAAAAGTAAACTCCTTCTCGACAGTGCAGGAGAACGTGGTCAATAGTTTGCGGTTTCTTACAAATTAGACAGTGTGATCCCCAAAGCATATTAAACCTACGCTCATCTGGGAAGGTTGTTACCGGAAGTGTTCCGGGGTGTAATTTAATAAAGAATGTTTTTGCACTTGGAGCTGCCGGTATTTTTTTCAAATCGTTTGAGTACATTCTGACCATTGCGTACTGTATATAGTGCTCTGTACAGTGGGACGGGGAGCATAGTGTCACAAATATTTGTACAGTTTTTTTTCCAACAGACCACAGGTAGTCAGTCGAAAAACATACATACAAAAATCGCACGCTAGCCACAACTGGTAACATGACTACTCACAACAAACTCAGGCAATTGACTACTTAGTCTTGTTTGACAAACTGTTAGTAGGAAAGGATCTCTTGTCTCGCGGAAAAAGAAAAATCTATTTACTTAACTGTATGATAAACATATGTCATAGCCCAAGGCCTCCACACTTCAGTCGTCTAAGCAAATTTGTGCGACTGCACCTTTCATAGTTAGACCCCCACACAAATACTGGAAACACCTAATGTAGTTTTTGCAAATTGACCCGGGAACGGTACAGCACTTCCTTCACATACCATAGAAACACAAAAAACCAGTTGCATGCAGTAGCCCTAGCAAACATGGACAGATAAGTTGCATTCCACCTATTTGCTTTCTCTTTATTTCATTTGTTTTTTGTGCCCAATATTCATCATTACTTTTATATGACTCGAGCGGAACTGCCGTTTTTGTCCAATTATAGGCTGCGAAAATTTCTGTGGTTGAAGGACAATATTCATGCCAGAAGCCGAGGCATCTACACCAGTTTATGCGGCTTCCTGTAATTTCGGCGACAGATTTATAAACTCTCATTGATTCCTCAATACCTTCTTAGGAAGTGCTACAAATCGAAACATCATCAGCGTATGCGATCAGTTTGAACTCTGAGGATTGTACTCTAAACCCACTAATCATGTCGTTCTGCAATATCGACTGACGTAATGTTTCAATGTAGATGCAACACAACAGTGGACTAACAGGGCAACGTTGACGCACTGAGCGTTCAATTCTAATGGTGGGGGAGAGGCAATGTCTTAATAATTATTGGTCTTGTACTACCATTTATATAAGCCATGGCTACACCATCCTTAATTAACTTACTAACAATAGTGTGCTCCAATACTGCAAACAAAAAAGCGTGGGCAACGCAATCAAACGCTTTCTCCAGATCCAGCTGGAGTATGGCCACACGAGCTTGACTTACGTGAACAGATTCGAGCACGAACCGCCTCTTATGAACATTTGTTACTATGGATCGACCCTAAAATTCACACTTTTGTTGCGAACCGACGATATATCTTTTATTACTGACTCAAGTCTAGCCACCAAAATTTTCAATAATATTTTGTAGTCTACGTTTCTCAGTGCGATTGACCTGTACGATGTGACGTGAATGAGATTTTCGACTTCATCTGTCTTCGGAACCAGAACGGTACGTGATTCACCAAAAGATGGTGGAAATTTCTTTTCCTCATATGCTTTGTTAATAACGCCTGCAAGTATAGGAGACAATTCACTTTTCAAACACTTGTACCACTAGGCATAAAGACCATCTGGTGCCAAAGATTTGCTGGGATTTACCTTATCGATCGCCCGTTCAAATTCAGATGCAGATATAGATATTTCCAAACCGCTTTTCACTTCCTCACTGACCTGTGGCATGCGTCCTAAATATTCTGCTTTAAATCTTTCTAAGTTTACCTGCCTACACGCAAAAATGTTTTCAATATGCCTTGAAAATACGCATAAAATCCTGTCGGTATCGGTTACTTCATGACTATCCTTGTCTATTTTTTTCGATGGGATTCCGTCGAGCGCTCGTTTTTCCAAGCGCTAACTCTCTTTTGGCTGGCGTCTCTCCAGCAGCTAGAACCTCAGCCCTAACAAGAACGAGAGCACCGTGGTAACGTTCCTCGTCATGCAGTGCAAGTTTGTGCTTAATGTTGCGTTTGTCCATTTTGTACTCTCCCTGTTGTTTGCACTCCAAGACAATTAGTTTTCCAAGGTCATTCAGAGTTCTTTACCTTTCTTTTTCATTTCGTAACTCAATGTACAAGAACAATCAATATTTTTTCATTTTTATTCACATTGTTTTGAAAGTTTAACCTCATCATCCATTTTTATTTCAATAATGCAGTTTATTACCTGACCTTGCTGACCCGCAGGTCGCGGGATCACGTCCCGGCTGCGGCGGCTGCATTTCCGATGTGGGCGGAAATGTTGTAGGCCCGTGTGCTCAGATTTAGGTGCACGTTAAAGAACCCCAAATGGTTGAAATTTCCGGATCCCTTCACTACGGCGTCTCTCATAATCATATGGTGGTTTTGGGACGTTAAATCCCACATATCAATCAATCATTACCTGACCTAAGAAATATTCGTCAGTTATCAAAAGAGCATTATTGATCCACAGCTCCTATGAAATATTCTACCTTTCGTTTTCTCTCCCATATAACATTTAACTAAACAATGATCGCTGAAGTGTGTTGGGTAGATGATGATGATGATGAAAAACATTTATTATAAAAGAGAGAGGTACGGGGCCAAAGCATGACCCCGCTACATGGTCGGCGTCCTTAGTCCGGGACACCGCATGACGAGGCCCCTACTCGCGCCCGTCTTACCAGAGCCTGTTGAGACTCTAGTGATGAGCAGTTGAGGAGGGCAGTCTCTCATGCCTCTCGGGAAGGGGTAGGGGAAGGGGGTAGGTGGGGATTTTTCGGACATGCCCATACCATGTGGAAGATATCACACGTCTTCCCACAGTGTGGGAACCGCCCATCTGTGTTCGCATCGAAATGTTTTAGGATTGCAGGACAGAGTAGAGTACCTGTCTGCAGGCGCCTTAGAGTTCGCTCTTCCGCCTTACTCAGCCCCTTTGCAGGAGCCGGGTAAAGGCGGTGAGTCGCGATAATAGGTCAGAATTTCTTCGAACCGCAGCAGCGGTGTATTGGCCTCCGAATCATAAGAGCCAAGGTGAGGAGCCCGGTGGGTAAGCGCTCGGGCGGCCGCGTCAGCGGCCTCATTACCTCGTAACCTCGTAAGCCCTGATGGCCAGGAGCCCATACGATGCGTTTCGGAGCTGGATCAGCGAGAGCCCGTTTTAGAATTTGGCTGGCTAGGGGGATATGTTGGGTAGACAGCTCATATCTTACCGAAGGCTATTATTTCAAGCGACACGTAAATACGATCAAGGCGTGCATGGCTATTCCCCTGAAAATGTGTGAAGCGCACTTCCCGCGTTCCCTCCATACAGCCGCCTATGTCTACTAACTCGAATTCAGTAAATATACCTGCTAGCATCCTTCTACTTTGATCGTACATGGCACGTCCGTTTGATATTTTCTTTCTAATGTGAAGTGATATGTGAAGGAACGCTCAAACAGTGAGCGTTCCTTGCGAGGAACGCTCACTATTTTGAGCACTCTTCGCAAATGGTTGCTGCATAAATACATAGAATACGCCGCTGACATTCAATAAATACACAATCGCCGGAAACCAATCTACCAGAGGGGCAAAAGAAGGTATCCTGCTCTATCAGACCCGATAACTTCTTAATGAACAAGACACAGCCTGCAGACGTGCCTATTGCTTGACTTACGATTGCGTAATAACACACCCTAAACCTCAGCATCATGCCCCGGGCCTCTTCATCACCGTCTACTTTTGTATCTTGTACAGCTAGTACAACCAGATCATGATCCACGAGCAGCCTGTAGACGTCACTCTGTTCGCGCTTGGCGGCAAGACCTTGAACATGTTCGAGGTCTTGCCACCAAACAGTTTCGGTGCAAAAGCCATGTCTACACAGTGAAGAAGTTAGCCCGGGGCCTGATGCTTACCTTCAGCGTCTATAGCACAGAGCTAGACATCCTCGGAGCCTCCAGGTGGACCCGTGCCACTGGAGGACAATGGTGGCCTGTGTTTTTCCAATATCGCGTTGGGACACAGCCTTGTGCTAATGCATCGGAATGTAATCGCCTTCGCAGGTGGCCCATTTTCATGCTTCCACTAGTATTCTCTGTCGACACTGAAAGTTGTTTAGTTAATTCCACCAGCTCGGGCTACTTCGATGGGGTGCTTGTGTAGGCTTCTTCGGTTTGGCCGGCTGGCTTTAAATAATTTCCCCAGTGCCTTGTCAGCTTGTACTGTTGGTCCATCACCACCAGTTGGTGTGGCTGTACCTGTTGAAGAATGTGGGTTCACCACCTCACCTGCCCCTTTCGCCGCGTCTTCAGCCTCGGTCGCGTCCATCACCTACTCTGCTCTGTCTTCACCTTCAGCTGATCCGATAGCCGATGCGTACGTACGCATTCGCTCATCTTCGCTATGGCCGAACCGCCGACAATGTGAGCATCGGGCATCGGGGTACCTTACACTCTCTTCTAACATGGTTTGTACCTTGGAAGCGCACACACTGCATTGGCTAACCAGGTGCAACCACAAGTACCAGTTCACCGGCCACGCTGATTTGGAGCGGGATATTTTCTACCTTAACCCCACTCGTTAGCCTAAGAAGCACAGACCATGTGGTTGACCCCTTGTCGCTGACTCCTTGAACGCGCCCATGCTCTTGGGTGACGTGTATGACCTTCCCAAAAGCTGCCAACGCTGCTCGGACGTCTTCATCGTTGATGCCATACAGCGACCAATGAAGACGCAGCCGCACCTGCTTATCCTGGAGATCTACGAAGATGCAACGTCGCCACTTAAATTTCAGCTCCTTCACGTCCAGCAAGCGTTTCGTAGCGTCCGCCTTGCTCGTGGTGAAAGCCCAGACATGATTTATTTGGTAGGCCCCCAGCGCCAACACCTCCGGCAGCAGACCTGTAACGCTGAGTGCGTCTCGGAAATCTTCTTCTTGATACGGTCTGCCACGCACATTACCATGTAAAAACACAGTGTTTTGCGCGACGCGTTCCTTGGGCAGTGGTGGCAAAATAATCTTGCATCCGGCTTCTTTATATTCGGTCATCCTGTTATGCCTAGTTCACACTGAAACGTCCGCTTTCTACAGCGACCGAAATTTCTCTGACGCCGAAACGCAGCGTCGTTCGCACTGGACGCGCCCCGCGCCGACTAATATGCCATCTACTACGGGGCTAACGCGGGATTGATGCGCTGTCACCCGATTGTTGTCGCGGCTCGCAAACGCTACTACGCTATTCGGTGGTGTATACTTCGACGATTCTCGTACGCAAGAAGCAAGAAAAGACAGTACTGCTTACTTTACTGGCAAGTGGCTGTCTTGTAATGCACGAAGAGCAGAAAAACCACCGACGCCGGCGGCATTGGTGGGTTCGTTTTGCTCTGCAAGACCGCAACAAGCTCGGTCACGCCAAGAGCAAGCTGGGTCACCTCTTTCACGAAATACGGAGGCGAAGTAGGCACAGAGTAGGTTAAACTCACGTTGGTTTCAATATTCAGTTACGTGCACTGCGGCATAACAAGTGAGTAGGGCTTGGCCGCCATTTTTCAAAATTCCTTGACTAGCGCTCTTATTGGTCCACGGTGACCGATTCGGTGGCAGACGCCGCAAAAATCGGTCCGAGAGCGATCGGCGCGGAGTGGGCCCTTTCGGCGGATTTCGCCGCCGCCGAACCGGATTCGGAGCACTTTCGGCGGCCGGAATGCTCAGTGTGAACGCGGCCTTACCGCGGCTAGTATGTGCTGCAAACGCCGCTCCTACGGAGCGCATGATCCATTCGTCCGACACGCGTGCGTGCCGACGAAAGGATGACTGAGCTACGCTGGTGCTTGTGACTTGTTGGCAAATTTCTCTTAGGCAGGCTTGATATCAGGAAAGCAATTGCGTTAATATCACTAATAAAGCGTTTCAAAACAACGAAAGAACACCAGTCGTCGCACAATAGGAATAGCGTAACGAGTGCACCATCCAATGATCCAACCCATTACAAAAGCTTCTACTTTTTACCCTATTCACTGTGGTGCATATACCCACTTCAGCCATAATTCCTCATTATCGTCCACTGCATGAACAAGTGGAACAAAATTTTTTGCAAGTGTTCAGCGGATATCTACCCTTCTCAGATGAATGACGAAAAATAGCAAAGCTAATGCTGCCCCACTATCACAAAAAATCATTATTAATGCTTTAGCGAGATCAAGCAAGTGTGTTTGCCATAGTTAGCCAAGTGAGTGTTTTGAAAAGGTTCTGAAAAGCCGCTCTACCAGCTTTCACTGTGAGTGTGCTTCGCCTTCCGCACTGGCCTGACGTTTTTCATTGAACAGTTAAGCTTAAGCGTTAATAATAACAGTGCGGTACGCAGCCTTGAATAGCATGAAGTAAAAGCAAGCCTCCATGCTTACGCGGACGACATTGCCGTTTTCTGTAAACGCTATGAGAGTTTCATGCAGTGAAAACGTTTTGCCAGGTGAGCGGTAGTTCCGTCAACTGGAATGAATTCCTTGGTTTCTGTCATGGCGAGAGGGACGTTTAACCAAGAGCATTTCTAAGCATTACCTGGCATCAAACACCAGCGAAGTACTTAGGAGTACCGCTGGAGCTCTACCGTTAGAGTAAATTGTATTAGAGAAAAGAAACACAGCCATTGTGCAATGAGGGAAAGGTTGGGGTAGTTCACTATTCGCATGGGCCACAACGTGCAACTTGTTTCTAATGGGCAAGCTGTGGCACGTAATGCAGGTTTTACACTCCGCTAGTATAGGTATACAGAACATGCACAATGTATTTGGAGTTTTCATTCAGAGCTCTGTCTGAAAAAATCGAGTGGTACAAATCTTTTCAGAAAAGTACGTAATGGTGGCCTTGGATTACCTCATTTGTACATAGGAAAACTTGTCAACTGTTGTCCGTTTGGGAAACTCACGCTGCTTGAAGATCATGTTCAAGGGCGACTCTCTTCCTTCACGCGTAAAGGTGGGCCATTTTCGGCATTCAGTGTGACCTTTCATACCGAAGCCCTTACAGTGTTATAAGTGTATGAAGATGGGCCACGTGAGAAGCGTATGCGAAAATAGGACGGTGTGTCCTCGTTGCGCGGAAGCCCATTCTGCGGATGTCTGCGAAGCAACTACCCTCGAATGCTCGAATTGTCATGGGTCACATGCAGCTTCGTCAAAAGAATGCCCCAAAATCCAAAGAGAAATAGCCGTATTGAAACAAATGGTCAGAGACAATTCGTCGCATCGAGAGGCTTCCAGGACCGTCCGAAAGAGGCGTCATCGTCGCCGCAGTTCATCAAAGAATGCCGCAGACGTTGCATCGAAAGCACCACTCCACCACCCTTCTCTTCCACCGCCCTTGCCTCCCAGACCGAAGGCGGCCAGCGCGGTCAACAAACCAACAAGCAGCACTGTCGCAGATGAATCAGTTTGGCCTTCATTGCCGAAATCACAGCCACCCGCAAATTCCAAGCGCACATCGACAGTCACATCACTCCAGCCAGCCGCTGACAAGCTGCCTGAGGAGGACACAGAAGTCATCAGAATGTTCCGAACACTGCTGGATGCCATGCGAAAGCTGTGCAGCAGCCTGAAGTCTCCACTCGCTCAGAGTGCACTACAAGTACTGTATGCTCTAAGTCCAGTATTCACAAGTCTCCAGTAGCAACCATGGCTCGACCAATTTTCTCCTTCCGCAACGAGGTCCGACAAGCGTCGATAATGCAGTGGAACGCGAGAGGCCTGAGATCCCGCATCTCTTCATTCCGTCAGTATGTATTCTTGAATCGTATTCCTATGATAGTTATATGGGAACCAAACGTGCAACAACCTCCTAAACTATCAGGGTATGAATCTTTCGTTTCTTCAACGTGCGAGGAACGCAGCAAGGTGGTTGTTTACATTCGCACAGATTTCACATATGTGCATCATGCAGTTCAACCGCATGATGACAATCAATATGTCTGCTTACGTGTTAAAAAGGAAAAAGTGTCATTCACACTCATTGGTGTCTACATATCACCATCCAGACAATTTGAACAAGACCGACTACGAGACATACTGACAACAACTACGGGCCCGTGGGTTATAACTGGAGACTTCAACGCACATCCCTTAATCTGGGGTAGTTCGACGATCAACGCTAAAGGAAGAAACCTCGTGTCATTCGCTTCCAAGCATGACCTATGTTTCTTAAATGATGGCAGTCCTACATACCTGCGGGGCCTTACGTACAGCAGTTGCCTCGATTTGACTCTGGTATCCAGAAACTTCCGGTCGCAAGTGCACTGGTTTTCAGACATCAAAACGCATGCGAGTGACCACATTCCAACTTATATGCGAATAAGGGGTCTTACTAACTCCTTTCCTAAGACCACAATACGAAGAATTGATTGGTCCAAATTCCAGCGACTCATAGAAAATACATGCCGTGAAGACCCTGACCAGAACTTGGAGGTTGTCATCAAAGATGCAATGAGGGAAGCTTCCTGTCTCCTCCCGTTCATCGGCAAGCGTTCAGATTTCGACGTTGAACTGGAAAAACTGTGCGCGCTTCGCCGAAGGGCGGAAAGAAGATACAGGCGGACGAAAGCAATATGCGACTTGAGGCTGGCACGACGCATACAGAAGAAAGTCCAACGACGTTTAGACAAACTTGAGCAGGAACGCTGGAAATCATTCTGCGAATCATTGGATCCCCGAAAGCCGTTGTCAAGCATCTGGAGCACTATTTGTGGCCTGCGCTCGACTCCCCAACAAAGACATCTTTTCATGGCTTTAGCCCTACATTCAGACCACACCCAACTTGAAGTGGCAAATGAGTTTTGTACGCGAATCGCTGGTGTGTCCGCCTTGTCCGCTGGCACCATTAGGAGTGTTATCTCTGAACCCCGCATCTACGAAATGGACACTCTTTTTACTATAGAAGAACTTGACGCATCTTTGGCGGCTTCCCGACGATCATCTTCACCAGGACCCGATGGCATCACCTACGCCGCTCTAGCCAACCTTCAACAGGAGGCAAGGGGACAGTTGTTAAGCTATTACAACAATTCATGGCTGGCGGGCAATGTTCCCCAGGATTGGAAGATAAGTCGACTTGTGCCACTACTCAAAGCAGGAAAGTCACCATTTGATTTGACATAATTTCGCCCTGTTGCTCTCGTAAGTTGCGTAGGAAAAGTCATGGAAAGGATGATACTTACACGCCTAGAATGGTACCTCGAGCGCTACAACGTATACCCAAACTGCATGGCGGGTTTTCGGCGAGGTAGGTCATCTCTTGACAACGTGATTGATCTCACAATATTTATCCAGCAACACAAGAGCCTCAGGCGCATACCACTGGCACTCTTCCTCGACGTCAAAGGGGCTTATGATAACGTAACACATAAAGCCATCCTAGACTCGTTGGAAGCTGTTGGAATCGCTGGTCGGATGTTCCAATGGATCCAGGATTATTTGACGAGAAGGTCCTTTTTGTACAAACCTCAGATGGACCTACCACCAATTACTATACCTCCCGTGGCGTCCCTCAGGGCGCCGTATTAAGTCCCACTTTATTTAACCTCGTGATGGTAGGACTTCGTGAAATTTTGCCAAGTACTATCCTCATATCCATATATGCTGACGATATTTGTCTATGGACTTCGGCTGTAACTCGTCTACAAGTACGTGCAAGAGTCCAGCAGGCTGCCACCCTGACATGCTCATATCTCCGCAAGCAAGGTCTTTCCGTCTCAACGGAGAAATGTGCATCGGTTGCGTTTACTCACAGAGCCATGACACAATACCCCGTTACCATCAATGGACAAAATATTCCATACCAGAAGAACCATCGCTTCCTGGGTGTGATTATTGACAGGGACCTTTCGTGGAGTGCCCACTGCAATTACCTGAAGAGAAGGCTAACTTACATCGTCCATATAATGCGGTTCCTCTGCGCAAAATCTTGGGGCACATCAATAAGTTCAATGATGCAGCTATACAGGGCACTGTTTCTGGGATTTTTGCGCTACAGCTTGCTGTTACTGGCAAGTACGTGCAAGACGAACATCCGCACTCTCGAAAGTCTGCAAGGACTAGCACTACGCGTGTGCTTAGAATTGCCGCGATGCACCTCAACCTACGGGGCAATTATGATCGCAAGAGAGCATCCAATTCGAACATACATCACCACTGACAATTTGAGAGCCCACATAAGACACCTCTGCCGAGTTCCTGGTCACCATGTTGCAGCGTTGCCACTTCAAAGACCACACGCGATGTTTTCAAAGATTATTTCTGCCCATAGAGAATGCCTTCCTTTTGGCTTCACTCCAGCAAAAAGACCAGCGTCACCCCCGTGGTGCCTACAACAACCACAGGTGTGCCTCACTATTCCGGGAATAACGAACAAGAGCCATCATTCAACAGTGGTCCTACGACAGGTGACATTGTCGCTACTCAATGAAAAATACGGCCAGAGGACCCACATTTACACCGATGGATCGGTCTCGGCTGACAGCTCCACAGGTGCTGTCGTCATCCCGGCGTACCAGGTCACTATAAAGCTCAAACTGTCGCATAGGACAACATCCACAGCAGCGGAGCTTGCCGCCTAACGTGCTGCTATACTTTATATCGGGGAAGCCCGACCTCAAAAATGGGCTGTGTTCTGCGACTCCAAAGCATCTCTTCAGAGCTTGCAATCAGCTTTACGACAGAGGGAGCATCAACAACTAGTGAATGAAATAAGAGAATTGATTCACGAAGTTTTATCAAAAAGGACATGACTTGGTGTTCCAGTGGTTACCGGGACATTGTGGTATTGTCGGTAATGACTTTGCTGATAGTGCTGCCCGATCCACCCACGCGGACGCCCAGACAACCCCAATTCCGTTGTCGAGAACCGACGCTGCAAGGGGCCTTCACTCGTTCGCTAACACCATGTCGAAAACTTGGCTGAGTGACCCCAGTGTCAGGAACCGCCGCCTACACAAATTGGACCCATCGAGAAAGCTTCAAGTTCTATCAAACCTCTCCCGCCAGGATGCAACTTTACTGTGCCGCCTGTGGTTAGGAGTAGCTTTTACAAAGGCGTACTCCTTTTGCATAGGAATGGCGGATAGCTCCCGATGTGAATCGTGCGACACTGACGAGACAATAGAACATATACTGTGTTCATGTGAACGTTTTGCGAGCGAACGCAACTTGCTACGCGAAACGTTAGAGACACTAGACAGTAGACCTTTTTCCGAAGAGAAGATACCTGGCTCATGGCTCTACGCGTCGCTGGCCAGCAAAGTGACGCGGGCATTGCTAAGTTTTTCTAAAGACGACCGGACTACGCGACCGCTTATAAGCGCGCAATGAACAAGGTCACCTCTATACGCACGTTGCCCTTCGCTTCTCTCTCTCTCTTCTCCTTTAATCTCCTCACCCCTTCCCCCCAGTGCAGGGTAGCAAACCAGACGTGCGTCTGGTTGACCTCTCTGCCTTTCATTTCTTCCCTTCCTCCTCCTTCCTTGTCAACCGTGATGCAGACGACCCTTTTCTGAGAACGGTTATACAACTAAGGCTATCGAGAGTGCTGCCGAGATTTCTCGTGGCGTCAACAAATGCGCAAGGACGAATACACAGATGTCTAAGTAAGTTGTTTCGCCCTTCGACCTTCTGTTAGTTAAAATTTTGTATCTGTGTGACGTCTCACGTAAAACACTATATTAACAAACATGGCCTGCACCTTTGTACCACCAGCTACTCTGTGCACGCTGAGGATAGGATGTTCTTAAATGTGGTAAAAATTGCTTGTAGCAGCAGGGTTCAAAACTTTTTTCTGCGAATTCCACACTGGTACCTTATCAATTAAAACATAGTTGGATGATAGGTGATTATTCGTCCCATGGGGCACAAATTGTTACTTATGCAATAAACCTGAAACAACTGAACGCGTGTGTATAGGTTGCTGGAGCGGGCTGTTTTTATGGGGCATATTGCAGAGAACCTTGCAAAAAAACTACCGTTCAGTCTACTTCGCATCCGTTTTCTTTCTGTTAAAAGACGAGGGACCAGCGTATCTTGTGATTTATTTATGCTCCTGGACCTCAATATTATATGACAAACGCGAAATGTCTTTCGATATGTTTATTTAGGAGTGCGAACTGTGCGCCAATATTTTTTTTAGAATCTCTGTACCATTTTATTGAAATGCTGAAGGGGCAAGAGGATGTTTCAGAGTGAATTGTGCAAATCGAATCAGTGTTACTAATGTTAAAGTATCGATCGTCAGCTCACAGCTGACGATTCTTCATTGTGTTTTGTGGGTGTATCACTATTCCCTTGTGAATTTTGTCAAGCATGCGAGCAGTCTTGATATCAAGCAATATGAATAAAAAAAGAGACGTTGCTGTGTAATAGAATACATGCTTCTCACGCAAACGACTTAGGTTCGATCCTCACTAGGACCCGGGAGTTTTTATGATTGATTTTATTTGTGTCTTTCTTGATTTTTGGATCACGGAGACAGTTTTTCGCTCACAACCAACAATGCCGATACCTAGACCGATGCTGACGCCCTGGTTTCTGCAAAACCAGCTATTTGACGACATCGCGTTCATAGAAAAACGCATGCAGAGAGATAAATGAAAGGGACTGTAAGAGGATTGGTAGAGCTCTTATCACTCATTTTCTTTACATATCTTCCTGCTTCTTTCATTATGCTTAAGCGTTGGAAGTGAACCAAAGTGCAGTTTTCCAAAGAGCTCAACGAACTCTTTCAGGAGCCACTCTCCTAATAACCCTTGTGATAATCTTTGTAACAATATCTTTGTAACAATCTCGGTTCCTTTCAGGTAAGGGCATGATTGAACAGGGGCGTAGGTTGCAATTTCCATTTGTATGCAGGTGGGGAGTCCCTTCAAATTGTCATTTTTCACTATGTGTGCCATGGTAATGAGAAGATTTTGGAGAGGGGGGTGCGGCATATGCCTAGTGTTTTACCTTCTCCCTACACCACTGCGCCAGCATCACCGAAAGAAAGCAGCAGAAACAGACAAAAAAAAAACAGACGGGAACAGAAAAGATGCTGGACGAAAACTCATCCGTGCACTTGTTCACACCCCAACCTAAACATATTTAGAGCCGACTAACGCAGAATAAGGGGGCGGCTATAGCAGTGTATACTATAAACAACAACGTATGCATAGGTTTAGCTTAATGTAACACAATTTCAAGTACTTATGAATCGCCAACTCGCACAATGAGCGATTTTGACTAGCAACACGCTCCTTTTATTTCGAGACTTTGGTTTCTGATAGCCTGAATAACATGGTATACAAAAATAAACACTATCTATCTATCTATCTATCTATCTATCTATCTATCTATCTATCTGTCTATCTATCTATCTATCTATCTATCTATCTATCTATCTATCTATCTATCTATCTATCTATCTATCTTTCTATCTTTCTATCTATCTATCTATCTATCTATCTATCCATCTATCTATCTATCTATCTATCTACCTATCTATCTATCTATCTATCTATCTATCTATCTATAAAATACTTTTCTCCTAAATAAGCGACTTCGAATTTCCTCTAGGTTTTTTCTTGAAAACTAACCCAGTACTCCCACTTGTTTCACCAGAACGTTATTTTCTTTTTAGGGGTGAAGCACTTTATCAACTTGTCGGTGCGTCATGTCGTCGTCACAGCCCACCTTAACAGGCATGCGCCACTAAAATTAAGTAAATCTTAGTAATCACCAGCTGTGTGTACTATGCATGTTATTGGTTAATGGTTCGTGGTCATGGCGTAAAAGATTATTTGGCTTGGCTGTGGTGCCTTAATACCGGACCTAATTCACGAAGGCACTCAAACTTATCTAAATTACAAATACAAACGCGCATCTGCACGATAAACTCGTCTATTCCATGCATCAATTTATGAAACTGATAACTGATGGTGGGTTTGCGGACCGGTTATGAGTAAAACATTAAATAGTAAGCATGGTGTTGGAGGAAACAGCATTTTTATGTAATTCTTAAAAGAGGGAAGACAAAATAAAAGTGAGCCCCGTAACCGTCTGCATCATAGGGCGACACCTCAACAGTAGCTCACGAGGGATGGGGGTAGAGAGAGATTAAAAGGATAGGAATAAAGATATATAGATTGAGAGAAAGAAGGAGAGAGCGTGGCGCAGGACCAGCGACTCACAGAAGGAAGGAGAAGATGGGAAAGATGGACATGGTCGCAGGAGTTCGAGGACGGGGCACCACTCAGCGAGAGCTCTTGTCGGCGGCAGGAGATGGCGTAGGGCGAGCTAGTGAGCCAGAGCTGTGCTGTTGTCGGAGATCGTGGGGGCAAAACCGGCCGGCAAGAAACTCAGAGAGCACTTCACTTTATATGCTTCGCCACACTACATGTGTTGTGGTAACAGAGGGGAAACAGCCTTGCTTTCTCTTGTGTAAAGTGCTTCAAACTAAGTTTTCTAAGCAGTGATTACGTGTTTTATATAAAATAAACATTTCGACGAGCAAATGTTTCGTGGGGACCTGTCTAACTTTGTTTTACGTAAGTAATGAACGTTTTCGGTTCGTTCAAACGAAGTTCAATACTGCTTTCGTAGCACCATATGCTTCTATAGAACATTGCAACAGCGAGTAATTTTTTTTCTTCTTTTCGGATAATTCAAGCAATGCCTCACTATTGTCTTGGGTTGTTCATACGCAGGGACCAATAACGAAGGACGTACACGTAATTGCCTACTCTCGCATGCATCAAACGGACTCGCTGATCGAAAAGGTCACTTTGTTTTTGCTCATAATAAATTGCTTACGCAAAAGTTAAGGATGCTGAAAAAATTAGGTCTGAGTAGGTCCTGCTTTTAAAAATTACAACATCAGGGCTCCGTAAACGTTGGAGCAGTCTTGAATTCTCGGGAACTCGCAACTTGAGATTTGCGGTGCAATCGATAGTTCTACTTCTCGGTTAAATGATGAATAAATAGCTTGTTTCCATTAATTCTCTCATTGCAACATACGCTCCTACCTAGTAAAACAATCTTGGGTAGATCGCCTGATTGTCGCGTCTTACAGCGCTTTAGAAACTTTTTAAAGCCCTTTCTTAGAACACAAAGTTATTTTGTAGCATCGATAGTCTCAGCCTACAAGCAGAAGTTACAGGAATGCTTATTGTTTCTATGGCTTGTGTTTGTGCGTGTGTTTGTTTGTGCGTGCGTGTGTGTGTGTGTGTGTGTGTGTGTGTGTGTGTGTGTGTGTGTGTGTGTGTGTGTGTGTGTGTGTGTGTGTGTGTGTGTGTGTGTGTGTGTGTGTACGCTCGTGAGACATAGAGAGCAATCATGACACACAATTAGCTTCAGTTATTTCAGAACTCGGCTACCCTATAAAAATGTTCGCTGAGGCACTCAGGCGATGCAATCGTAACGCTGCAATACACAGAGAAAAACGTTTACGAGTGCTCAACAGCTTGATCCTGCGCTCCTGCGCTACGTGGAAGAGGCACAAATTAAACAGCGAGTTTTAAGCTTGAAAGCAACAATCAACGTGGTCTTTGCACCCCTGTACACCATGTCTCATTCTCATCACTTAACTGGAATACACGTCTATAAGAATATTTCTTAATTCAGAGAACTCATTTGTGTAAAAACTATGTAGAGTAACTTAAAAAGGCCTCAAAATAGCTTTTCAGAACAGATTTATTGCAGAAAACAGTAATGTTAAAACAGAGCTTAAAAGGGAAGAGAAAGTGCTCCTACTGCCTTCTTCTAATCTATCTCTGCTTTGGCCCCGCCACCGTGGTCTAGTGGCCAAAGTACTCGGCTGCTGACCCGAAGGTCGCGGGATCGAATCCCGGCTGCGGCGGCTGCAATTCCGATGGAGGCGGAAATGTTGTAGGCCCGTGTGCTCAGATTTGGGTGCTCGTTAAAGAACCCCAGGTGGTCGAAATTTCCGGAATCCTCCACTACGGCGTCTCTCATAACAATATGGTAGTTTTGGGACGTTAAACCCTACATATTCATCAATCATTATCTGTGTTTTGATAGCAT
The DNA here is from genome assembly GCF_013339725.1 of Rhipicephalus microplus. Lineage (NCBI taxonomy): Eukaryota > Metazoa > Arthropoda > Arachnida > Ixodida > Ixodidae > Rhipicephalus > Rhipicephalus microplus. The sequence goes on along the minus strand of NC_051167.1, from coordinate 198,817,393 downwards.
TGTTATCTTTTTTTCAATAATTTACCGTATCGGAGAGAGTTTTGACAAAAGCAATTGAGTTCTGCGACTTAAACTAGGTCCCTATACTCATAACAGTCTCTAACTTCGTTATACCGCTAACCATTACGCCGCACCATCTTCTCTCCAAATGCAGAATAAAATGCTTTCAAAGGCTGAATAAAAGCAAGTACGTTCAGAGGCTTCTCTGTGCTTTACACAAACCCGTCGTTTCCTTGAAGAACATTTCCGTACAAGCCAACCTCGCCATTGCGGCAATGTTGTGTGCCCATGTATTGTGCACATTGCTTCTGGCTGCTCATTTCTGTCATCCTTGGTTTTTGTTTGACCTTACATATTTCAGCCACAACCAGCCCTGTGGCTGAAAACTCTGGAAGACGAGTCACCGCTCAATCGTAACAATGTCATATGAGATAACGAAGTACTCCTATTTGGTCACCGTGCAGGGCTGTTTCGTAATAAGTTCGTCACGTGTGCGTCAGATATTTTGCATATGCGTTGACACATTGCAACAGCCTATGAAGTAACCCCGCCATTCACGGAGTGTATTGTGGTAGTACACAATGGCAAGTACAAAAAGCTGCTGCAGACATGAGTGTCATTTTATATAGAATTTTGTATTCTGAAAAAGTCTTAAGCTCATTTCGCAACCGATGTAGTCGCCCATTGTTCATTTAACAGTTGCGTAATCTTGTGTCGCGTGTCACGCAGAGTTTTCAAGGCATTTTGAATTACTCGCTAAGCATTCCGGAAACTGAGAGCCGCAGCATGTGGAGGCCTCTTCAGTCAGATCATTAACATCATTAGAAGTACCATGTCCAGAATGGGGAGGTGTGCTGCCTCTACAACTACCGTGTCTGAGATGGAGAGGTGCGTGGGTTCAATGCGAGCGCATCTCTCCGGCCCTCCCATGCTCGTACTAAGTGGTTTAACTGCTCGTTTAGTATTCTAATTGTTTACTAAGCGTATTGTGTGAGTGATAGATCGTGCAGCAGGCGTGAGGGCGTAGAGGCGCGCATTTCGGAGCTCTATGACAGAAATTCAAGTTGTGGAGTGTGATGAAAGTGAATTGATCGAATAGTATCTCTATAGCAAATCAAATGCATTTCAAAGTAGAATAATGTGATTATCACTTTTTTAGTGCATTCTAATAGGTCACGTGCTTGAAAGATACAAGCTGGCTCTCAGACTAGAGCACAGTTATCTACAAAAAGTTGAAGTGTCCAAATAAAAAACTCATATAGCCTAAGTTCTAAGTTTAACTCTCAAAAACTGAGCCTGTGCCTGAGCCTTTCTTAGTGTAGGACCACTAATAAGAAAAAGGCCTCGCGTAATTGAAAACTGAAATACACTTCGAGTCAAATGCAGTCACGGTAGCGCTCTGGTGTTTTAGCATTTACGAAAGGATACATTGCGTAACTTCCTAGTAGCCTAGGTTAGGACAAAGTAACTTCCACATTTGTGGCTTTTAGCCTTGTAACCGTAGGTGGTTTTGAACAAATTAAGACGCTCACGTACACGGGCGCGTATTCAGCGTTGTGCAAGAGAAGGCCAGTTTCTTCCAAACATTCGTTGTAACATGAAAACGGCACATGATAGTGTCACTGCATCACATTCAAAAGAAGCTTAGACGCTGACGTGGTTCTCGCAAGTGCAGAGATTTACTCGTGTCATTTGCAACAATAAACAAATATTTATTCATGATTATTTGAGCAGTTAGGGATATGAGAGTGTTTTATAACTGGCGGTTATACAAAGATAAGGTACCCTTTGTAAGATGTTTAGCAGTCTTGTCAATAGATAATAACTTTCTGGTTTTTCCTGATAGAGCGTGCGCACATTTACACGGGACTATTCGTTGGTTGTGCGTGAACCAGTTCATGGCGTAATTTTCGTCGACACGGCCTCAAGAAATATGAGGCCTACGGGGTGGCTTTAAAATGCGAATTCACTTCTTAGTAGGGCTGTGTCAGGCATCCGGTATTGTCCGTGGTGGTGTCCGCACGCCGGCAGGTGTTCTCTCTCCGCTTTCACACCCTCTCTTATAGCAACAGCTGCGGGCGCGCGCGCTTATCCTCGCTCCTAGCAACCACAACAAGTGGTGCGAGAGAGTGTAGGAGAGAATAGGTGCAGTGCTTCGCACTCCTTCTCTCGCCGTTCATTCTGTCTCTTCCCTATGCCCCACTTTCCCGTCCGCTGGCGCCTCGCTCTCATGATTCGCTGGCTGGGCGCCAATCAAGAACATCCTGGCATGTGTGTTCGGGACACCGCTTTGAAACGCCCACGCCGAGCCGATAACGCTGTTTGTTTTGCTACCTTCATAGTAATTTTTAACCGTGCATGATAGCTACTAGGGCTGGAAACACATACCACGTTTCTGGCGACAGAAATACGCCACGTGCGGTGAACGGTGCTATTGGTTGCACGATGTAAGAAAAAACAAATCACAGCATATCTACGGAGTTCATGATGATGAGTGGGGCGGAGCATCCGTCGATCCGTCTGCGCTTCCGACTGTCCGTTCATTCTTGCTTCCGTCCAACCATGCGTCCATCTGTGCAACCATGTTTTTGTCCGTCAGTCAATGCGTCCATCCGTCCGTTCGTCCAAAACACGTGCGTCCGCTCATGCGTCCATCCGGGTGTCGGTGAGTCCATCCGTGTGTTCTTCCGTCCACTCGTTCATACGTGCGTGCATCTGTCTGTCTGTCGGTCTGTCCGTTCATGCGTAGTCCATCCGCCCGTAGATCTAATAAACGCTTCAAGTACCACCATCTCACATCTTTTCATCGTATATTCATCATATAGACGTACCATCATCCAGGGGACATTCCAAGGACTAAACGAGACGTGGCACGGCTGGACTAGAGGAGCGGCACGCGCGCATGTTCTTATGGCCTGTGCTTTGTGTCTATTTCCCACCTTTCACCGCCGCTAGTTAATGGCGCTGGGGCCCAACCTTCGATAACCTTGTTTAAACCAAGGAGGTAACTCCCAGCGAGTTTAACGAGGCACCCTTTTCTGGTCAGATAGTGCTTAAAGTGCGTTCATCTATTGCTAGCTTTTTTTAGTAAGCATCAAATTCAAGGCAAATTTTTTGGAGATAAAGTCACCGATACTCGTCTCTCTAGTTTATTTCATCTGAACCAACTATCTTTTCATTTGTGATTAACGTGCGTGGATTTCTTCATCAATTGAAAGGGTGCGCGCGTTTCGCTCCTCTAGTGCGGCCATCGAGGTGGCTACCTACTACTACTACTACTACTGCTACTACTACTACTACTACTACTACTACTACTACTACTCCATACATCGTGGACGCACGACCCACTGCTTATGGAGCTTCGCCCCTAAAAAACCATTCTTCTAACACTGGGTTCTCACGTGCGAAACGCCGTAATGGACCCTACGCAATGCATTCCCATTTCCTGACGATTCTCTTCAGGGAGATGGGGGAATTTTTCACTCTCCTATGGTACAGTACCAAATACTCTAAGTTGTTAACAGCGTTTTCTAAATTTTCACTATGCGCACTTGAAATCACGCTTGCAGGTACAAAATGTCCCCATTGTAGATATGCATGCATGATTAGGCTATAATATTGTTACCACATGTGTTTTTTAGGTATGTGCACCTGTGTAGCGGGGAACATGGTGGTAGCAGAAGAAGAGGACGTTCGGTTGGTGGCAAGAGCTCGCTGCTGCGCGTTCACTGTGGTATAACGTCGAGTTGACGGTTACGTCTGCTTAGAATAAAGCCCTCGTAGACGTAACGGTCGACTCGACGGTATACCGCAGTGAACGCGCAGCAGCGAGCTCTTGCCACCAACCGAACGTCCTCTTCTTCTGCTACCACCATGTTCCTAATATGTCCTAATATGCAACTGCATCAGATGAATGTCTTGTATGTCGTAGAGATTGTTCGGAAAATAAAATTTTCTTAAAACAGATAGCACAGAGCATTTGCTTAAGTAATACCAAACTTACGCGATTCATCAGGACTTAAGGTTTATATCTTAGTTTGAGGGCGGATATGAAGGTGGAGGAAAAACATGTATTCCTGTAAGTTATGTACAGGGAGTGTGGAAAGGGGTCTAAACACGCAGAAATTTCAGAGAGCAGCGTCATCGGTTTTAAATAGTTCTTAGCCTTTGTGTGCCTAGTTGACAAGCTCGAAGCACACGCTGTTCATACCTTTTCAAGACACTGGTACACTCGACTTTTCGTGTTGCGTGTAGAAAAACAGGAATTTCCAGCACCGCAATGTCGAGTAATGACGTGACTCGGATTCAACTCCTACTGCCTTTCTTATCCTCTGCGTGCGGTATGATGCTTTAGTCAGCATACTCCGTAAGCTATTTTCATTATGGCGTAGGGTGCATTCTTGCCGTCCATGTTCGTTATAGGTGATACAATCTCACGTTGCTTGTTTTTACTGTGTATGCGCATGGTACGCTTGTGTGGTGTGCTTTTGTGCCCTTTGTGCATGAGAGGGAAAAGTATAACCTCAAAAATACCTGTTTCACGATACTTCAATGACGATAACGCTTGCTAACGTACCTCAAAGTATCTCGTGAACGCACCTGTATACCTCTTTTATTCAGATCCGCCAGTTTTAGCCGACATAGTCGTTTTTTTTTTTTGTGTGCAATAGGGTCTCCTAGCATGGCCTCAATAAGCGCCAATACTGAATTTCCGTGCCGTCTAGATACACAGTGTTACCAACACTCGGCACCAATACCATTTCTCGCAAGTGAAACAAAAAAAAAGAACTAGGAGTAAGATTTATCTAAAGAGCACAATGAACTCATCGAAACACATACTTTGTCTTTCCACGTTGTGTGGCACCACCATTTATTTTATTCATGTTTCGCCATTGGATAGAATATTTCCGCGCATGAATCTTTTTAGAGCTTTTAGAATAATTTTGAAAGGCGTAGGACATGATGTCCCCACAACTCCCTTCCCTTTGCCCTGGAAATTATGCTAGCGGCTTGGGCGAAAGGGAAAAAACTATTGAAGTGTCTCCACGAAGTGAATCGTGACGAGTGGGTGAAGCTATCGGTATCGTGGCGGTGGGTAAACGTGCTTTACCCGAGTGTTTCTTCGTATAATGTAAATAGGTGACAAAAAGTGTCTAGAGAATTGTAAATTTATTTTGCCTTCCAGTCGTCTGAAGCAACTGAGAAAGTATTTAAAAAGTGCTTGAGTACAAGGTATGCTCGCAAAGTGTATCCCACAACCCGCCATTTTACCGGTGGCCAAATGTAATTTTCATTATGGCTAATTTGTTGGTACCCATGGTGCTCGACGTGTGCATTTGTGTTACAGATTTTCTCGAGAAGGATCAACACCTAGGCCGATTTTAATAAAAATGGACTGTTCTGGATAGGTTATTTTAGCCGAGAACAGTGATTTCTTACCATATATTTCGCCTATGTCTAAGCTTAAGTCTATTGTAAATTTTCTTGCATGCCTCACATATATTTTGACTATAGTAATGGCTATATCCTGGGACCGCAGCGGAACACAAGGCTAGGTGTCAAGAAGCTTCGCCCCTGAAACAATGACACATGTTCACGAATCATCGCTGAGGAACGATTCAAAACTTTGAGTAACTGTGGCTTGGAGCTTGTTTAAACGCAAGTAATGAAGTAGGGTTTTATTACGTTTCGGGCTGACATATCTTTAGAAATGGTAATTATGTGTACTTCGAAATGGCGAAGTTGCACCGAGAAAAGCGCAACGAGCAAAGAAACAAGCATTGCATATAAATCAGCCTGCCGCAACTGGAATAGTGAGCTACGCATATAAACAATGGTAGGCAACCGATAAAAATGTTGAAATGAGAAAATAGTGGGAGAAGTGGCCGTCATTTATGTGCTAGCGGGTGATCGCCTACTGTACAGTTACCCTAATGGCGTTGCAAGCAGGCACTTCCAGACATATTTCAATTCAATTCAATTTAAATTTCATTTTCGCATTGCCCAAAGCTCATGACAGTGCAATGTTTTTTGCGAAAATAGGAGATGAAAAAAAAAAGCTGCACATGTGCAGCTTGACTAGGCTCTCGCCCCCGTACAGACGCAGTGACAGTACGGTATCATAAATGTCATCGGCCGCAATGTTGTAATGTAAAACAGTAATAGGCCCCGCCACAGTGGTCTAGTGACTAAGGTACTCGGCTGCTGACCCGCAGTTCGCGGGTTCGAATCCCGGCTGCGGCGGCTGCATTTCCGATGGAGGAGGAAATGTTGTAGGACCGTGTGCTCACAAAGAACCCCAGGTGGTCGAAATTTCCGCAGCCCTCCACCTTAGCGTCTCTCATAATCATATAGCGGTTTTGTGACGTTATATCCCACATATCAATCACTTAAAACAATAATAGCAAACATCAAAACATATTAACAGCCAAAAGAACTGTGTACAATGAGAAAAAAATGCAAGAGAAAGAAACTGCTGATAAAAGCTACTACGGAATCATAGGTTGCTCCATACACTCATATAAAGAGATGCAGCAATCTTTTATTTGCACTGTTTAAAACATCGAAATTTTTTTTTCGTACAGTTCGTTTAGGGTAAAAGCGAGTACACGATTAAGTTTTTCTTCTCCATAATGAGTAAGCGCGAAAGGAACGTGATATAGAGGGGGATACTTAAAAATGTAGGAAATTATATTTTCTCAAAAATTCGCTATTGCTTCCAATAACTCTATTCTTTCTAATATAGAATTTTGTATGGTCTAAGCAATTTATGCTCGGATATGTTGTGAATCTTCATGATTTTATGATTTTGAAATAAAGAGTCTGCGTGTTCCAGATACGAAGTGTTTTCTATTGCACGCATCGTTCTTTTTTTTTTTTTGACTAGGAATATTTGCTGTGGACTTGATAATGTCGTGTTTCCCCATACTAGTGTACAAATTTATAGCTATGAGTTAAAAAACGCCTGGCCTGCGCGGTATATGGGCAGCAAAGTCAGAGCCTTTTCAAAACACTCATTGGGTAACTACTGTTAACACACTTGCTTGGTACCCACTAGGGCATTATAAACAAACGTTTGGGTATTAGGCCGGCATTCGCTATATGCTATTTTTCGTCATTCTTCTGGGAAACGTGGTATCCGCCAAACACTTGCTAAGAATTTTGTGCTAATTGTCCATGCGGTGGCTGACAACGATGAGGAAATACGGCTGAAGTGGGTATGCGTCACAGTTAATAGGTGAACGAGAGCAAGCTTTTGTGATGGTTTGGAGCATTGCATGGCGCACTCGTTACGCTATTCGCATTGAGTGACGACTGGTTGTTCTTTCGCTGTTGTAAAATGCTTTATAAGTCATATTAACGCGATTGCTTCCCCGACATCAAGCCTGCCTAAGGCTAGTTTGAAAACAAGTCACAAGCATCGGTGTAGCTCAGCGGTAGACTACTGGGCTGGCACCCAACGGGCCCGGGTTCCAACCCCACTGTGCCATTGGTGCTAGGTCATGCCTGCCTAAGGAAAGTTTGACAACAACTTACAAGCAGCGGCGTAACTCAATGGTAGAGAATTCGGCTGGCACTCAGCTGACCCGGGTTCAAGCCCCCCTGTGTCATTGGTGCAACTTTCTTTGTTCTCATTTCGTGCGATGTTGTCACGGACACGGGCATCGGCAGTGGCGGACAAAAACAACTGCGCGTGACCCGAAAATTGATCTCATAACAGCTCTCGATATAAAAAGGCAAAATATAACATTCTTATAATGCTAACAAGACTAATGTAGCGGTTCGAATTCAATACGCCAGCTGCTGTGCCTAATTTTGCCAATAAAGCTTTTACGTGGTCATTCTAGGACATTTTTTTCTGAAATATTACACAAAGAGTTTTAATCTGCTTCTCTATTTTTTATTTGAAATGGTCCAAGAGTCATAATGTCCTCACTTTTTCCTAAAATGCCGGGAGCACGGAACAACACAAATTCACTTTTCGGTTCATTTAGAATAACCCTATTTATCCTACACCAGTTCTCCAAGTTATAACAGAATGTACTACACTTTCGTGTTATGGTCCCCAAGTCTCTTCCTTCAATAAGTACTGAACAATCTTCGGCATATATCATATATTTATAATCATCATAAATTCTGCCAATATCACTAATATATAAAAGGAAGAGTATTGGTCCCAATATGATACCCTGGAGAACACCTAATTCAATAGGCATAGGGTGGCATTCATGCTTATTTAACTCGACTTATTGGTAGCGTCTTTTCAAATACAATTTAATTGTTTCCTTCTTCTGACACGACTTACTGAAATGATCTATCAGCGTTCATGCTAACTTTGAGTGCGTGATCCTAAATGCGTGAGTACAAGAAAAGTGTTTTTTTTTTTCCTTCATGCCACTTGATTAAACTATTTCAGAGCGAACCCTCTATATCTCTAGCGCTGAACCAAGAAAGCACTGTGCACAAATCCGAACATTGACACCACGCAACGCAGTTAAAAGAGCACAAGCGAAAGACTAGCTCAGCACGTTCGCCGCAGCAAATAGCGGCTCAGGGTCAGTATTTCGTTTTGCCTCCGCAACAGGCACTGGGGACATCCAAGTTTAGTGGCAGTTCGTGCCGATGTCCTCGAACAGCGTCGGTGTGTTGCCTTGCAGTTAAACGCGGCGGCTCCCTTATCGAACTGTGTAGTTTTCAGTCGTCACTGCCTGTAAAAAGACAAGCAGTAATGGTAAATACCCGTCAGCTTTGTTTTCTTGAAGCAAGAAAAAAAAACCGAGCTATAACTCTGCAAACGTGTTTCGAGCACGTTTCACCACGGGGAAATATTGCAGCTGACTTCGCAAAACATATGCAGATGCGAAGGTTTTCTTCGAGTACCGACGAAAGTAAGGTTGTCTTGACATCAGATGACATGACTTCTGTTAAAGAAAAGCTGTGGCACCTTTTTAAAATAATAAAAAATATCTTTGGAGCGTGTAAGGCCAGTTTTATCCCTGCTGAATTAGAAAAGCGATGTGAGTGTTCTCAAAAGTGAATGCCAATAGCACTTTTGGCCGCAAAAGCAGTTGCTCTGGCCGCTAACCTTCTTGAGACGCCGAGCAAGCACGGTGACGTCATTCTCGGTATGTCGCGTAATCTGCAACTGTTGGTATGTTCCAATACTTAGACAGCACTTAGACAGTCTACGCAGACTGCTTACAAGACAGCACCGAAACCATGCTGTCCGAGAATCGGAACACTTTTGGACGGTTTTTACGCGATGATGCGCCACCTCGCGTCGAGAAGAAAAAGCTATAGAATAAACAAACGTACCAGTTGTATTTTCTGACTTGTGTCGAAATAAAAAACAAATAAACGTTACCCATATTAAGCGTCTGAGAAAGCGTCCGATTGTGTGCAGACTATTCCGGCAAGATTTCATCTATCTGAGCGATTCGCTGAGCCGCCATCTTGTTTAGACAGCAAGGTAGCATGCATCGTATTTGTCTACGATGCGGTCTTCTCGGAGCTGTCCATTTTGCCGGCTACGTGAGAATTAGAATGGGACTTAAGTTGGCCGCCGTCCATTTAACTGTCTATTTAGCCGTCTACGATTAGCCTTGGAACACAGCCAGTACCACTGCTGAAGTGTGGCCTCTTCAATTAGTTCTGGCAGCGGTACGTCATGGGTTAGCCACAGAGGCTGTGGTTGACAATAAGAAAGAACACTTCCTCACGTAACGCTCGGAACACAGAACGCATTTCTTTCTATGCTTTCGAAGTCATTTTAGCGGAAGGTGAGCGCGCGTCTACTTGGTTTCGCCATTATTTTACAGCCAAGCTGACCGCGTCTCGTCACGTCAGAAAGCGAGCGTTAAAAAAGATGACCGCAGTTTCCCGAGTGAAAACACTAGTTAGCATGCGGAGCATATATGTTCAACTGCGATAAATGTGGTTTGTAATTTGCGACATGCGTGTGTGTTTTGAGTGAACAAGAGTGAACACGCACGCACGTATGCTGCGAAAAACGTCGTTTATTGATGAGACGCTTTGGGCATTTGGAGCAAGATGGCTTTACGGTCTGTAAAGTGAAGAGTGAGTGGATCTGGTTGCAGCGGTCAAAAGTCGAAATTTGCCAAGACGTGGTCGATGCGCGTCCTGCAACCGTGGTCGGATGAAGTTTGCCGTCGTGCGTTGCTCGTTTCAGCGACTGCCGTGACTCTATGTAGTCGACCACCCAATCGTCCTTGATTACGTCGACGTTGAAGTCACCAACTATCACGAAGGGTCGTCGTTTCGGTCATTGTTTAAGGTATTCTTCCACGGCTTCGTCGACGTACTTCTCCACGGCGGCACGCGATAGGTTGGGCGCGAGGTACATCGTCATGACGTTGACTCCGCAGACGCTAGCGACGCAGTGCTCGCCGTTGGCGCTTTGTTGAGCACCGGGCCACAGTTGGAGGTTTCGACAGAGTTGACGTCGTCACGCTTGACGTAAGGTCCCACGCCGCCTGTCTCCCAGAATGTTCATGATGACTTTGAAAATTCGGTTGGTCTATATACGGCACACGCGACGCGGTCGTTGTTGACTAGATCGACGAAGGTCGCGTGGCGCGTGGAAGGAAGAAGCAAGCGCAGCGTGCGCTGTGTTGGGAGGAAGAAGGGGTGCACAGATGGCTGGCGGTGGAGGAGGGAAGGTTGCGGACGGCGACGGCGCATGACTAGCCCCTAGTATAACATGCTCCGCATGCAAAACGCGAAATCAATGCAGTCGCCTACACTACCGTAACTAAACTGTCGCGAGACGCTACACCTGCACTTGCCTGAGTGCAGTCGACGCTCAGCTAAAGCAAAGGTTAAACACGCCCCGCCGCGGTGGTTTAGTGGATAAACTATTCGGCTGCTGAGCCGCAGGTCGCGGGATAGGATTCCGGCTGTGGCGGCTGCATTTCCGATGGAGGCGGAAATGTTGCAGGCTCGTGGGCTCAGGCAGATTTGGGTGCTCGTTAAAAAACCCCAGGTTGTCGAAATTTCTGGAGCCCTCCACTACGGCGTCTCTCATAATCATATGGTGGTTTTGGGACGATAAACCTCACATATCAATCAAGGTCAAACAAGCCTTGTTAGCATCCGAACCTTACGTGAGATTGAAGAACGGCTGGGGCCAGAGGAAACGAAGATGACGCATGTTGCCACGCTCACACTTTCTGCGCACTCGTGGGGGCGGAGCAAAACAATCTTTTATATCACCTGTTGTAATGCTCCTGCTGGTACAACCGCGAAAACACTCATGACATCGTCAACAATAATGTCGCGCATTCCCAAAAACGAAGTTTGATTGAATTCTAAAATTTCTTCAGTTTTCTTTGATAGAGACTGCACCAGGGGCTATTACGTGAAGATTCCTGGCTGGTCGCGCTTAATGTGCGAAGACACACCCTGAAAGGCTTTGTGTTCAGAAAAAGTGGGTAACGATTTAGAGTACTATACAGCTACTCTACTATGTGAGAGCATAAAGCCGTCCCGTGCACCTATACCGCTTGATGAGGCGATATGGTGGGAATGGATGCGAGAAATCTGCTTCGAATGAGTGTTTAACGATTAAAAGTACTTTATACTCTGCTTTGGGAGAGCATAAAGCCATCCCGCGGGGCTCACTCTAGTTGCGTATGCAGAGCTGTTTAGACGGGTATGCGATGTCTTGAAAGAAGCACAATACTTTCAATTCAACGGGTCATTCTTGCCTAACCTAGCCTAACCAATAGTACAGTGAACGTTCGTTCACTACGGTACTGTAAAAGTCACAATTGTACAGTAAAATCCACAAGAATAACAAGCTAAGTATTCCTTTTCATTTTGCAAACAGCCTTAAATCTTGCTTTTCGGCCTGTTATAAAATGCCCTAAAAACATGTTAGATATGCAGGATGTAACGTTTCAAAACCACCTTACGATTATGAGAGACGCCTAAATGGAGGGCTACGGAAATTTAGACCACCAGGTATTCTTTAACGCGCGCCCCAATGTGAGCAGACTGGCCTACATCATTCTCGCCTCCATCGGAAATGAAGCCGCCGTAGCCGAGATTCGATCCCGCGACCTGCGGGTCAGTCTACTAACAACAAGTTGAGGGGCTAAACCAATTGAAATAATAGCTTGTTAGGAAATGCAAAATTTTCTGATGCGTGCTGCGTAGCGGTTGCTAAACCTGTGAAGCCAGCTGTAAATAATTTGTATGGTGCTTTCTTGGTCGTTCAAGGCTTAGGTGTGGCCATGGTGAAGCTATATTAGCGGCACGCACGTTCCGCCCCTGTAGCTCGGCCGTGGTGTGGCTTGAGTGATGCCCAAACTTCCTCGCACCTCATTACACAATTTGTTCGAAAATTTCAAGTTACGCAACCCTAAATGCGCCGTGGCACAACACGCTCGAGGAAGGCTACGCATTCGGTTTTCAAACGTTCGTCCAACTGCGCCAACAAATACGCGCGCCCTCTCGTTAAGCCTGCTGAACAGCGTGCGTTGGACGATAAAGCTTTACTGAATGGCAGGCTGCGCCCGTTCGTCTTTGTCAAAATATAACTGGCGGATTATCTTTTCCCCCCGCTAAGTAATCCGCCAGCGCAACTTAACGCGGTGGTCGTTGTTGCGCGCTAGATTGTGTCGCACAAGGGCAGTCGAGCGGTGTACACGTGGTTTCCAGACCCGCGAGAAGTCGACGTAAAGCTAATGTTGCCAGACAAAGGCCCGTCACACGGGTGACAGAGACGCCTCCTCTTTGAGTCATGCGTGCGGGTTGAGCGCCCGAAAGGTTCCGAATTCCCAGCTGCCGCGTCCTCATAAATATTCAGCGCTGTTCGGTTGATGGCCGCGTCCCGGACAGCCGGAATAAAATATGAGGCGGCGCGATCGGGAGGCACGCCAGTTCTGCAAGGCTAGACTAGCAGCAGTCGTCTTGCAACACGCTGCCATGGTCAATGCGGCTTTTTTTTTTCTTTCTCATTGGGTGTCGCTGTTCGCGGTATAATGCGGCAAATATCGCAAAGCCGGCGGTGTCGTCGCGAAATACGTAGCCTTTTCATACAGAATGCGCACTTGATTCAGTACATAAGGCCGAAGAAGCCAGCGAATTGTTTGGAGAATAAATGCATGAGTAGGGAACTGTCGTTCTGCGAGTGCGCATGCCAGCTTCCCTAATCGCATTGTCAACCTACTGCATGCATTTGCAAGTGAATGAGGGGCATGGCTGCTCCATGCGGAAAATCAGTGTCACGTGTTGGGTGATACCGTTATTGCAGGTATTTTGTTGACGGCGGGCTTCGTGAATTCAGGGATGACTCGTCAGGAAAAAAAAAAGGATGTACATCTGCGTGCTTTGCAGCAAATGTCGCCGTAAGACGATATTCTTTTGCGGGTTTTCTTTCGAATATGGCGTCGAATTTTCAGCACATCCTAAGAAACAATGTGTTACTTAGAATACGTATCTAATTTCAATAAGAGAACATGCCACCTAATCGTTGCGTATTGATGTTGCGCTTAAATATCCATATTATTTCATTTTTTCATCGACAATTTTCGCAAGAATGAACGCAGCCACCAGTTCAAGATGGCTGGTTGTTCAAGTCCTTAAACACTGGCCGGGTTTTGTGAGTCATGTGACAGACAGAGAGAGAGAGGTAGGCAGGCAGACAGACAGGCAGGCTGATAGAAGGAAAGGCAAAATTTTCTGCGTTCAAGTATCCCAAGAAATACTATCGTCTTCAAAAAGAAAATTTTTCCTAACATGAAATGCGTGAACGAAAACCAGCTAGAATTTTGTGGGCTAGTGAGGATGGCAGCGAACCCACAATGGTGTTAGGCTGGACAAGTTTTTCACAGAGCCACTAAAAGGCAGAAGCGCAAACCACTGGCGCTTGACATTTTGAGGTTCATTATTTGTCTGTAAAAGTAGCTCTACTTCAAGAAAGATCGCTTGTTAATCCGTAATATTTATCAATCAAGTTTTCATGCTCAGCTTATAACAGTAAAAGCTGCTTGTAGATTGTTTCAGACGTTCTATATTCAACAGAAATTATCAAAAACAGTCATGGTCGCTGAGGCTAATACTTCCGAAGCAGTGATAACTTCAAACTCTTCTCCTTGATTGTTTCGAAGCGCACAAACTTTCGGCCGCCTAGAGTGACCTGAGGGCTCATCGTCTTCTTCCCTGACCCCCTCCCCCTTCCCCCACCTGACCCATTTTCGGCATCATTAAAGTTGTTTTCCCTCTTCTCCTCCTCCTACTCCTCTTTCCCTTCAGAGTTTACGTTCATTATTTGTTAGAGCGCGAAAAGTTGACGACTCCGTAGCCAATATTTAGCGCTGCTGATCTAATAACGCAGTTTCGATGGGCACAGCTCTTCGGGTGAACTAAAGTACATTTACCGGTACTCCATGAAACGGAGGCGAAAAAGACCACTGCGAATTTTATCGCGCCAACAAGCAAGCGAAAGCTGCAAATCTAATCAGATCTACATGGAAGAGAAACGCCGAATCACAACCACCCGTTGATCTCGAAAAGGCTTTCATCGCGCTACAGAGCCGGATAAAGTGATTACGTCGAGAAAGGAAAAGAAATCACTTTTTCACTGAAAGGACAAAACAATGATTGTGATGCTACAAATCGGAATGTTATACGAAGAAAGAATAGGGGGATAACTTCTTTAGCATCCGACCTTGCGCAAATTGACAAAATGTCAACGATAGCAAAATTGTCCCGAGCAGATATTCAAGCGAACTTCGCTCTGTCTTGTCACTTGATTGCTAACCGAAGAGTGATTACAGCACGCACGAATGCAAAAGCCGCCTGCTATATAGTTGATGTCAAGAAAGCGAGCGGGCAACCGCGATTGACCGCTTATGTACACACGTCCGGCCGCAGCCATACAGACCCTCCCTTGTTTACTTCTATCGTCATTTAGCTCGACAGAAGACTGCTGTAGTGTTTCCTCTTCTTCTTAGCCGTGAGGTTTTGCGTCGCTGACATGCTTTTTCTCGCACAGAATATATATAGAAAGCGAGGGGTGATCTTATCGTGCTTTGTCTTTTGCGAAACCTTACGGCTGATTCAACGACAACGGCAATGGCAAAATTGCGACTAGTTTTCATGTATTTGTTATCGAAATAAGATATAAAGCAGGCTAATAAATAAGAAGTTCAAATGACTATACGAATGTTTAGAACAGCTTGGGAACGCACAAAATGCGCCGTTTGAGCTATGTGAAGTACTTGAAGAACTACAGACCTACAGAACTACAGACAATCTGAAATAGCAAGGATATATCCTACTGCGGTAGTTGTGTTTTGCGTGAAGCGTCATGAGTTGGTTATATAATTTATAGAACCAACTGATCATGCATTCTAGACTTCACATTAGGTTTTCCTGCATACATAGGCAAGTAAACTTTAACAGTACTTATTTCGTTGTTTATTGTTACGTAACTATAGTGATTTTGTACCAAGCTGCGTGCCGTGGTAGATTTACGGCTGTAGTACAGAGATACTACAGATGAACAATGGGTTTGAACCAACGTTTCTGGAATAATTAACGTCGGTTTCAACTGCCTACGGTGTCGGTTGCATTACAAAAGGTACAAAATGCTGAAATTCTCGTGCACTTATGGGGAGCCTTTTCTCTGGTGCTGAATAATTATGTCACAAGACGACAGGGGAAGTGTTGTCAGACTGCCTCGAGATATAGTGGCTAAACTATCCTGCCGTCCCAGCCTTCTCGTATGGTTGATGATCAATCCATGTGTTTTTGAAATGGCCACATCTACTACATGCAACTTAGAAGTGTTAGAAGTGTGGCAGTTTGGGCTAGTTGGTATGGCATAATGATAGTTATACCACTAGAACAAACCGACGACCTTCATGTCCTTCTTCCTGTGTCGTCGGTTTGTTTTCGAGCTATGACTATGATCGTTCTACCCGCAGGTACTGCAGCTGTGAACAAACAATCGCCAACATTCTGTGTGAGTGTACGTATTTCAACGCGCCAATACAAGAACTTCCCCAAGCTCTACAGAGACTTGATGATCGGACTTTGTTGAAACAGAGGAAGCGAGGACATTGACCGTGTTAATTTTCATCCAAAAAGGTTTTAAAAGCTTTATTGCGTTTTTTTTTTCAGACAACTGGCCTTAGAAGCAGACTTTAGTGTCGTATTCTCTTTGATGTTGCTTCTCCTCTTTTGTTATTTTTCTGTCTTCTCTCTCTCTCTCTCTCTTCTTTGTAACATCTCTTTTCTATCATCTTTTATTTCCCTCACACCTTTCCCCAGCACAGGGATAGCCAGCTGATCTAAGAACTGGCTAAGCTACCAGTCCTTCCGCCTATTTCTTTCCTCCACGTGTTTTGACAAGTGTCTCCACAGTATACGTTGACACCGGTTGTTTTCACCCCCCCCCCACGCATGTTGCAAACGTCGCAGCAGTCACTTTCGTACAGTTCTCAGCTTAGTAGACACGCTGCCCATCGCGAAACCAACGCCTCCACCTCCCCTTGTTTCTCTTTGACGTCTTTAGGTTGCCTCAAAATTAAAAATTGGTGGTACTACTTAGTCGACCCAACACGCGATCTAGTACGGAGCGATTCCCTTTTCCTCAGACATTGTCGACTCGGACCTACGAGCACATCCAACAATTTTGACCTCCCCTCCTCCCCTTTGTTGATGAAAAAAAAGGTTGCAAAAACGCAGTGCTTCAATTTCCGATCTCTCTTGTTCTCTTCTGCAGTCCCACTTCCACCGTGATTATTATTATTATTATTCTGGCTCAGTCCTGGAAACACCACAAGCTGTGCGAAAAGCAACAGGGACCTTACGCGCCTGCTCACAAGTAGGATACATTTAAAGATGTCCCAGTTTGCGTTGAAAGGTATGCGCCTTCGACCTAGTAATACTATAATAGGCCTTTGGTACCAGGGTCCCCACCGGCTTCCTCCGATGGTGGAATCAGAAATGATTTGATGGTGGAATGCGAACTATAGTTCAAATTCCACCATCCGAACATTTCTTACTTTGTTTTTTATTCGCTTGCAAAGGCGATTTCGCTGTCACCGTCCCTTTCGGCTTCTTTTTGCGCAAATACCATCGGCTCTCGATTGAGGCAGGAGATGATTTTTTCAAAGTTCATGATCTTATTTCAAAATGCACTAGTCACGCGATCTCTAATGCCTTGGCGTAAGGAAGGAAGGAAGGAAGAAAGGAAGGAAGAAAGGAAGAAAGAAAGATAGAAAGAAAGAAAAAAAAAAGAAGAAAAGAAAGAAAGAAAGAGAGAAAGGAAGGAAGGAAGGAAGGAAGAGAGAGAGAAAGAGAGAAAGGAAGAAAGAGATAAAGGGAGAAAGGTAGAAGGAAAGGAAGAAATAAAGGAAGAAGGAAAGGAAGAAGGAAAGAAAGAAAACGCAGAGACAATAATCAGTCTAAAAGGACCTGTATGCTACCCTACACAGAGGAAAGGAACGGGGCAGTTAGACAAATGGAGATGGAGAGAGAGAGAGAAAGCACGAACATGCAAGGCCTCCCTTCACGGTCATTACAACACCAGACGTCTATAACCACTGGTGCAGGGCTGTTGCTTTCAAGAAGTTGAGCACAGCTTTCGTCGCCTTCATCCGCGATGAACTCTCTGGAGAACATTCCTGGGTGTGTATTTTTATTGTTTCTGTTGTTGTCATTAGTGTCTGATCAATGCGAGCCATTAGTGGTGTTCTCTCAGGCATTGTAGCGAAGACAGTGGCAGAAGATACGCGGCAATGTCTCCTCGCTACCTCAGTTCCGCTGACTCACAGTGAAAGTTATCTGAATTTTCTCCTCAGTGAAAATGTATTAGGACCAACCCCTTCCTCCTACCCCAGAAATCTGTTTGCATCCAAGCTGGTTATGTACTTCCTCTAAGACCAGAAGCATTGGAGCCTTTGTGTCACTTTACCTAGTTTAGCGTTTCTTATGAGACTGGTCTACTTTTCACCAAGTGACTGTGTGCATGGTATCACATACTTACTGTCATAATCACGTCATGAGTGGTGCCACAAGTGAAAGCCTGACTTTGCAGATGATGAATTGCCCTGTAGACTTCGAGATGAAGCTACTTTCATTGATCACCTAGGCCTGGGAATCCCGGTCTTCATCCATCACCTGGACCTTAAAATCCCCATGTGAATACACTCTCTGCGAAGCATCCAAAGTGGGCTGCTGTGGCTTTTTAATTGCCTGTTCGCAGTTCATTGTACCTTCGCGAGACAAAGAGTGCTGTACGGTAATTAAGTCTTTGAAAGCTCTTTAGGCACGCGTACACGGTCGCAGCTGACAAGCACTGGTATTGCCTCACAGACGGTGAGTTGGTGAGGCCACTAACGTAATTTCCGCATGACAAAGGCATCAGCGTTTTAATTTGGGCGTGCGGATTCGTCCTCAAAAACGGCGGGAAAAATTTTTCTAAGAAGTTTTGGAACTTGATGCCAATTTACTAGCAACTAGATACTTTACTTAGCCAGCAGGCAGAATTTGCAATGATAGAAAAAAATGAGGGTTCTACATTGCTGCATGCAGCTATCAAGGCAATACGTGAAGGACACAATTGTTGTATCATTAGACTCCTAGAATTATGTTGTGAAACTACGTCAACCAGTTAGGACATGATACCAGGCTCATTACCTTTGGTATGCTCGACACGGATGAGCTTTGACTTTGAGTGAGAAGTTCACTGGCTGTTCTTTATTGGCATCCTGCATTTAATTAAAGTGCGGTTTCCTAGGTTGTTTTGTGTTTTTGATGTAGCTATTGTTGTCTCAATCAGAAAACAAATTGATGCGTAATAAGATATTCCGAAACGCTAAAGACATTGTTTCCCACTTAGCCGCCCTCCCATCAAGTAAAATCTAGATTGAACAATTCAGTTTGGTAAACTTTGCTGCAGTCACTGAGATCATTGTTATCTGTTGAGGCCAATCAGTAGTCCGGCTGCAGCACTCCCGTTAGTAACAAACTTTATCCTGCTTACGAAAGACAATGAATGGTCTCCAGGCGCTGCAATTATTGCAACAACATGGCGTCTCAGCATACGAAAATTGAAAAATTGCTGACATGCATCTATTAAGCACGGCATTTTTGTTTCTGCTTCTTAGCGCTTATCTGAGTGTTACAACAAAACTTTGCTACAATAAACTCAGGAAACTGACTTTGGGGACTTCTCTTATTTGTAACCAGTCAAGATGCGAGTCAGTTCTGCAAAGCCAATTGAGGTTTAATCTGCGGAGAAAGCACAGCGCGGTTAAAAGGTAAATGCTAGCTGGCTTATAAGATGTTCAAGGGCATCTAAAATCTTGGAAAAAAAAAAAGAGTCCCAAGCGCTGAAAGAGCGTGAGGGCTCCACGGAGAGGAAATCAGACGTTGATCTTCCCAAACACTGCAGACAAGCATTTCCCCGCGCAGAGCGAGCGTTGTTGAACCAGCAGACGGGTTGCCCTTGGAGACTGCTCGGGCAGTGACGTCAGAGGGCGTCTCGTAGCAACCGGGCCCTGGCAACCGTTCCGGAGTCGGTAAAAGGAAGCGGAGGAGAGGATCAGACGGGGAGCGCTGAGTGCCGCGGTTCCGGAAACTGCGACGTAGGTAGCCGCCGAGTGTTGAAAGAGCCTTCGCAAGTTTCGAGTCACTGTCGGCAATTTTATAACCAAGGTATTTCATTTGTTTACGAAAGGCAACACTTTGCAGCTGCTTGCCCCCCACGGCGAAAC
Source organism: Rhipicephalus microplus (assembly GCF_013339725.1). Classification (NCBI taxonomy): domain Eukaryota; kingdom Metazoa; phylum Arthropoda; class Arachnida; order Ixodida; family Ixodidae; genus Rhipicephalus; species Rhipicephalus microplus. The sequence goes on along the minus strand of NC_051167.1, from coordinate 198,797,642 downwards.
AAAATACACAAAGAAACTTGTTGATGCAATAAATATTCGTGAGAGAAATCTGTCAAAAAGATGGAACATGCCAGAAAGTGCCGATTTTTTTTTTTTGTTTGTACACAAACATGCTGCAAAGCAACGTAATGCAGCCAGAGAAAAATTTCGCTCGCATGCTGATCGCTGTCTTTTGGGGAAAAAAAACGATATATTCAAACGCGGTGTATTAAATTACTTGCACAGGTCAGCGATACACGTATCAAAAAAGAAAATGGTTGTAACACGGGACTGACTGTAAGCGTAAGTGCAACAGGCCACTGAGATTGCTAAGGAAGAACCTGGAACGAAGAATTACAGTATCACTCACAGACTGGGTGAGTAAAACAATACAACTGAATAAACTGTGATGGCAAATAGTTCGGATAAATATAGCTTAGAGACGACAGTGTGAAAAGAAGTTCATCAAAGATTACGATAGTGTCTTATGCCAATTCGAATACAAACCAACCAATTATTAAAACAAAATACTATAGAAGTGGAATGGTTACCATAACAGGATGCTGCCTGTACAATGAGTAAGCGAAACATTTATGACATGTAAGCCAAAACATATAAAATATATTTTTCAGATGATGAAATTTTTGAAACTAACAAGACAGTTTTCTTTAGAGATTGAATAATATCTCTCATTTGATTATGGCTCCTTAGTAGCACGCCACGCTTTTCAGATGAAGGGGGTAGCAGCCACAATGCTTACCTAGAAGACCAGTAACGGCTCTGGTTACAATATAGGTGTGGTCGCAAAACCCGGCATGTGAACATCGGTCACTCTCAATGATTTAGCCCTTTCTGCATTAGGGGGGGTGCAGCAGACGACGTTATTGAGAGGATACGTGACTGAGGACTTGTGTTGCTTTTTACAGTTGATACTTTACGAGGGTTGTTAAGATTCTCAGAGTGAAAAAAATTTCGGACAAGAAACGCAAGAGACGAGGACCAGCCCTGACTTTAGAGTGATTTATTACAACTATGACGTACATATACATAGGTTAAAGAAAAAAATATAATGTCACATGCTTAGCCAAAAGCAAACACACAAAAACATAAAACTCAGAGACTGCAAGAAACCGTGTGCTAACCTCGGACCACCACGTGCCGAATTTGAATACGGCAATTCTCTTTCAGATAAAGCTATTGACGGTTTGCTGATGCAGCTGCCTCGGACGATTGTCGGCGCTTCAATTATGAGTCTAGTGCATTCGTTAGGGTGGGGCGCGAGGACCGTTGCCTTTTGCACAATTTCTTCATGCAGCCATATTGGCACTACTTGAGTGTCCACCTTTTCTGTATATGTTTTGCTATGTGGTTTCCAATAAATCATTGTTGACATTTAGCCCTTGTGTGTGCTTCTTCTGTCTTGTCCTTGTCAACTCAGTGTGCCACGCTTACCTTTCCGAACACGCTTCACCAACAAGACCAACAAGTCATCCTTCATATACGGGCACTGTGAACTGAGAAGACAGGTTTCTTGCTACGTGGTTTGAAACACTAACAACACCAAGACCAAAACAGCAACGAGTGCCCTGGGAGCTTCATTTCCAACGTGTGTACAGAAACTCAATCGAGTTCTTAGTTGACGTTTCGCCAGTTAATTCGAAGTATTCTTGGCAAGATCCTGAATAACATGCTTCACCGGGAGCAGATTTGGCCATACTAATAGAAACTTAGTCGTAAACATCTGTTAGGAAAACGTCACAAAATATTTCTGCTATGCACGTTCTGTAGTGATCGCTTGCTTTTGTGGAAATGAAATACTTGCTTCTCAACTTGAATACAGTGATTTCGAATAAAATAGCAGCATTTTAAGAAGTTTCCAAAATTCAGGCGGGTTTAATTTTGAAAAAACTCAGTACCAACGTAATCTATACACTCCTGCGGGCATGAAAGCGAATTGTTTTCGGTAATGAAATAATATAGATCCTCTAAGTATGCGAAAACAAAACAATTTTTTTTTCTGGTAGTGCTAAAAATATGACATTCTCTTAACATAATGTAGTTCAGAGAACACAATCTAGGAAGTCGATGGTGTTCTCTAGGAAGCCTACGAAGTACACTGCTACAGAGGACGCTCGGCAAGCGTTAATTGAATCACAACGTGTGAAAGGTGGGATCGAGGCATTGCACCACGTATACAAATGCGTCGCCTCAGGAGAATTAGCCTTCAGTGTTTGCGTGCGTGTAACATACTTGCTTGCTTGCGACTCAGTTTTCAACAGAACTGCTTCAAAACAACGACAAACGCCACAAGGAAAAGTATCATCACTGCTAGAAATACGCGCTCTCATGTGACGCATTCATTTAGCACAGAAAATGTTTAGGAAAAGCGCACGGCTGATAGCATGCAAAAGTAATTATACGCGATAGTTTCATGACATATTTAAGTTTTATTTATTTCAGAGAGAAAGGGTCTTTCTGTTCCAACATGAGAGTGGCCCACGACGTGCTAAAGTGTACACCGAATAACCTAATAAAGTTCATTCATCTATCCCTGAGTAGAGTCATACTTTTTGTAAGATAATTGCAGAAGCCCGTTTTTAATGCTTTGGTTACTATAAATATTACGTTGGAATAAGCGTGCCACAATTGGCTGTCATAGTGTTATTTTTTTTTTTGGACAAGGCAAATTAATTTTGCGCACGCCTGGAAATCTGCACTCAACCAGAACCAAGTAAGAAAATATGCTAGGTCAAACTTCCACACACTAAAGGCTGCAAGCTCTCCTACTTACACGTGGAATTTTAGAACCAAATATGATACACTTCCTGAGATACAAAAACTTTCACCAGAACAAACTATTTACCCTACCATATCTTCTTATGAGGGCCGCTTCCTTTAATCACCTAGGGGACCGGGAGGGCGCAACGTGTACCCCATACATTGATTTATTTGAGAGGGGGAATGCTGTGATGAACCTTTCCCTCCTCCCCTCCTTGAAGGGAAACGCTGCACATTCTTATGCCGACCGTAACACATCACTGTCTCGGCGGAACTGGTTGCGAAGGGTGAGCTCGTTTAACTCTCCCTTCTTGCGCCCATAAACGCTCACACGTTTATCCTGCGGTGTTAAATCGCGCACCACACCCTTGAGGTGAATGCAAACCTGTAGCAGCGCAGATGGCCCTGCCTCTTGTGAAAGTTCCTTGCTCGGAAAGGTGACTCAGTGTTGCTAACGACAGAGTGCAAGATGCAGAGTGCAGATGGGGATAGGAATGAACACACAGCAAATACCATGTGCGCTCACTTGTTGTGCACTATTTTATTGCGATATCAATTATATGGACACTCTCGGCTGGATTGCGCCTCCGGCGTCGGTGTCGACGTCATGCACCGTATATATATACTTATATCTATATATCAATACGCAACAAGAAAAAATCCAGAAAAGAGACTCTGGCGTGTGGAATCGAATGTGGGACCTCCGCGTCATCAATGCAAGGCGTTGAGCCACTGAGCCACCAAGAACTACTCCCTTCAACATTCAAATGGCAAGCTATTTATATCTACTACTTACCGCTGTTAGCAGGCATCTCGGGGGGAGAGGGGGGACTATCGTGTTTTCAGCATTATCACCAAGATGGCGCAGTGAGCGCGCAGCGGCTGTTATCTCTCACGAGTACTTTGGCCCGCGTAGTGATTAAGCAGTGTACGCTCGATCGCACGCCGTTATCTGCAGTGGGGAAGGTAGTACGTCTTGGCTAGCCTTTGGGTTTAGTCAAAACGATTCTGTTTTTACCAGGCACACAAAGGTAAGTGGAATTGTTGCACAGCCTGTGTTTGCGAAAAGGGCGTGCTTTTCAGACACAGCAAAGTAACTACTGAGACGCTTATTCGCGTTCATCTGTACCTGTGAGTACATTTTGTGCGTCACTTGTGCATGAGAAACGCGGGGCACGTTTTGATCTGCTTGCCATTCTACGCGTGACCTCTCCAATTCGTCGCTATGACATTCACTGCTTCACCTTTGCGGCAAAGATGTCGCTTTTCTTTTTGTTTTTCGGTATGAAAGGAGAGCACTCGGTCTTGTTGGTTGGGACATACTAAACCTGAAAACGGGAAGTGTCTTCTTCGCAAGTCCTTTGGTTCTCACATATACTTTTGTTTTCAATAGAAAAGCATTCCGCCAGGTCTTTTTGATTACCTTGCAGTGCACATTAGGTCACCGTGTTGTGTTTACACGTGTTCATTCTTATTCCGGTGATATCACGTGTTTTCCATTTTCCTTTAATTATGCTTTTCTTACTCCTGTTTCCAAGCAACAAACGTAACATTTTATTTTATCAACTTCAGTTTTTTAGGGGCGAAGCTCCTTATGGCGTGGCTTGTGCGTCCCTCGTAGTGCGTAACCACCAGTGGCACATACCCGAAATAGCGGTCCTTACGATTTACCTCCAAGGTGGTTCCGGTGAGAGATTTCTTCTGTGCGTTGTTGAACAATAAAAGATAGTGCTCAATGCACATGTTAATGGCTGCTAAGGGGGGATGAGAGACAGGAGCATTCGGCCTTTAGGTAACGCGTACGCTGCGATCCCTATTAGCAGCTATTGGCATGTACATTGAGCACGATCTCACAAGAAAGGGTTGCTACGTTATACTCGCTGGGCGTAACCTCCTTGGTTTTAGAAAGGTTTAGCGAGCGTTGAGCCGCAGTGCCATGAATACAGTGAACTAGTATATACAATGAACTCGAGGTGGTTAAAGGTGGGAAGCAGACCCGAAGCGCAAGCCGTAAGAAAGTGTGCATGTGCCACCTCCCGTTTAGTCCTTGAAATGTCCGCTGGATGGCGGTGCTTCTATATGGGGAATATATGATGAAAAGATGCGAGGTGGTGGTACTTGGAGTGCTGAATAGAGGGACGAACGGACACACAGACAGATGCATGGATGGACCCATGAACGGACGCAGGCGTGGATGCATGGACGAACGCAGGGACGGACGCATGAACAGATGCACGCACGGACGGGTGGATGGCGCATGGACGGTTACACAGACGTACGCAGGAACGGACGGAAGCAAGAACGAATGGACTGGACGAATGCTTCAGCGCACTCCCCATCATTCACTCCGTAGATATGCTGCCATTTTTTTTTCTTCCACACTGAACAATATATTTACACATCTCTGTATTCCCTCAATATGATTGCCATCGCAACTGGCATTCAAAGTAACACACACATATTTTGAAAGCTCTTACAGCTAAACCGGTATGCAAGAAAAAAAATATTTACGTACTTACCAAAGAACTGGTCACAAACGCATTGTTTGAAAAAAAATAAACAGTAAGGAATGCGGGTAAGGAGGGAAGGCTAAAAATAGGTTCCTAGTTAGTGGCACTGTCGGCGTCAGCTTCACCAGTAAAGGAGGCTCGGACACGGTAGCAATAAACGTTATCCTATAAAGGGAAGTGCAGAAGCACGGTCAGTGATTGTGTTTTGTTGAAGGGACCTGCAAATAGAGCGCCCACTGCCTCCGACTGCTCTTATGAAACTCAATACAAAATTACGCTGGTCCCGACGTAATCAAACAGAGACAAAGTGTGCTTCAGAAATAGTCAATATTGACATTGTAATGACTGATTAATCGCTCTTTAACCGAAGGTGTTGCCTTCGGGAAACAATATTGGCGGTAATGTAGTGCTTATCGGTGAGGCGCGTGAACCCCAAGTGTTTGGCGAATGAATCTAGAAATTTGTTTTTCATCTCACCATTCATACTCTATGACGGGGAGAGGGAATGTATACTCTACTAGGTAAACAATAGACGTAAGTACGCGCTTGTGAATAAATAGGAAAAATTAAGAAACCATGCAAAATGGGCTCAGCCACATAGTTTATTGGTTTTACACGAAAAAGAGGAGGAGGATTATTGAAAGAGGAAGGACAGGGAGGTTAGCCAACACGAAAAACACGAAAAGAAGAAGAAGCTTTATGACTGATAGAGAACCATGTTCTTCACGCCTACGGTCATATTGATTAATTCACTTATTCCGCATTCGAAGGCATGAGAGCCATGCTCAATATACATGGTAGCATGCGTATTACAGGGTCACGTTTCATCCCCGCTGTGATTTCTCTTATAATGAACGATTGTTGTTGGACGAGTCAATTGACAGCTTGAATCACGGGTAATGCGAAATTCGTCACCATCGTGCTTGGGTGTGGTGGAGCTCCTAGGATGAGGTAGGCAACAGAAGACAAAGAAGGGATGGTATACAGGAAAGGAATGGAGTTTAACCAGAGTACGTCCACTTTTCCGGCCCTCGCTGAAAAAAAAATTATGGGGGTCAAAGATGGATAGACAAAAAGCACAGCTTCAGGAAACAAGACAGTGTCATGGAGCATTGTGTTTTTCCTTTAAAAGATCGTATCGCCAGTGTGTGCGTAGTGATAGGCTGCTTACGTGGTCATCGAGTGACGTTGCTCAAACTCAATTGTGTATGCGTGACATCATGCTTATAAAACTTAATTAGTGAGTGAATGTGTGCAGTTGTTTATTCATTCTACGAACGGATAATAAAAAGCATTGGTAGCACTTCTCAGTTTTTTTTTTCATTGTAACATAAACTTGGCGCGAAGGCATAATATTTAGCCTATACGTACATTGAATACGCGTCGTTGGGCTAAGTAACGCAATGTATTGTGAAATTAGCTTTAATCTTGCCTCTGCATCACAATACTTCAATACTCCAATACTTTCTTTAAAAATACTTTCTTTTAAATATTGTCACCACTTACGTAGTGGTGACAATATTTCACCTAACGTGCGCTATGGGGAATCAGTTGTTGTGGATCTCGGCTTCTGATCTCGAAGGCTGAGGGTTAAATACAGAACACGGCAGCGGCATTTTTGTGTAAGCGGAGCGGTGTAAGCAGAGCGGTGGAAGCTCGCGTACTGTGTGATATCAGTTCACGTTGAAAAACACTGGGTAATGGAAATTTCTAGAGCGCTCCACTAACGGCGTCTCTCATAATGTTATTGTGGCTGTGCGATGTTACACCCAGAGATATCGGCGTTTTACTTTACGAGCGAAATTGCAATGTTATTCTACATTGCTAGCACGCATGAACAAATTACTTTGCCGACAATGGGATGTCAAACTACGTTGGTATACGAATCAACTACATAAAAAAGAGTCTATAACTGGCACACCATCATCTTTTGCTTTGCTCACTTTTCTTCGCCGGTGCAATGCGGCCTCAAACTAGAAAAAAAAACATCCTTCATGTGTTTCAAAAATATTTGATCTCGAAGCTGTCCTCTTAGGTCTCCAGATGCAGTATCTTCAAAATTTGCCAGGATAACAACCAACACTTCACTTCGCAAACGGCTCTTGTTTGTATCAACGTTTCTTTTGTTTTTCTCACAGTCTGTTAGCTTCTTGACGGCCGTCACTTAGAGTGGCGGAGTGTGGTGGAAGTTGAGATGTCACGTTGAACATGTCAACAATCATACTGAGTGGGTGAAACTTTCAAGTTTCCTTAACTATATAGGTTGATTTTTCAAGTGAAACTTTAATAAGTGCTATTGCTGCTGGGCAGTGTTTTTGTTAAGCAACCCTGTCGTTTTCTGAGATATCGTGGCTGACGTGGAGCACGCAGCAGAAAAGACATGCCGTTGAGAAAAAACTACAGGCTATACAAGTGGCATATGAAGCGAACAAACAGTGCAGTAGAGCAAAGCATAGCAGTTGTTATTACTAATTTACAACCAGCACGTCACGCGTGTTCTGTGTTGTTTAAAAACGTGTATATTGATGGTAGTTATCGTATTCATATCTCGGTATACGTGGCCTTTCTCGTACTCTTATTAGAGGTGTTTCAGCATTACGTATGAAATTTTGTATATTGTTTAGAATAACTGTAATAATATTTTGGTATCGTAGCACCAGTTTTGCATTTAAACTGAGTACCCCGTTGTGCAAGAAACCAATTGTAGTCAACAGCCTGTTATAGTTAAATAAACTCACGTGTCATTGTGATGAGATAACGGGAGAATGGAAGTGGGCGAGAAAAAACAAAGCGTCTCACTGAACTTGCGGACCCAATATTGCGAAGCTTGTGAGATCGATCTTTTACGAGTGCGAGTAATTGGTTTTTTATGTGATTTTATTTTTCATTGGCTTCATAATCAGTTCAACCAAAAACTACGAAAAGTGCCATGTTTGGTTTCGTTGTCATCGTTACTTTTTCAACTTCCGCGTGAGTGTGGGTCCATGCTGCTTTTTTTAACACTATATTATTAACAGACTCTCACTATCACCAAACAGGCTTGTTTACTTGAGATTGGCGGGCTCGTTGAAAATTATCCACAGTAGACTCATTACTGAATATTCGTAGTTATTGACAGCTTCTTTCTAAGACTTTTGCAACGTGTTGCGATTCTTCTGGTGACACCTTAGAGTTACAAATATCTGAAATGTAACATTCAAATGCGAAATGGTGAGAATTACAACGAATACAATACTGTTTTCTTGTTCTCAAATTTGCGCTTAAAGTCATGCACACTCTCATGGGGGAAGGATATTGGTTTACACGCTCAAAGTGAGGTGAAATCCTTTTTTTAGCAACCATATAATTATTGATTCGAGCGAATGCGGTCTTGCGACCATTGAGTAAAACTATACTACTTCGTAAATCACTGCATTTCATTTTTTATGAACGTCCTTCATTCTGCATTCTTTTATCGAATGATCGGAGTAAGCTTTCTTGTGGTGCGGTTTTTTCGCTTGCTTACTTACCTAATATATTTCAACTAGTTGCCTCGAGGAGAACTTTTCGAGAAATGGCCATTGCTTTGAAGTATCCGATGATGTCGTAAATGTTGAAGTGTACAGCACATATATTATTTCACCTAGTACCACACACGTTCGTGACCGGAGGCTGCTGTAAAAAAATTACGAGCCAACACGTGGCTGAAGTATCGCGTCTTTTCCGGGAACGATTCAGCACAGATCCAAAGAACTGTACTGCTATTGTAGCGCTTAAGAGCAACAATTCATCGAGTAACTAAGCCCTTAAGAAATCGAGATTTTTTCTCCAAATAGCACTGCGGGGGATTTCGGTGACGTCAATTCGAGTGTTCACAACAAAACAAAAAAGGACCTCCGGCATGAGAGTGCTCTACGTGGGCGGCCAGAGCCGTTCGACTGCGGTATCACTGTTGAAACTGTGCCGTCGTGAAACTTTAATCCACGAACGGCGGAGGCTTTTTCGCTAAATGAAATCGTCGCCTCGTCCACGTGCTGAAGTGGACGCGAGGCTTCTATCTCCCCGAACAGCCATTCGCAGATTTTATCTCTGGTCACCGCCTCTCCCGATTCTAGGGCGTCTTCTTCCGTAATATCGCTGTTTTTCTTCTTTTCCTTTTTGACGCTGCCTTTGAAATCCCTCGAGACGTAGAGGCTTTCGCTTTGTTTTTTGTTTTTAACGGTGGAACATAACATGAGCTCGACCAACCTGGCTTGTATTCCCATACTAACTGTTTGAACGAGTAAGAACCACGTTAAGTGAGGGCGGGCTCAGCCAAGCAATGCGATTGCACACAAAGTTAAGGAAGGAAAATAGTGTAGAATATGAAGGGAGTGTCAAAGAGGATTAAAGGTGAGGAGAGATAACGTAACCATGTATGTGTGGTACGGTACATCAAGAGACGGTAAAGTGAAATGATGTTGAAAAGGGATGATGTGAGAATTGGGGGTAAAGAAATATAAGAAAGAGCGTGAAGTGAGCTAGCAGTATAGCTCGCAGTATAGTATTGAGTAATGCAAGTTGGTGAGAAAGCATCGTGAGTATGAAGAGCAAGAAACGCCAGAGGGGAGAGTCTAAGTTTTGCATATTCTTGTACAGGATATAACATCAAGCGAGTGGAAATGAAATCCGGGGGTGAGAAGGAGAGAAAAGAGAAAAAGGCCATCTCAATGCTCATTCTCCTCATTCTTCGCATCAGTGGGTTACAGCTGCCTTTTTTTTTTTCGCACTTCCTCATACACAATCGTTTTTTTTTTTTTAAGGAGAGAAATTTAAATTTCAAGAGCTCGTTTTTTCTTAGTTGCAAAGAGTCATAGTAAGAAAATATAACACTGACAAGGAAGTTATTAGGACGTTATTAGTAATAAATATAATGTAAACAAAGAAAATGGATAGCATGAACAACTTACAGTGACCAGGCTGTCTTATCTTGGGCAATGTTGTCTGGTAGTTCTCATTGATCGACATTCGTGTCTCGTTCTTCACGCCCACCTTTTTTGTGCAAAGATGTACAATAGCCTACTGGAAATCTTTTCTGTTTTACCATTCATTACTTCAATCGACCTTCACACTCTTTTGTTGAAATGGCATGGTGAACCTCTGGCAGCAATTTTCTGTATCGTAGATCTGCACCGTAGAGTTCTCAGCGTCCAGCAGGTGGCACTCAGAATAGAACATTATACATTATATAGGCAAAATAGAGATTATGGGCCAATTTTTAAAGTATAAAACCATGATGACGTATAAATCATAACCCCAATCCGCTTTTTCCCACCCAGTTTCTTCATAATCCTAGCCGATTTTCCCCAAGCTCAATCCACAGCTAAGTGTGGCCGGCTAGCCGTAGCTATGTTTTGAGACGCACTGACATGGGTGCTGCCAAAGCACTGCTACTGGCACTTACAGCCATGGCCGCTTCGCTGGCCCAATGAGTTTTGCGGTGTCAATTGGTTGGGACAAGGCCAGTTATGGTCATGTGATCAAACATAACCGTGCCCATCCACCACTGCGAAAAGTCAAGTATAAAACACTATCGAATCGCTATAAATTTATTACACGCACACACACACACGCACACACGCACACACGCACGCACGCACGTACACACACACACACACACACACACACACACACACACACACACACACACACACACACACACACACACACGAAAGGTGTTCTGGCTACAGCCGTTCGAAAAACTTGGTCGATCGCATAAAAAACCGCAATAGCGCTTGCGTAGCCATCTTCTGTGACGTCTCATCTTGGCGATATTGCAAAACTATTTCCTCTAAGAGAAGTCGGTTATCTGATTTAGTGAGCTTGTCGCGAATGCATAGTCACTGCCCGATATAATGTAGCGAGTCACAAAAAATATGTCAAATGGCTGCTTTGTTGCCACACTGGTCCAAAAACAATATCGCATCTGTGCCAGTAAAAGTACCGCTCAGTTCATCGTTGCAAATGCGGCAAACACACACACACACACACACACACACACACACACACACACACACACACACATATATATATATATATATATATATATATATATATATATATATATATATATATATATATATATATATACACCTGGAGTCTTTCGTAACACGGAAAGTAGATACGTTATGAAAGCATCACACATCTAATCATTTTGTAGTTTCTAATCAGCTGACCAAATCCACTCGGCATTTCAGTCTGCAGTTCACCCGATGGGAAGTGTTTATTTCAACATTTTTTTAAGAGCTGGTCGGGCAGCGCACAGGAACGTCAAGCTCAATTGAACAATTTCTCTTACATTACGCACTTAAAGACGCAATTTCTTACGCTTTTCTTCCCTGCCACTGTCCAAACTTATGACTCAAAGCAGAAAGAGATTAAGATAAGGTTGCAGCAAGGAAGAGACGCTATATCTGGAGCCTAAGTTAGAATCACGATGCAAGTTCTCAATAAGAAGAGAAGACAGGAACCTGTCCTCGAGAGACACGGTTATACGATTCTCAGGCTTAACAGCAGCGAGTTGATTGCTCGCACAATTCCAGCCAGCACAGGCTCAAGCTGTACCTACGGAGCTAAGCTATTCAAGAATACCGTGCAGCACCGTCGAACCTACGAGCCATACGCCAAGTTATATGCTAATGCATCAAACCTAGTTCCAGAGGCATTGCCCGGGAGTTTGCTAGCAACGTAAACATGGGTTACGCAAACAGCGCACAGAGCTAGCAGTACATACACCCACAAGGTTAAAGGCCTATTGATTTCACGTTGGCTGGAGAAGGCGACACAAACCGAGACTAGCGGTGGGTTGAGAGTAGCGTCGGCAAAGCGAATCTACTAGTTTAGTAATGAACTTTCTTCTCGCTTTCTGCTTTTATTTTCAAAATTTGATTATGGTCTTTTATAGTTTTTTAATTTGGTTTTATTGCATTAATATGAAATTCCGACTTCGTACGAAGCAAGATACTAGTGAACATAACGCAAACGAACAAAGCTCGATTTGTTTACACCTGTCCTATTCCCTAGCTTAGTGACGTAGCATTATGGGCGTGTTGGCATGTCATACTCAAGTCTTATTAGTGCACGGAAAAACATGGGCAGAGAAAGACGTGACACACATAGGTGCTAACTTGCAACAATGTTTATTTTGAAAAGAGGGAAGCACATGTATAGGGAACATCGCTTCTCAATCATCATCATTAGACGATTTTGCAAGTTCAACCATGCCTACGGAGATGGGCTGACTTCTTGTGGGAGAGGGCACTGAATTGTGTTTCTCGCGTCTTCATTTGACCATTTTTTTTCGTGCACTAAAAAGCTCGAGCTCCCCGATTCCCTAGTGTCTATACAGCTTCCACAGTGCCGCAGATAACTAATAGGACCAGCTACGCAAATTTCGCTCGCATCCGAGCAAATCCGCTGCGTCGCTTCACAACTAGCGCGAGGATCGGGTTCTCTTTACGCGTGCCTGAAGCCTTGTTTACTTAAGTGAAGACGCGTGGAGCAGAGCTCGAGCATCCGTCTGCAGCGTCGGCACCGAGCTGTACAAGGCTGTAAAAACAGATGCGAAGACTCGAAAGCGGATCAGCCTACGAGAAAGCGGTCTGGTCTAAAGTAGGAGACTTCAACGGAGACCCGCCTCTGTGAAAACGCTGTTTCATAATTAAATGCAGGTGACACGCTCAAGATATGTCGTGAAGAAAATATGAAGGCGATTCCACTGTTTGGCGTAGGTATGTTGTTGTGGCCCTCGCTCTTCACCTACGGGGCACTCCGGGGCAATAGATTCCGATCCACTCCGGGGCAGTAGATTCCGATACGCGCAACGCCCCAACCGATGCTGGAACTTGGCGTCGCCTTCTTTCTCGTTTCGCGCAAATTTACGACGGGCGCCGTCGCCACCTTGCGAACTCGTTTGCACGCCGTGCTCTCCGCTAGAATAAGCGCTTCCTCGAGGAATTCGTGAGGTAACCAGAGCGGCGCACACCTGAACGCGATGGTGCCGAGCAAAGTACGAAAACCGAAATCCAAAGCGAAGTGTTCAGAAAGTTTACCGGTATACCTAAGCTACAGATAGGGAAAAACTAGCCTTGTATTCCAGAAAAGCAAACGAGGTGGGGTCCTAGCGAAGATTGTTAGCCCACGACTTGTCGTTAAGGTTCCCCACGGGAGTGCGACAGGGGCAGGAGGCGCACTTCCGAATTCGATCGTGCCGTACCTCCAGTAGTTCTTCGGCAAAGACGGCCATTTCCTGAGCTTACCTTTGCGATTTTGACTGTTCCCTTTAGTGCTTTCTGTTTTCTTTTAATCTCATTTCTTTCAATATTCACCACGCCATTCAGGATACTTTTCTACTTTTTTCATACCTGTTTTTTTTTACATGTTATCGGGCAGCCAGCCTGGTTCGGCCGCACCGACTCTCTTTCTAACCACGGACCAAAAGAAAGGAATGAATTGAATCGAACCTAACTTGAAAAATATTTTCTTTTTACTGCGTTTCTTCACTGTGCCTAGATTCATGCTGTGTGAGCTCCTTTTGCCGAATCTCGGGACAGTTAACAAGTCTGCCTCGAGCCAAAGAATTACGGTTTCTACTGCCAGAAAAATTTTCTTTGTTTTTTTACTTTCTTTTTTCTTCGTTCGTACTCGCTGACCAGGTGTTTCTTTATTTGCTTTACATTTTCCGTTCACTGCGTGTAAGAGCGGATGCTGGTTTTCTCCTCTTCCTTCTTGTCATCTTTCCCTAAAAGGATTCCGCGCGATTGCGGTTAACCGCCTAACTTCTAGAGCACGGCACGCGATGCGAGTTAATTCGCAGACTGTTTCCTGGCAACGCTTCTCACACGTTCTTCGTAACTGTTACCGCCTCGGTGGTGACGGTGCCCGGCCAACAGGAAGAAGCATTTAGGAAGGACTTCCATAATTAAAGAGAGCCTTCCATTTGACCCCAGCGACTGTCTTTGTATTTGAGAGGTTAAACGTTTGATTATTTTAGTTACTGCCGTAATTGAAGTCTTTTGCCAAGCTATGATATTCGCCGCTACAGCAAAGGCAATTCTGATGACCTGCAGCGAGCAAATCTTTCACTATAGCTTTATTTTTATGCCTTTTGAGTAGCTTTTTTTTTTCATGCCACCATAGAGAAAGATATGGCTGGAGGATAAAAATAAGTAAGCATAGGCTTGGCGACTATGGTTTTAAGCCCCATTTGAAAAGGGACGACAAGCGTTAAAGGCTGTCATCCCCGTTATCATCACCTTGGTGACGACGGAGATGATAGCGACGTAGATGAACTGTTATCAGTGCGATGGAAGCCACAAAACCAGGCTCAGATGCTACATTTGTGTCGTTTGCTTGAGTTCTTCAGCTTGTTAGTGCTGTTAGCGTGCATCTGGAAAATATACCGAGTTTACCCGGCGTTAATTTTGGATTATGTAGTTGTGCTTACCGTCCACTTTTCTTGTACTTATTAGTCCGAACTGTTGTGATTTCGACACGTTGCAATTTCAGAGACGATGCGTGCCGTCTTTTCGTTGCGCCTCCAACGTGATGTCCGTGTTCGGCTGAGGCGTTGTGTGTGCGTGTGTGTTTGTGTGTGTATACATAAATAAATAACTAATTTCGCGCGCGCGCGCGCGCACGTGAGTGTGTGTGTGTGTGTGTGTGTGTGTGTGTGTGTGTGTGTGTGTGTGTGTGTGTGTGTGTGTGTGTGTGTGTGTGTGTGTGTGTGTGTGTCTTTATTTGCGCATACTTTTTCTCTGCTCACTATACCTGATGTTTTTAGTTCCTGTACAGTGCAGCTCCTCTGTAGGGGTCAAGCTATTTCGTCGTAGACGTTTTAAACGCTATATCACAATTCATTTTTGGTGCACATGTAAAAATAGGTGAACGCCAAGGCATCTCCTTTACATATAGAACGTCATTGCATTAGGATGCTGCGCCTTTGTGTTCGAAGTGCCCTCAACAATTCTGCTATGTAATACGAGCATCGGCACAGCTGCACAACTTGTGGGTGCCATGAATAATAACAAGCATGATTACCTCCGGTGGTCACAGTTGCAGTGGAGCGAGTGATTAGCTCTGGCTGTCACGGTTGCAATGGGACAAATTTCTAAGTTACTTTCTCACTAAGTAAATGACATGAGTGGAAGTCTGCCACTATTCTGACCTTTTTTTAAATACGTTCACGGGAAGTACCAGCCCACACGACGACGGTATTGCTCGAAGCGGTGTCACTCTTTTAACAGAGAAGCTGTTAAATCCGATTGTGAGAAATAATCTGTGGACAAAAGAAAATGGCCGCATATCTGCGCGCTTCGCGGCAGATGCGTTTCGCTGCAAAATGCTTTGCTCCTAAGGGCGGTCACAAAACCGATCGCACAGTAAGAACTGGGCTGTATCCACGTATGCTTTAATTGCCCAGTTTTTAGCATACTGCGGACATCAGAACCAACTTCTCGATTCAATCTCTAAAAATCAGAGTCGGCGCCAAGCACGACCTCTGTTCCCTCTTGCTGATCTCTTCCTCGAGCACCAAGCTCTCCACCTCTCCATTTCTCTTCGTTAAATATATCCTGTCTCATGTGAGACAGCCTGGTAGGACGAACCCCTTATTGATGCTCTACCCTTTCAGCAAACAACTCTCCTTTTTTCAGGGAAGTGTCTTCGACTCTGTACTCCTCCTTTGCGGTCCCACACTTTGCTGCCCTCGTCCTTCAGGAAATCAGCTAAGAAGCAAGCTGTCATTTCGTGCAGGTACAGCCTAAAAATACTTTCGCGCAACAACAAGCCTGGCTATTCCGCTGGTAAGCTGTCTGGGGTTTCTACACAAAATGCTGCATGCCCCCTGTCCACACTTACTATGATAGCACATCGCCACATTATCCTGTTGGGAGGGATGTCACGATTGATTGATTGATTTGTGGGGTTTAACGTCCCAAAACCACCATATGATTATGAGAGACGCCGTAGTGGAGGGCTCCGGAAATTTTTGACCACCTGGGGTTCTTTAACGTGCACCGAAATCTGAGCTCACGGGCCTCGACATTTCCGCCTCCATCGGAAATGCAGCCACCGCAGCCGGGATATGAATCCGCGACCTGCGGGTCAGCAGCCGAGTACCTTAGCCACTAGACCACCGCGGCGGGGCGGGATGTCACGACAGGGGCCACTTGTTTACGATACTGGCTTACCATGAGAACGCTTTTGCCCTGCGGGTGACTCACCAGCATAAGGTGTGGTGAACAAAAGCTGACGGCAAAGTGACCCGTCTGAGCAGTCGCTTTTCATAATCTCCTCTTTTCTTTTGGCGCCGTCTACCGACTTACCATAGTTCGCTTGCCCCGAACATAACTGCTCCGTCGTGGGATTAGCCAGTTGAGCGTTTTGTCACATTTCGCCGGGCCAAATAAAAGTTTTCATTCAATCACTAGGGAGGAGGTAAGTTTATTTACAGAAAGGCAGAGAGGTCGGCCTGAGTGATAGCTTGCTGTAGCCTGCTACTCTACACTGGGGAAAGAGAAATGGAGAAGAAAAAAATAATGAATGAGGATGGTGAGATAGAAAGGCGAGTATGTAGTGTTCTTTCTAGCTGAGACACATTTCATAGCCGCGCACATAGTGCAGTTGTTTCCAAAAAGGTTATAAATGCTCTTGTGACCGCAGGTGCACTGTTGGTGTCTGGCCAAGGGCCCAACATGGTCTCATCAGTTAATGACCTACTGCGATATAGTTCAGTAGAAGAAATCAGTGTTTGTCGTTCACGTGCGTATGCTGGGCAGACACAAAATATGTGCTCAAGTGTTTCTGGCACATCACAGTGTTCACAATTAGGACCGGTGTAACTGCGACCGATGATATGTGCGTAACGTCTGGTGTACACTACACCGTTCAATCACTAACTTACTGACTGACTCACTCACTCACTCACTGTCACGTGGCTTCCAAAGAGCAATGCGAAAACCAATGCGGACGTCATGGCGGTGCTTGCCGTGCGGGTTCGCCGATGTGGGGTACAACACCATGGAATGCTTTACGCAGTAGTCGCTGCTATTGCTCACGAAGGCTCGAGCTCGATTGATTGATTGATATGTGGGGTGTAATGTCCCAAAACCACCATATGATTTTGAGAGACGCCGTAGTGGAGGGCTCCGAAAATTTCGACCACCTGGGGTGCTTTAACGTGCACACAAATCTGAGCCCACGTGCCTACAACATTTCCGCCTCATTCGGAAATGCAGCCGCCGCAACCGGAATTTGATCATCCCGCAACCTGCGGGTCAGCCACTAGACCACCGCAGCGGGGCAGGCTATATATATATATATATATATATATTTATATATATATATATATATATATATATATATATATATATATATATATGTATATATATATATATAGTAAGAACGTTCTGGCTGCAAGAACGTTCTTACTACTTGTTCTTTACTCGCCGAACCTCTGCCCCACAACAGAGGTCAGACTGATAATGATGAGTATGTACATTTGATAAGATGACGTATGACTAATGCTCACGCTTATTGGCTCTCTAGTAGCATGGTCACAAGAAGTAAATACGCTCTCTGGTGACTCCATGCCGCGTTCATACGAATTAACGCCACCAGGACTGGACCCCACGCGGCAGACGCCAGCATTGCACAAAGGCACCATCTTGCTGCTTCGTGCGCGCTTAACGTCATCTAACCGACCTGCGCCATGTTCCCGTTGACGTATATAGCCTGGAGTACCATGCGGCTCTGTGGTGGTGCTCGGATTCACTGCCCATAATCGTCAACAGAAGTGCACGCCAGGCTGACAATGTATATATTTCAGTTGGGCTATAGTGCATTCTACCAGAAAATGGGGTGGCGCAAACTACTAACAATAATAAGCGAAATAAAAGCGCGTCAGTTGCGAGTGATGATCTTTCTTTTCGTCATTTCTCGTTGGTTCACATCGTTCAGTTTTCTTGTGCATCTGAAAAGGTGTTTTCTCGTATTTTAATACTGCAGGAAAAAACATACAGATAAACACTGAACAAGCAACTTATTTATCCATATGATCGTCACCGTCACTCAGCGATTACGAATGTCGGGTGCTAGCTTGAAAGAGCTGGTTCTACTTTCTTTCACCAGCCGTGTCGGTCGCATCGCGTTGCAATGCAGTAGAGTGGTGTACAATGACATCAGTGCACGACCGTGCGGAAGCCCAAATGGTCCTAATTATCCGGAGTGTTCAACTATCAAGTGTCTCATAGAGTGAGTCACTTTGGGATGTTAAGCTCCGAATGCTATTGCACTCACGTACGGCAAGTGGAACAGCATTCGCCACAAGAAAATTGGTAGGCCGTATGACGAGAAACCGTTTGAGCAAAAACGTATGAGTGTTCTATAGGAAAATTCTGACTCGGCATTTAACTACATTTGATGTAGGATCCAAAATCAAGTTTTGCTGGCGTTCATAAGAAGAAATCACTCAATTAGGACTTACTATCACACGCACGCACGTAAACGTACACATAAAAGCACGTACGCAGGAACGTTTTACTTTTGCGTCGGTGTTGGCTTCCTCTCAAATGTACCATGCATGAAGAACAGAGAGTAATAAATTTCGATTTGGCGGCGCCCAACGTCGTTCAGATTACAGTTTCTGTTTGGCACTGTGCTTTTATTCCTGGCGCCACTTTCATTTCCCGAACATTACAACGTTACTAGAAGATGAAATCCTATAAGGCGCTTCCTTGTCTTACCTTTCCAAACTGCGCCGTTGTAATATTGCGACCGCCAGCTGTCACGTTTCATTTCACTCAACTTGCAAAAAAAGTGGCAGAAGCTTCAAGGAGGAGCAGAGCTTTCCGAGCACTTCTCTGCTCTGTTCTCCTGCCAATAGTTCCTCCTGCTTCAAGGCCACTTTTGTTTGGTCGTTCAAACTTTTCCAAGAAAAGATTGAGTCGCTTTGTCTCTTGCTGGCGTTCAACATACTCTTGTTGTAAACGGGTATATTCAGGTTTCCGCTTGCGCTGTCCCTGGAAAGTTTCTGAAAGTTTTTCAACTTTCCGTTTCGCCGATAGACTAATTATTTCAGGAGGTGAGAACTTGACTAGTCCGGAAGAAAGATGAACTGGGAGTGAATGAACAGGCATAAAGGGAGTTTAAAACCTTAGAAGCCGATGAGCCGACAGAGTTCTTTACTGATGTCAAATGGAGGAGAGGAGGTGGGGTAGGTTCGGTCTAGTGCCCATCCCCGCTTTCTACCTAACACCCTATATACTACGACATGATGAGACTGTAGTGCTGCGACCAAGTAATGAGAGGGAACACCGTTTTTTTTGCGCCCAGCTTTCCATCCATCCATCCATCCATCCGTCTGCGTGTCCATGTGCCTGTGTGTCTGTGAGTCTATCTGTCTGTTTATCGCAACAGCTCAAAGGCAGCGCGCGCCTTTACGCCACCTATTGATCAATTCAAGTACTAGCGATGCGAGCGCCATCTAGTAAACATTTCGTGTACGAGGGGTGGCTACAACAAGCAACTACAGCGGACAAGCCTACGCCTTAAGCAGTTTCGCCCCTGAAAGTGCACTGTGGACTGACTGATTGGCAGTGAAGGTCCACTGCTGCGTTTATGAGAGTGTCAATGACGCCAATGTTTGAGGTAAGCGCGTAGAGTATCCCCGGCACGAGTTGGATTTGGTAAGCCATATTTACGTACTCCGTGAGCGAAAATGTGGGCCGTTTTGAGCTGCGCTGTGGTAGGTGCGATACGCGTTGTCTACAGCGAGTTCCGTCACGTTCCTTTCGCGATCAGATATAGTGACGTTATGGCTCAGCGACACGTCGGCGCATGGAGCGCCGACGTGGCGCTGCATCCAGGGCAGGGGCATCCGATCAGGGGCATCCGATCAGGGGCATCTGATCCAGGGCAGGGGCATCCAGGGCAGGGGCATCCGATCGCTCGGCGAGGCGGTAGTGACTTCTCTCGTACCCCACCGTCGTCTTATCTTTACGAAATGCTTACACAATTCCAACCTAACGAATGCGTTCCCTTTCTGGCTACGCTGTTAAAGTTAATCATTTAGACCTTGATGGTTCATTTTTACTCGGGCTTCAGAACTGCTAGCCAAGCTATGGCCTCTAGTGAGAGCTTCACTTGGTGTGCGATCACGCCGCATATGTTTGGATGGATGACGAAACCAGGTCCCTCATGTGCTCCCCATTTAGAAGTTTTGAAGCAAGTTGTACTTCGTAAAAATTGATGAAAGCAGAGCAGCGGGTCAGCCTCGGCAGAAAATCTTCGCGGCGCTTGGCTGCTGATGTGAAGGTCGTGGGTTCGAATCCAGTCCTGGCCGTCGCATTTTGATAGACGCGAAGTGGCAGAGGACTGCGTACCGTGCGAAGCCAGTGCACGTTACAGAACACAAGATGGTCAAAATTTCTGGAGCCGTCGACGATGGCGTGTCCTGTAATCATATCGTTGTTTTCGCATGTAAAACCCCAGATAATTTTATTATAGCCAGCAGCATACTAGTTATCCACCAAGTTATACATTCGAAGACCACACTTCTTGCAACACGTGTCAAGTTGTGGTGTTAGAGACGTGCATTAAACGGTCTCTGAGTTCTCAGTTGATTACATTTCCCCACCTCTCCTCAAGCTATTTTCACTGTACGTATTGTTACACTCTCTCCAGGCGTCGTAGATTTGACTAATTGAACACGCCATCTGTTGATTATGTGTACCACGCAGGTTATTGCTGACGTAGGTAACGCAAGTTTTTGCGCAACTTCGTTCGCCTGCCATGCTTCAATCAAGAAGCCACTTAACAAGGCACCTATAATGGCAACAATCGAGAGCATAATTTTCGTTGTTCAGTCTTTCTTTTCGTAATTAGTACCATTGTGTCTGGTAATTACGAAATCAAGTTGTAAATTATTTATTGTGCGGTATATAGGGTATGGTGGGTCAAAATGAGACACGGGGCAAAACTCGAAATTTTGATTTTGCCGCCCTCTGTAGCTAATACTAGAAATACTTTTTTTTCTTTTTTTTCAGTGATAGGGGCTGGTTCTTGTCTACTGTTATATGTGTAAACGTTCGTGACATCTCCCAGCGTTTACGCGCGAAAAATTGCGTGGCCGGTATCAGTGTTTTTGTGACCCATCAGAAAGCGGAGAAATTCTGTTCGGCCGAATTTTCCGATCCGTGCATGAAGCTAATCCTACATGAGTAAGGCAACATAAAAATTCGCTCTGTTACTTTAAACTACGAGCTACATAACAGCACAGGTTTAGTTCCTTTCGTGCTCGGGGACACAGCAAAAATGTTTGTGAACTCTGGTATGTGAGCGGGGGAATACGCTACAAAAAGTCATTCAACTGTCTTAGGGAGCGTCCTAATAAATAAACCATTAACTTACATTCACTATATAATAAATTTTTTTGTTTAAGATGGTTTTTTTTGTACATGAGAATAATATATAGAACTTACTCGGAGGAAAGCTACATGAAAAAGCACTGATTGCCGTTGAGAACACTACTCCCTTTGTTCGCGCTTCATCGAGGTTTTTCCGTGTTGCCAAGAATGATCTCACGATACGTACATAAAAATGGCTGAATCTCTAACTCATGTTGTTCACAAACACGGCTTAGGATTTATATTTAACAATATTTTTCGAATACTCTCAATAAAAAAATACAAGTGCTAGAAAATCTGAATCTATCACTGTTCTAAGTTCATTGCGTCACAAAGCCCGGTGGACGAAGTTAGAATCTATAAAATTCCTGAGCAGTCCTGCATCAAAACGGCAAAAATAGGTGAAGAAGATACGTAAAAACATATCTAGCCTTCAATGCTTGAATAATCCAATGAGGAGCAAGCGTTCTACAAAAGACATCATTAGCACGAACAAGGATTGCCAGAGCAACGCAACACATGGTTCTGTCTAGATTCAATGTGTCGATTTAGAGGAATGAATTCCTTTAGACTGTGGACCCGTAGAATGAATTTCACGTCTTCCTACTACAGAAACTGGAGGAATCATTTTTTTACACTTTCTCGTTTTGCCCCACGCAACGTCTCATTTTGTTCCTCAGGTTTTGGCAAAATACGACATCTAGAGCATTTTTTTAATTAGTTTCAGGTTAATCTTTTGAACAATGGAAACACGACACTATTTATGTCGGACATACCTTGTACCCATAGAAAAGTTTCTGCATTGATGTTTATTTCAAAGAAGGGAAATAAAAAAATATTCACTTTTCAAAAAATTTTGCCGCATTTTACCTCACTCTACTCTATATTGGTTGTGCCATCAGTCGCAAAAGAATTTGCATCATTTTTAAGCCTCTGCTTCATGGACAGATGCTTTTCCACCAACTTTATTTCCTTTATTTTACACCATATTTACAAAATTTTGGTTGAAAACTGCATATACTATGTACTATGGTTTCCATGGCATCACTGTCCTTTCTTTTTCCTCTTGCAACTGTAATGGCCACACGTGTCTCTCCAGAAACACTTTCTTTTTCTTCTATATTTTCAGTCAGTGAAAGCCTAACTGTTGTTACTGCCCCGTCATGAACATTTTTTTTTACTGATTTAATTCTACTTAAAAACAAAGCCCTCACGCCGGCCCTAATTAAAGAGGAACAGAAAACTTGGCGGAATCGCCGCATTTTTAAAGCTTTCACTTCAGTGCTGTCCCGTAGTGCACCGTTTTGTCCTAATTGCTTTTCAGCCAATTGCTTTTTTCTAAATTACGTTTTTATTGTATTTCTTCCTTCTTGTGAGTCCAATTTTTCTCATCCGTTTCTCTACAAGCTTGCGCACGCATTCACAGAAAGCACCACTGCTTTGATTTTCCGAAAGAAATAAATGGGTCCTAAAAAATAGGAGAACAACGATATTTTGTCACTTGAACTCTATGTGTTTATATTTCTACACCAACTGTCCTATCTATCATACGTTTTTTTCTTTTGTATTTATATCAGAGCGAAAAATGTAAGAATAGTTTGGAAATCATACCAAAGAAAGAAAGTATATAGGGCCCATAATGAAGAAGACAAAGGCGTGGGCATGCGTTTGTTCGCTGAAAAGCTTTTCCTAGAAGTAAGATGGGGCTTGCACACACGCACGCACACACACACACACACACACACACACACACACACACGCACGCACACACATACAAACACATATATATATATATATATATATATATATATATATATATAGTTATAAATAGATAAATAAATGAATAAATATATATATATATATATATATATATATATATATATATATATATATATATATATATATAGAGAGAGAGAGAGAGAGAGAGAGAGAGAGAGAGAGAGAGAGAGAAAGAGAGAGAGAGTATTTTCAATCTATAAAGCTTTTTTCTTAAAAATCTAGAATAGATAGTGACTTGTCGTCTCCGTGGCCAATTTTGAGGCCGAGGCGGAAAGATTTTGCCTTTAAATTGATCGCTTAGGAATGATGAATCGATAAAAACAACTGAAATACCTTTTTATTATCGATGTTACATTGTTGGTTTACATGGCGAAGTTGTGCGTCACAAATTATGGCAAGCCCAGTTTTTAAATGTTGAAAATATCACGTGTGGTATCAGAGATCCCTTGTCAAATTTCCAGACCTTGTTGCCGGAGAAACCGGAACTAATGCAACAAGTGCGTTAGTTCCGGCCCACTCGATTAGTTACGGAGCACTCGGTGCGTTAGTTTTTGTTTATGTGGCACCGCGGTTTGGATGTTCGACGATGGATCTCTGAAAACCCGAGTGATATCTTCAATGTCAAAAAACTAGACTTGGCCTAATTTGCGACGTAGAATAACTTCACAATATGAACAACCACCCTGAAACTTATAATGTAAACGTTATTTCAAATACTTTTTTCAATTAAACAATCCTGAGTCATTCAATTCGTGAAAATATTTTTCTGCCTCGGCCTAAAGGTTGTCTGTATAGACAAGTGCCTAGGCGTTAGTTATTTAAATAAAAATATCTCAGTGCTTACAAAAACCTCTCTCTCTTGATTGATTGATTGATTGATATGTGGGGTTTAACGTCCCAAAACCACTATATGATTATGAGAGACGCCGTAGTGGAGGGCTCCGGAAATTTAGACCACCTGGGGTTCTTTAACGTGCACCCAAATCTGAGCACACGGGCCTACAACATTTCCGCCTCCATCGGAAATGCAGCCGCCGCAGCCGGGATTCGAACCCACGCCCTGCGGGTCAGCAGCCGAGTACCTTAGCCACTAGACCACCGCGGCGGGGCAAAAAACCTCTCTCTCTCTCTCTCTCTCTCTCTCTATGTATATATATATATATATATATATATATATATATATATATATATATATATATATATATATATATATATATATATATATATATATACTCTGTGCCCGTGTGCTAAAATTTGGATGCACGTTTAAGAGCCCCATGTGGTTTAAATTTCTGGAGCCTTCAACCACAGAGTGTCTGACAGTCTTATGGTGGCTTTGGGACGTTAAACCCTAAATATCAAACGTATGAATCAACAATACACTGTGATCGCACACTGGTGTGCCGTCACAGAACATTTATTTTAAAAGGCGGGTAAGCTAAAAGTTAGTCTGTTTGGACCGCATTCTTTCTGAAGTTTCTTATTTGCACTGTTCACCTAGAATATACAGAACCATGGCCTCACGATTTGATGTGAATTGTTTGTGTATTAACGTTTCTCAAACCAAGTGTGTCCTATGAGCGTTAGAGGAAATATCTCTTCAACGAATGCAATAAAGTGAGTATTACACTGGCGCGGTGCTCAAAAAAACTTGCCAGGAGGTCGAACAAGTGTAAAGATGGTGATGCCATTGTGGCTTTTCCGCATCAGATCAGATGCCTAACTTGCATGCCTGAGCTCGAGAAAAAAGCTTTTATTTACAAACTAGTAGGGAGAGCGTTAGAAATTGATTTTCTTGTGCTCATTCAACGATCGTACACCGAGGCACCCCAAAGCGTTGCATCGATTAAGCATTTTAAAGTAATTGTTCTGCATCAATGAAATGGTCGCGTACAATCACACAAGCACAATCAAGCTAACTTGCTAGCGGCTCGACAAAAGAAAATACACATCTTGATTGCAAAGATACTAAATTACATTTATTACATTTACATTTGTGTTTTTCTTTTAGAGAATGCATGTTTTCATGTGAAATATACATAACGAACAGAACTAAACAAGTAAGAAAACTGCCCTGCACTTTAGCGTGCACTCTGAGCGCTATGAATATTTCACGGGCTTTTTCCAGGAGATTACAACAGACCAGCTAACCATGTAGTTATACCAAACCGCATTGTTATCCTAGCTACTTTTGTGTGAATCACGCAGTCCCTACTGAACTGCCCTTCCGTCCCCTATCAACAGTTATTCCCCCATCTTTTCCTTACAGTTTCCTAAGACAGGGGCAAATAAAGCAGCTCTTCCCTACAGTTCCCTATGACACGTACTGTCACCATGGCTATCCCTCGAGGGTTCTTAAAAAAATTTCGATTTCAGCACCTCTAAAACACATCTATCTGTGATATGATCAATTAAAACAAAGGATCCTCATAGTTCCTTACAACATGTGCAATCCCTACAGTGAATCACCAAAGGTTCCTGCAACACGCGCAAACGCCTATACAGTTATACGGCTCTTTATAATGCGTGCAAACACTTCTCAATCGAAAGTGCCCACATCTTCTCTTGGTCCCATTTTGTTTGTATTTCATACTTTGGAAGCGGACTCTGAAGTGCTGCCTGTCCCACTTCTCTCAAGTTCAAGGTCGGGAGGCGGCGCAAGTGAACGTCACATTGACGTCACTGCCATCCCCGGGACCCGGGGATCGCTCCGGACGCGTATGCTTTTTTGTTTTTCGCGAGAGCGCTCTGATGACTCTTGAACGCGCAGTAGTTTTGCGATGTTTAGTGTCGTTGCGCACCTATTTGAATTGCCGATGAGCTTGCGCAATAGTCCCTTCTCCATTCCAGAATATTCTTGCTCACTCGTGCATCGACCGCATGCGGGCTGCGCTAATTATCCCAAGCCGGGAATATACTGTATCGGCTAAGGCTTCGGCACATAAGCGCTGCCGTTCCTTGAGATACAGTTATACGGTTCCATCTGTATCTTACGTTCCTTTTAAACCTTACCACCTTTGTTAAAATTACCTCATTAGTGGGTATCACGCCAAGAAGACAATTGAAAAGCGCGCGTTTGAAGAAAGGATCGTACATTGTTACGAACTCCCTTTGTCCCTCAATTTTTCTTCCGTTAGTTTTTTTTCTCCTCGAATTATGTTTCAGCAGGCGAGAAATACAATGTCATCACACACATTTTCTTTGTCTATATGCTTGAAATCCTCCTTTCTGTGGTCGCGCGAAGCAGTTCGCAGTGAGAAGCTTTCGATATCATTCATGATATATTCGGCTATGAAGTTATGTCTACCGAAGAAAATTTACAGTGCTGCTATTGAACCAGTTGTGCACTAACTAACACTCAACCCTGTCTCTGTAAGGTGTATTTAATGCAGGATTTACACAGCAGGACGATTTCGTTCTTTTTCTTCAAAATTTGTTTAGAACAATGCGGCCCTTTGCGCAAAGTACTGAGAAGTCAGTTTGTGGCTAAATGTTCCCAACGAAATTGCAAGCACTCGATAGGGTACCGCTGACGTCGCAGACAAAGAAATAGGAAAAACAGAAAAAAGGCGAAAGAAAGGCCGAGAGGTTTCCCATTGTGCCCATTTGCGACCGTATAGAACAGACTCCGTATGGTAATTTATTCTCACTTACGACTCCGAACATATGACTTCTAGTTCCTCCTGCACATCTTTAGAAAGAGTGAACTCGAATTTAAGGTATAAGTGAAGACTTACAAGCCTACACGTGGCTAAATTTGCAGCGTCAGATGGGATTTAAGTCTTGCTTACCGTCGATCGATGCCTGTAGAAAAAAGTTGAACTAAGCGGTAAATAGAAGAGCATATATATATATATATATATATATATATATATATATATATATATATCTATATATATATATATATATATATATATATATATATATATATATATATATATATGAAGGGAGGTCCCCTCCCGAAACTGTTGGGAAATAAGTATATTTATCCTTGTTGACAACGCTCCCGTTGTGCCATATCCCATACCTTCATATATATATATATATATATATATATATATATATATAATATATATATATATATTTATATTATGCATTGTTAAGTGTGTTTCTTCCTTCTATTTGTTGTACTGGTTTACAATTTAGTTTCATGATTCACATGATTGGAGATTTTACAGGTGTCCTCAATCAGGGCTCTGTCTTACAAATCTTCTTAGGCTGTCATCGATGGGTTCCGCATCAGCCCTGGGAAGAGTGTTTTGTTTTCCTTTTTTGACTCCTCGCATCAGAAAACAGGCATTCTCTTCCTGGGGCATCTCGCAAAGAGCTTGACGAAACACTCTGGCCATCTCTTCCGCCAAGATGGTTACGGCTTCGTGCGTCATTTGCACCCATGCCTCCAGCAAGGCCCCTCTTTTTTTTTTTTTTTTGAAATGACGCTCACGAACTTAAAAAAAAATCTGCAGACCACGCGTACCTTGGGGAGTGATGTTTTGCGAAGCATGTGGATATAAGGTGAATGTGTTTTATTATTTTTATTGAGCAAGAATTTATGAAGCAGCGCAAAATATATGTGCAAATCCAGGCAAACACAGGCGTTAAACCGCCACGTATGCCCTTTACCAGCTGCTCACAGTTGCGTAACGACGCCAACAGCAAAAGGGGTATTAACAATACTGATGCCAGCACCATCCTCGCGCAGGTTCGCGTGAATCTGGTAGCCCTCAACACTGCTCCACAAATCAACTGCAGCGGATGATGCATAAGGACAATTTAAATTAACCAATCATGACGGCTGTATCATAAGAGCACGTAGGTAATGTTTATAAAATCAGACAGCCAGTACCAAACCAAAACAAACGTTACACGAACATTACGGTCTATTTGAAGAGTCTATTCGAGGCCTGGCTAGTTCTGTGGAAGAATATTTCATTGCCACGCAGAACGCCGGGTTTTAATTCCTGCTGGAACAATGACGTTTATTGTTTGCTTTCATCCGGTCGTTGTTGTTGTTGTTGTTTTCCTGTGCAAGTGGCTCGTACCCAAAGAAGGGGATTCGTCGATTATAAGGTGAATATGCCCTGAACTTTCAGCAATGCGTCATTCCTACAATTTTTTTGTAACTTAATTTTGATTTGAAACACCAATATCCAGTTTGCAGAAAAAAAAGAAGAAATATAGTGAGACAGTAATTTAGCAAGAAAATTGTTTACTCAACGATGCTTATGCCAGCTTTTTCTTTACGCACGAGCGCTTAGGTCATCCGTTTGTTTTCGCCGTTCCTTGGTCAATATAAAGCTATCACCTGCGGCACATACCTGCACACCTGTGGCACATACCCGTCCCTGAGTATGTGCTCCTTCATATATATATATATATATATATATATATATATATATATATATATATATATTGGCCACTTTAAAGATTATCACGCACGCACGACAGTTTTTAGCGTTATAACTTTAACTTCTATATAATAAAGGTTTTGAACATCACAAACATTTCACATGAGGAGAGTTCAACGACATAAGAAACCTCCGAAGAAATGCAGTAATATTACATGTACGTAAAAAAATTGACATGGCCACTGAATTACGATGTTCAAGGGCCCAAAACGGCACAGCTAGATATGATTACGGCCTTCGAGTGGCCGGCCACGGTGTGTGTATACAACGTGATGTGTGCTGTGCTTCAAGTTAATAGCGTTGGTATTCTGAAAGAGTTCGTATCACCTTTGTTTTTGATCTCAACAAGGAGGACTTGCAAGATTTGCATGTGTCAGCTTGAGCTGTGGATTTCTGGAAACGGGTCGCGATCGTGGGCGCCTTATCTTGACAGGCTTATCTTGACCTAAAAGCGTGCTGTGTTGTAACCACTCGGCTTGCGTTAAAGGGATCCAAATAGACTTTGAGCTTTCTCAGATAATGCTGCCGACCAGCAGCCAAGGCTTCTGAGAAGTTCTGAGCGCACCCATCTTTTTGGCTCCTCGTTCTACAGAATGCTGGCCCCGTGCTCTTCGTGCGTCGAGAACCGGTGTTTATCGGTGACATGGCCATTGTGACTTTGCCATCAGGCCGTTTACGGCGAAAGCTGTTATGTGATAGCAACTCGGGTCACGCGTAGCTGTCTGCTGGTGTCCGTAACCACGTCGGGCGAAATTATAAAAGTAACCTGGCACCGATGACGCAGTGAGGCTCGAACCCGGGTGCCAGCCTAGTATTCAACCACCGAGTTACGCTGGTGCTTGCAACTTGTCAAACTCTGCTTAGGCAGGCTCGACCAGTGGAGCTCAAACCCGGGTCCGCTGGGTGCCAGCCCCGTTTTATACCACTGAGCTACACCGGTGCATTTTTTTCTTTATCGCATGGAATCATCACCAGTGAACCAGTGAAGTACGCCCAAATACTTCATCAAAAGTCAGGCAAACTCACACAAGCGTCAAGAAGGGGAAGCCACTCCGTGAGCTAACGAGTGGGCTGTCCAATGCTCCAACCCATTAAGAAAGCTTGTTCTTGTTCCCCGATACCAACCTCAGCCGTAATTCCTCATCAATGTTAGCCCCTGGATGAAAAA
Source organism: Rhipicephalus microplus (assembly GCF_013339725.1). Lineage (NCBI taxonomy): Eukaryota > Metazoa > Arthropoda > Arachnida > Ixodida > Ixodidae > Rhipicephalus > Rhipicephalus microplus. The sequence continues at coordinate 198,767,599 of NC_051167.1, read as the reverse complement.
CTGGCACAAAATTCCTTGAGAGTGCTTAGCGGTTACCACGCTTCTCAGAAGAATGACAAAAGTAGCATAGCGAATGCCGGTCTATTAATAAAATAAATTTATTAGTAATGATCTAGTGGTTATCAAGCAAGTGTGCTTGAAGTAGTTACCCAAAGAGTGTTTCGATAAGGCTCTGAAAGGCTGCTCTTCTAGCTTTCGCTGTGACCATGCCGTGCCTTCCGCGCAGGCCTGGCGTATTTTTTGACCGCGGCGAGGCATCCGTCAGTGTTTATTGCATGAAGACACGATTCTTAACTTGCCCAGAGAATGATTTCCGCTTGCGTCACGCTAGTGTACGTTATTGTGCTTCACCAATTCTCATTTGTCGCGCGGTACAGCCTTCTCTCCAATTAGGTTGCTTTCGCTTGGTGCTCGCTCGCTGTGCGAGCAGCTCGCACACCTTTAACGACGAAGCCATGCTCTGTTTTCGTGGGTGACTTCTCTTTCAGGCACATCGATGGTTTCCGGTAGCCCTCAACACTGCTCCACAAATCAACTGCAGCGGATGATGCATAAGGACAATTTAAATTAACCAATCATGACGGCTGTATCATAAGAGCACGTAGGTAATGTTTATAAAATCAGACAGCCAGTACCAAACCAAACAAACGTTACACGAACATTACGGTCTCATTTGAAGAGTCTATTCGAGGCCTGGCTAGTTCTGTGGAAGAATGTTTAATTGCTACGCAGAACGCCGGGATTTGATTCCTGCTGGAACACTGACGTTTATTGTTTGCTTTCATCCGGTCGTTGTTGTTGTTGTTGTTTCCTGTGCAGTGGCTCGTACCCAAAGAAGGGGATTCGTCGATTATAAGGTGAATATGCCCTGAACTTTCAGCAATGCGTCATTCCTACAATTTTTTTGTAACTTATTTTGATTTGAAACACCAATATCCAGTTTGCAGAAAAAAAAGAAGAAATATAGTGAGACAGTAATTTAGCAAGAAAATTGTTTACTCAACGTTGCTTATGCCAGCTTTTTCTTTACTGCACAGAGCGCTTAGGTCATCCGTTTGTTTTCGACCGCTTCCTTGGTCAATATAAAGCCTATCACCTGCTGGCACATACCTGCACACCTGATGGAGGCACATACCCGATCCCTACGTATGCTGCTCCTTCATTCTATATATATATATCTATTCTATATATATATATAATAATATATATTATTGGCCACTCTTTAAGATTAATCACGGCACGCACGACAGTTTTTTTAGCCGGTTATAACTTTAACTTCTATATAATAAAGGTTTTGAACATCACAAACATTCACATGAGGAGAGTTCAAGCGACATAAGAAACCTCCGAAGAATGCAGTAATATTAAATGATACGGCTAAAAAATTGAATGGCCACTGACTTACGTGTCAAGGGCCCAAAACGGCCCACAGCTCTAGCATATGGTGATACTGTGCCCCATTCGAGCTGGGCCGGCCCACGGTGTGTGTATACAACGTGATGTGTGCTGTGCTTCGAGTTAATAGCGTTGGTATTCTGAAAGAGTTCGTATCACCGTTGTTTTTAATCTCAACAAGGAGGACTTGCAAGACTTGCATGTGTCAGCTTGAGCTGTGGATTTCTGGAAAGGGGTCGCGATCGTGGGCGCCTTATCTTGACAGGCTTATCTTGACCTAAGAGCGGGCTGTGTTGTAACCACTCGGCTTGCGTTAAAGGGATCCGAATAGCCTTTGAGCTTTCTCAGATAATGCTGCCGACCAGCAGCCAAGGCTTCTGAGAAGTTGTGAGCGCACCCACCCTTTTGTGTCCTCGTTCTCCAGAATGCTGGCCCCATGCTCTTCGTGCGTCGAGAACTTGTGTTTATCGGTGACATGGCCACCGTTACTTTGCCATCAGGCCGTTTACGGCGAAAGCTGTTATGAGATCACAACTCGGGTCACGCGTAGCTGTCTGCTGGTGTCCGTAACCACGTCGGGCGAAATTATAAAATTAACCTTGTACCGATGACACAGTGAGGCTCAAACCCGGGTGCCAGCCTAGTATTCTACCACCATGTTACGCTGCTGCTTGCAACTTGTCAAACTTGCCTTAGGCAGGCTTGACCTAGCCCCAATGATCCAGCGGCGTTCAAACCCGGGTCTGCTGGGTGCCAGCCCAGTTTTATACAACTGAGCTACGCCGGTGCATCTTTTTTTCTTTATTGCATGGAATCATCACCAGTGAACCAGTGAAGTACGCACAACATACTTCATCAGAAGTCAGGCAAACTCACACAAGCGTCAAGAAGGGGAAGCCACTCCGTGAGCTAACGAGAGGGTTGTCCAATGCTCCAACCCGTTAAGAAAGCTTGTTCTTGTTCCCCTATTAACTGCGGCGCATACCAAACTCAGCCATAGATTTTCATCGATGTTAGCCCCTGGATGAAAAATTGGCACAAAACTCCTTGAGAGTGCTTAGCGGTTACCACGCTTCTCAGAAGAATGACAAAAATAGCATAGTGAATGCCGGTATACTAACAAAATAAATTTAATAATAATGGTCTAGTGGGTATCAAGCAAGTGTGCTTGAAGTAGTTACCCAAAGAGTGTTTCGAAAAGGCTCTAAAAGGCTGCTCTTCTAGCTTTCGCTGTGACCATGCCATGCCTTCCGCGCAGGCCTGGCGTGTTTTTGGACCGCGGCGAGGGGTCCGTCAGTGTTTATTGCATGGAGACACGATTCTTAACTTGCCCAGAGAATGGCTTCCGCTTGCGCCACGCTAGTGTACGTTATTGTGCTTCACCAATTCGCATTTGTCGCGCGGTACAGCCTTCTCTCCAATAAGCTTGCTTTTGCTTGGTGGTCGCTCGTTGTGCGAGCAGCTCGCACACCTTTAATGACGAAGCCATGCTCTGTTTTGTGGGTGACTTCTCGTTCAGGCAGTTCGCTGGTTTTCCCTTTGTGAGGTGACCGTAGAGCCGCAGGTTAGTGTACTCGATCGGTCTTGAGAAGCTTCCCTGCCCGCCTGCAGACACGGAAACGTCGCGCTGGGCTGTATCTTGGGTTAATGTGCTCGTGTGTTGTTGGCGACCTGCCTCGTGTGCCATCTCTGCACCGTGCCAGAGAATGGACAAACCCGGCCATAGCGACTCTGTGCGCGACCGCAGCGGAGAACCTCGTGGTTCAGTCCGGGTCGTTTCGTGAAGTGCGCTTTTAGAGGAAACCAATCTTCACAACAGTAAAGCGCGTCACGCCCCCATGAAGTTTGATATTAGTTCTCAAAGTCACTAACGAATTTCTAAATCTACTCTCGACAAATGATGTCATAAACCAAAGTGAGGCCTCCATCTATGCAAAGTCTATGGTTAATGGCCGGTTTGTGACCCCGCCGTGGTGTTCTAGTGGTTAAGGTCACTCGGCTGCTGACCCGCAAGCCGTGGGATCAAATCCCGGTTGCAGTGGCTGCATTTCCGATAGAGGCGGAAATGCTGTAGGCCCATGTGTTCACATTTGGGTGCACGTTAAAGAACCCCAGGTGGTCAAAATTTCCGGAGCCCTCCTCTGCGGCGTCTCTGATAAACATATCCTGGTTTTGGGACGTTAAACCCCACAAATCAATTAACGGCTGGTTTGTGCATCGCGAGGTGAATAGTTGACGCAGCCACAACAAGATAACGTGAGATGCGCGCCCGCTTTTTGGCAAAAACACTCATATAAAGCCACTTGTTCGAAAAAAAAGAAGAAAAAGAATAAAAAGAATAAAAACAATGGCCAAGTTTTGAATTCGCATTAATAATCGGACGTAGGTGCTGTCATCTGTCATGTCCCCCACTACACCTTCTGCCAGCGTAGCTCTCAGTGCGCTCACTAATACGAAACGAGAGAGAAAGCGCTTAAAGTCTACGCGATTATTTTTTATACGATTGAATGTACGTGTTGGATTCTGCAAAGTGTTTGCGGCTTTTCATTCGTAGGGCAACAAACTCCTTTAAAGAAGCTCTGGTAAAGAAGCTATTTCTATTGTTAACGTGTAAAAGTGTTACAGGGCCCCTTAAAAGAGACAGGCAGTACGAAAGTTGCTTTACTCGATGGAGCGCCCTTGTTTCTTTACGACCGAGTTTAGTTCACTTCTTCCAGGTACATTATAAGTGAGTAAACTGATCGTGCTACTTCGTACAGTACAATAGTTGCGAAATTCACACAGGACATTTTATTTCATTATGTGCTTCTGTTTTTTGGTGTACGCCAATTTGTCCCTTTGTCAGTATGTTCTGATTCTGGTATGATTGTTATCATCTATGTGTTTGTTTCTCCCTCCTGCCCTGTACAAGGACTCATAGTGTCTGGAAATGAACAAGTCAGTGCATAATAAATGATTACATAAATGAATAAATAAATAAGTGAATTATCATTAAACGTTCGGGATAGCTTTATCATTACTTTGCTCTTGCGGAGAAATTGTGGTCTTCGTTTAGTGCATATCGAAACCTTAATATAGCGGTTACCACTGGGGCACATCATAACTACACGGCCCAGAAAAAATCAATCCACTGCGTGTGTTTGCGGATGTTTACTTTCCTGAAGTCATTGCTACGTGCAGTTCACTCACTTTCATTCGTGCAGGAAAGATTACAGCCATTAATGGTGACCTCTTTACTCATCGCACATGGAACCCACAGCTTTATGCAATAGCGTAATGTTGCGAAAGTCGCTATAAAGAAGTCCGCAATCGGCATGCCACAGTGAGCACGCCACAAGAAACATGCGCTTTCCGGATGCGTGCTTCTATTCCTTCGCAGAGATTTGAGCACGCATCAAAGTGCATGCACACATTGTCTGGAGCTATTATTCACGCGACGAACGCTCGACGTGTCGGAATAAAATGCGTCAGAAAACCGCTCGGATGCAAACAGCATCCACGTGCGTAGCTTATAGCATGCACTGCCCAGCTTCCCTCTGCATTGACGCAACTAAAACGGCAGAGGAAAGGCGTTGCTATATGCTCTCGGTTCGAGGAAGCGATGGGTGGAGGGCGTGCATGTGGGCATTGCGTAAGTTACATTTCTATCGCGTTCAACGTTCCCCCTTTTCACCTTTCTTCTTTCTCTCATTCTGCGATCACTGCCGATGACCGTTGCTGGTGTATCAGCAAATGTACGCACTGAAACGGCAAGCATTACAATCCGCGGTGCGTTAAGCAGCAGTGTTATGGCGGGACGAGGCCGTCAGACCTAACCGCTCTCCATCGGCAGCACGACGCAGAAGCGATACGTTTTGTGCGCACAGCGCGATGTGTAGGTCACCACTTCGTAGCCGTGTCTTTTTAACACGCCCGTCAGCTTTGTTTCGTCGGGTATGATTCATGTCTTACGCCCTGGAAATGTCTATAAACATACCAGGAAGAAACTGAAATTACGGGATAAAGAAAAACAAAACAACAAGGCATATATATAATATATCTCTTGCCGGCAACCCACACACTCGCAAAAGTGGCAGAGTGCAAAGACTAAAAGCGACACCGGGGTTTGGGCGCGCCGGAGCCAACCACAGTTGACGTTTCATGAGCACTATGTCAGCATAAGGTTTTTTTTTTAAGTTTTTCTTACACTCGGCGCGGCTTGGTAGAATACTTGATTGAAACGCATAAGGCTTGAATTCAATTCTCCTTGGGACCATGACATTTATTCTTTGTATTCGTCGTGTCGAAAATTCCGATATCGGTTTTTTTAACACTCTTGGCTTCCGATAGCCAATGTCTGTTCTCGCGTTTCATGTTTAGATATAAACTGTCTTTCACCTATGGCGCATACTAGCACGTAGTGGGTATCTGCCAGGTGCGTCTGAATGAAAGAGTTTGACATCGTACCCGGCGGGATTTATATATTATTCATTTCATGACCAGATGGTCGTAATTGTAAAACACTCTCAACTTCTCTTATTATAATAATCTACCTTGCTTAAGAAGGTGTTCACGAGTTCACCTAAAAGTAGGCAAAAACAAGCCCTTAAAGTTCTCTTTGTGTCTTTCATGCCAAACACTTCGAATTCGTTTGAGCCGGGCTACCGGAGTAAGACTACGACGACATTGAACGCTGAGGACAGAACATTACTGAAGTTTCCCAGCGAAAGCCTAGGAGTAGAGGCTTTATTGGTGGTATCAGTAGAAGCTGTGTAGTAATGAGCATAGCTTCCGTTATTAAAGGCTGTTGACGCATGTCACATCATTTCGTCGTGAAAATTTGCGAGAGGGAGGGGGGCAATGAAGAGTAAAACTCTTCTGTTTATATTTACTCACAACTTTTTTTAAAAGATGCGTGAGATCACCGCCAACTTGAAAAAAAAGTTTACACCAACGTCCGCTGAGGGGAAACAACTGTAGATGAGAAGCAGCAGGCGCTAACGCTTACACTGTCGGTGATGTTAACGCTGGCGCCTATCGGAGCGTTACGCAGGAGGGAAACCAGGGAAAGAACTTAGCACGCCGTGGTGAACTGATGTGTCTATACTATAAGACGGTCGAAACACTGCTCTCTGCATCCACCAGACCATCTTTTCCGTGCGTTCTTCCGTTTGTCTGTCCATCGTTCGTCCGCCTGTTCATGCATCCGTGCGTCCGTCCGTCCGTGCCACTGTTAATCCGCCCACCTGTCCGGACGCATGGACGGATAGGTTGACGGAAGGATGTTTTGTCCACACTCTTCATAATTCACTCCTTGGATATGCTGTTTTTTTTACGTGATGGCATGCCCTTTCTCATAGAGAGCGAGGGGGCACGCAGCTTCGCGTCACCATGCACCATCTTTTTTTCATAGGGAAAGGGCGCAGCACCACGTCAAAAAGACGTGCGCTGACGCACTGCAGTGGGTGCTTGTGGTCAAGTCCTAAGTCATAAAGAACACGACCTGCTTCATTAGAGTGAGAGCATTACGCGAGATGGAAAATTCTTCGTTTAATCTCAACCATTGTGTGGCGTAATTTGGGCAACTCGTGACAGCCTTCATTCATGTGACTGACACCGAGTCCCACGTTTTGCTTATCGAAAGATATCAGCAGGAACACGACCGAAATGGTGTCTAACCACATATAGTCAATTCGTTGCGAGAAAAGCGAGTGTGATTAGCCGATTTCTCGCACTATCTAAACTGAAGTTATGGCTCAGCTCACCGGCGTGTTGCGAAGACAACCTCTCTTGACCTCAACATGTGTTGCTATGCTGTCGCTATTCGAAGGGTGGCAGTAATTACAGCCCGAGTCCTGCAGGCCTTTGCGAGGGCAGAAATAATGACTCTCAACAGTGAATAATTAGTGAAAGAGAGAGATAAAAGATGCTGGGGAAGAGAGGTGATGGTGAATGAAAGTGACCAATGGGTAACGGATGCGGGCTATCCAGGAATTCTCGTTTGCAGGTAGAACGTTTCCATTAACGATAGGGTGGCAATCCCTTCTCTGTCGCTCCATTTGCGCTGATGTGGCGAGCCGGACAACATATACGATGAGCTCGACACGTGGTCGGCCCAGTTTGTGTCCACGTACGCGTTTCGAAACGTCTGATTTCCACACACTAAGCGATGTACGGGTGATAGTTCTTGGTGTAATCAGTATCTGGACTTACTCTGCACTGCTTTCCTAAACAATGAAATCTCTGTCATCGAGTATAGAGTCTCATTTGGAAAGCAAATGTTTCGCAATCCAGGGCAGTAATTGTGTTGAGCGAGGAGAGGTTTCTAGCGCCTTTCGCAACGAAAATTTAGTGTCGTACACAGCTGTTGGTTTGATTCGTCATGCTGACAGTTTATCCCGCCAGTAAAGACCGTGATTACTTCTCTAGAATGAAATATGCGAGAGTCACAAAGAACATCACAGACACTAAAACTGACGTAGTCACGTTAAAAGCAATGTGTTGAATTCCAGATAACCTGTGCTACGTCATGGTTCGAGGATGCCACTGCGTTAAATATATTAAGGCGTACTAAGAAACACACACACACGCACACACACACCCACACACACACACACGCACACACGCACACGCACACACACGCACACACGCACACACACACACACACACACACACACACACACACGCACACACACGCACACACACACGCACGCACGCACGCACGCAAGCGCACACGCAAGCACACACAGGCACGCACGCAAGCACGCACATACACACACACAAACACACAAACACACACGCACACACACAAACACACAGAGAGAGACGCACGCACACGCACACACATCATCACCATGGGTGGAGTAAAGTTAGCCGGACGGTTGTAGAGATAGATAGATAGATAGATAGATAGATAGATAGATAGATAGATAGATAGATAGATAGATAGATAGATAGATAGATAGATAGATAGATAGATAGATAGATAGATAGATAGATAGATAGATAGATAGATAGATAGATAGATAGATAGATAGATTAGATAGATAGATAGATAGATAGATAGATAGATAGATAGATAGATAGATGGATGGATGGATGGATGGATGGATGGATGGATGGATGGATGGATGGATGGAATGAATGAATGAATGAATGAATGAATGAATGAATGATGATGGATGGATGGATGGATGGATGGATGGATGGATGGATGGATGGATGGATGGATGGATGGATGGATGGATGGATGGATGGATGGATGGATGGATGGATGGATGGATAGGCGCTGTCACTATCTAAAAACAGCAAATATCTGGAAAAGAATTCAGCATGTTTAATTCGCTTAAAGACTATGCTCACTTTCATAGAGGTTTTTTTTTTTTGCCGACTACTCGTTCAGAAAGGGACAGTAGAGAAGTGACGTCTGCGACAACGGGAATTGTGTGTCGGACAATTCCTAGTCCTGTTGATTCGCACGTTAAAGAACCCCAGGTGGTCGAAATTTCCGGAGCCCTCCACTACGGCGTCTCTCATAATCATATGGTAGTTTTGGGACGTTAAACTCCACAAATCAATCAAGTCCTGTTGATTCGTTTAGGTAAAGTTGCATTGTCCGGCAAGTTTACTTATGTGAGATTTATAGCTGGTGAAAACACCTCTTTGAGGTGGTTATGTGACAAAGCACCTCACGTGATAATTGACATCCTGATATAGTAATGCGCCGCAAATAACGTTGTTAGGAGACAAGCAAAAAATTCATGTTCGATTTAACGAAACTTGGATTAAAATTTGATTTCTAAACATATTCACTGGCTGCGTTGTCCTGTGTAACACCTCATTAACACCTTAACCTATTCGGTAATTATGGCGCTGCACAACATCACTGTGTACCATGACAGCCTGCTGGATTATTGTGAGGTTTGAGTCATCGGTACTACGATACTCAGCTTCATAGCTCAAAAGAAGTGTTGACAAATTGAGTGTGTAGCCAAGAAACACGCGCTACTCCCTAATATAGCATGGCAGCCTAGATCGGGCCTGCGTGGCGGTGCGCGTGCCTGATCAAGGCGTTCATGGATAATGTGATAAGATGTACGTAAACTAGAATATAGCTGTAGTTAACGAATGCTTCTGTTGTTTTATTTAAATGTGGTGAACTCGATATGGTCTTTTAGGTCATATTTTTCGACCATTATTTTGTCGCAACTGGGTGATCATTTGAAAATATATAAAATGTTGATTCACGTTATTAAGGCTGAATGTAGTTAAAGTGCAGCTAAGCAATACCAGCTTTCATCTGTACTTCAGTATCTTGAGCAGAAGTGCTAAATGCTGCCTATTAAACGAAGAAATAATGGGCGCAATTCTAACAGCACACCTACTAGGAGCTTTTTTACGGGCATAATGTGCAAATTATTTGAAAAGGAAGGTCTACAACCAGTGACTTCGGACTTATTAACCTCCTTTGAGAGGACGAAACCTCAAGATACTAAAGAACTGGTGGTCAAGATGATCAAGCAGTGCTCACGGTGGAACAACTTTATGAGGAAACTGCACATCACGACAAGGAGGGAGAACACTGTAAAAAAGACCAAATGACTAACTACACCCCGTTTTTCACGGCCCATTTTCATTTCGCCAGCCCCCAGTCCACTTCTCACTAGCGCGAGCACTCACAACATCTTGCAGCGTAATACTGGGTTCATGGCACTGGCACGCGGACAGTCAAATATGTTTGCGTACTTTTTGAAGTTCTGCGCCGATATATCGACGTGTAGTCGCGGCGGCACCTCCATGAAACGTACCATTGTCTGTTCCCTCGCGTTAGCGTGCGCCACGACGAGCTCGCGTGCTGCTTGAAGCAATGTCGTCGATCGTTCTTGAAACGCCGGTGCCGCCTCGTCGCACTGGGTCAAGGCCCAAGCGGTCAAGAACATCCGGTCGAGTGCCGTGTCCGTCGTGTTGTCCTCCGTGTAGGCGGACCGCGCCCAACGTCATCGACGTGGTCACGTTCTTGTATATCTGGAAGACGTCGTAGAGCAGCGTCACCAGGCTCCGAACTCCACGAACTTGTTTCGCGTAGCGTCCAACGCCACGTCCTGCTTCACCTAAGTCCGCCATGCCGGCGTAGTACTGCTCGAAGAGGCACACTCTCGTCTTGGCCAACTTGGCGTTGGTCTCTCGATGCCGCATGTAGCCTCGCATCGCGACCGCCGAGTATACGGGCGTCGCCAGTCCCATGAGCACGTAAGGAAGCACGGAAGGTATCAGAAAGACGGGTGCCACGTTCACAGCCGTCAGAAGCGCCATGCTCGCGGGCGAGATCCAGACGCTTTTGTTCAAGCTCCCGGTACTCGTATCCCGGCACCAGACTGCTAGCCGTGATTCTGGTGTCGACCTCTAGGTTCTCGTCTCCCGACAGTCCAATACAGCTGGCTGCTTGACTGCTGTAGCGTGAGGAATGCCTGGAAAGGGGACTGGCTCGCGAGCGGCACCGCTAGTCTGGAGTAGTAGCGGACCAAGGTTGACATCTCCTGCTCCAGGTCGTGTTCAGTGAACACGCCCATAGCGGTGATCTTGGAGAGTGTGTTCTCGAGCTCAGCGGGCATCATCCAGTCTTCCTCCGCAATGTGGTCTCGTATCACTTTCTTGCAGGCCACGGTGAGTGCCCGCATCATCTTCTGTTGCTCCTTCCACGTGACTGGCTCGACGCTGATCTGGTTCGCCTGTGGAGGCCAGGAACCACATGGCGTACGGATAGACGTTCTCTATGGAATGGAGGCACGCTAGGGACCGGATCGGTACCTTGGCTTGGTGGTACGCGTGGCTGAGTGGAAGCAGGAAGCGGAAGTCCTCCGACAGGAACGGGGCGACAAATACGATGAATCGGTAACGGATGTAGTCGAAAAGAGTGCGCGTGTCCGTCTCTCCGATGATGGTTGACAGTCGCTGAAGAAGGTCCGGAGGTGCGACCTGTAGGTGAGACATGCGGAAACCTCTCCGCTCGGCCATGAGGGAGTGGAAGTACTCGTCCCACTTCCAGAAAGAGTGTACTCGTCCCAAGAGTTGTGAACGAGAATCTGCATCAAAGGTGATGTAGTTTAGTTGTCACTACCTTAAGTTTCAGTGTTGCACCTGCGCAGTAAGCCTTACATACTTCGCAAAAATCTTCAAAAATCAAAACAAGCTAGCCATTAAGCCACCGACAACCGCCTCTTCTCACTGATTTCTAGTACCTTGTAATAATGATGGGTAATTGATTAATAGTTACCTGGCAATCATGGCTAAGAGCCCGGGTATGCCAGGCATTGCTGATAACCGACTGACAAGCGATGTATTTTCGGTAGATACAGGCAGTGTTGCATTTTTGTAACGTATTCTGAAAATTTAGATATTTTTTCGAAAATATTGTAGATTTTTTCGCAAGTTGCTCTTTCTTTCGCAAAGTTGCTAGTCACCTGTTAAATATGACTTTTATTATATGTATGCCATAGAATTAATATTCCTGGTTTATTCGACTAGGCATTGTAATAAGCACATGATATCTTGTTGTATTGTGTGCTCAAAAGACTTCTCAGGCTGCTCCGGCATAGCAAACATTCAGAGGCACTGAACCACTCCTTAGGGGCTTGACGAGAAAAGCACATTCTATCGTAATCAGAAAGTGCTATGAACCGTTCAGCCAAATCCCGTAGTGGAGTGCAATCTGTGTCAGCTATGTGCCTGAAAATACGTTGAGAATGACATCAGACAAAATGCGAATGCTTGCTATAACTGATGGCACTCTAGCATCATTTACAACGCACTTGTGCCCGTTACCCTTTTTGTGCGCTTATAAAGCAAGGACAAAGATGAAGAAAGAGACCGAAACATGTAGACTGCCGTATTTAGTAAGGAAATGCAAAGAAAAGTCGCAAACTGTATTACTCGAGGCATATAGATTAGTCCATTATATGCGTCTAGCCGATTGTTATGAAGTGTGTTTAGAAAAAATGTTTTAACGATTTCGAGTACTTCGTACTCAACTATGGGTAGAGCACTGAGCCGTCCCGCTAAAAGAATAAAGAAACTATTATTCGTATTATTCGTTTATGAAAGTGACACTTTCTGCTACGAAAAATAATATTTACCACGATATTTTTATCATTCCCTTCTTCCAAAATTTAAAGCCGTTCGACTGCAAAACAAAGCCAGGTTACGCTTTCAAAAAAAATTCGATAAGTGGTCTCAGTAGGGCTGCAAACTGTCAGTCAATGTATGCACACCGGTCACTTTTGTAGCAATTCCTAAGTCATTTTACTTAAAAATGCTATACCAAGTCAATTAACAATGACAGAACCGTAACTACAAAGCCAGGATTAAACAAGCTTGCGAAGTGCCATAAAGCTCGATGTTTCACCAGTATTACCCAGTTGAACGGGACTTAATGAGCCACCAAATAGACGCACTGTTCTGATAATGAAACGATTCAAAGATTCTTAAGAAACTACACGTACAGCTTGTGCTATTGAGGATAAGATTCGTCAAACTCTCGTCTTTTATCGGAGTTAGAGGCGCAGCACAATATTTATTGATTACTTGGACGACACGAGTCGTTCCGGGGGAGCGGCTCCTTCTATAGTTGGCTGCCAAGAAATTATACCTTTGTCGGGGGTGTATAGTGTCAAATTGCCTTATTATGTTTACGGCTTCGTCACAATTGCCGCCCACCATTAAAGTTTTGCATCGTTTACGCGTAAAGTGACAATAAAGATGACAAATTGATTATATTAAGTAGAAAGGGGGGTGTCCAAGAACGCTTCCGAGAACATAGAAGGCTTATATTTTAAAGATTTGTAGAAGATATTCAATGCTAGTGGCAAAAAAAAAGTTTGAAGCACACAAGCAGTGAAGTCAAGCGAATTTTGGGGCGGCAGGCTGCGATAGCCCTTCTGGCGAACTCAAACCGAACTTCTCATCTGTGACGACGACAGCAATTATTCACACGGGATTCGCGGAATATGTCGCAGCATTGCCGCCGAAATAACATTCTGAGTATAACATTACGTGTATGATGTTCCAGGAAGCAAACGCTTTCACCGATTAACCCTTGTGTAATAAGTCTCTTTACCGACTCCGATAACCGTGTTTGCTCTCTCTGACATTGTGGGGGTCATTAAGGTGCGTGAACATCTACTGTGGCTTTCGGAGAAACGATAGTCTTACGGTCAGTCATATGAATTGGCTTCGTACCATATAGAAGTGTCTGTATTAAGGTTGGTATGAAATTATCGACGTCCAATATGACACATGCTAAGCCATATATCATTAGGACAGTGGTAGTGTCGTGTAATGAACGCAACGGACAAGACGAGGAATGGTCTACTGATGAATGATACGGTTCGGAGAACACAATTTGTGCGTTCAATATTGATCGTTCCGACTCACAGGGGAATGGGGTTCAGCGAAACGCAGTTGTCAGCCGAAAGCTTCCAGATCACTCTCAGTAGTACAGAACTTCAGCACATCTACAGCAGTTCGTTGCATCAAAACGGCTCATTGAAAGGGAGACTCAGAAGGAACGATGTTTGAGCTGTCTTATAAACACAAAAGAGCAGCGTAGTCCTAAATCAATGAAGGGTAATATATGAGATAAGCCGGCAATAAAAAAACTGCAGGCGATCCTAATTCTTTATTTAGTTGTCTGGTAACAACACTCAAACCTCAGCGCCACTGTGACCTAGTGCATTCCTGAGTTTAGCTTTGTGGCTCCCTTGTGTTAACTTCCCATTATTAGCCCTAGGTTATAGACCCTGTTCATAATTGTAAAGTTAGCCTTCCTGCGATGAGTTAGCCTAAATAACGGTGGCTTGTTGGTTAGTTGAAGCACCATGTCAAGTGCAGTTTGATCGCGTTAAGGCAAGTCAGATTTTCAGTCATTTCTTTTCACCCTAAATGCGCATAATATTCGAACTCCAGCACATGCTACATGGGAACTCACCACCACCCAAAAAACCACAGGTGCTGCCATTAGTTGGGTGAATGTGAAGCCCTGGGAAACGTACTTGCGGATAATAAAAAGGCGGTAATATTTGTGCATACTCACCATTTGATATTTTTCTAGATTGTACACGTTTGCTCAGCGCCATCTTTTGATGTTTTGAAAAGGTTACACAGCACAAATGCTCACCGGCGCGGACCTTTGTTTCTGAGCCCGCACAAGTACTACTATGGAACTTTGTAGCTTTCGTTCGAAGTCGTGCACGTTTTGCGCGTGCTTGCGCACGTCTGTCTCGGGTTTCAGCAGTGCCATGGCTTGTCCCAGGATTCGTGTGTAGTCCTCGTCCGTGGGCCCCTCCGCTGACAGGAAATACCTGCGTCGAGAAGCCGAGAATACCTTTTGATTGCAAGTACACTCATGGTTCATTACGCATTCACCTTAAACGACTACAAGATGAAATCCATTTTCAGTAAGACCTATCGCTGCGCGAATTTTTTTTTTTTTCAACAAGGGATACAATCCAGTACCACTAGCGCATGCAAGGAAATTTGCACATGTTATAAACCAGTGCTACTGTAAGGCGAGCAAGGAAATTTGTGCAGTTGCATAGACTGCAATCGAAGCATGCTTCAACAGTTTGTTTGACATATACCTTGGTATAATTCACTAAACTACAAGTCGCATGCGAGTTGCAAGCATTTTCGCATGCTCATTAGAAGCACTGACTTCAGAAGTATAATAGGTCTCAGTAATAACGGATCTCTTGCTTCTACCTTGTTTGGCGTAGAAACATGGCCTCTCAATGTGGATTACGCACCAGTTTAATTGGTTTCGCTATTGCTGGCTGCGTCGAATGCCACCATTTGCTGTATTTTCTGGTTTGTTCTAGACCCAACTAAAATTGTATAGTATGGCCCCCTAGCGCACGCCAGAAAAGCTGCCCATAACTCCACATTAGCTTGTTATGCTATATGTGGTCATGGCCAAATACTAGGCGCTGTGGCGACCAACAAGAACGTGAAATATATGAAGCTCATTGCATCTACAAAAAAATGTGATATGTGCGTGAGTGCTCCTTCAATAACACTCTTCATCGAGCAACTTGTGTATCACTAGCGCATATTGCAACCTCAAATTTACAGTTGCTTGCTCAAAATTGTTATAAAGTAGCTTGTCCCTGCTGTCCTCTTTCTCATAATATTTTATGATATGGTGCATATAAACGCTCCCTCTAGCGGAATAAACTATTGCTTCTAGGAACAGTGCTTCCTTCATCTCTGTCATGTCCACTGACTCATACAGTTTCTCGTTATCAAAGAATTCGACAATGTAGTTAGGTGAGCCATCCGACCTCTGTGCTTGTATCATAGGGCGAACTATAATGTTCTGAAAAAGAAACAGCTATTTGGGTTAGTTAGTTAATGTGCATGCTGAAAGGCTCGTGCTGTCCCTCTTTGCTTTCCCTTCCTCACTGCGATGCCTTTCCTTCTGCACCTGCATGCTTGCGCTGCAATCTCTTTCCATAATAAAGAAAACTTCTGATCCGTCGATGTACTAACACTGCTCTGCCAACCTCAAAGCGTTTACCGAAGGTAATTCTGCACCGCCTCCGAGGCCCGAAGCATTGCAAGATTTCTGTGCCTCACTACGTTTTTGCCCATGTATCCATGATGTGCCCAATTTAGACCAATATCACGTGACGACGTTGTAGTATAATGTCACGTTCCGTTAAATTACAATAACGATGCAATTTATGACGATGCGTGGCGTCGTGATAACATCAAATGGTGCGCTAATCAACTTGAAGTTTTTTTTGCACCACTCCTAATCACGCCGTCGGCGCCAACGCCAGTGACCCTCGATGTCCACCTTTGATGAGGAAACTAACGCTACCGCCTTACGTGCTCAACGTATTGATGCCTTAGATGCTACAATGAGAGCAAGAAATAAACTTAAACGCTTGTTTGCTTTGTAAAACAAAATAATAATGTAAACTAACAGACAATGATTCAAGAGATGCTTCAGTAACGATAACAATATCATTTACATGGCGTCGATGTTTCTCATCAATGCTTGGTGAAAACGAGAGATGCCTTTGCCCGGCCGTGGGCATGGTCAGGCTTATCATGACGATGATTACGATGATTAATTGCTAGCATTTTATACTGGGCATTTTTCACTACCTTTTAAAGCCATTGAGGATCCGTTTAGCTTGCACACGCTTGAGAGCATACTAGGAATTGAAAACAGCTGCCCTCTGACCTTTTCAGCAGCGTGGTGGACGCCGTGACGGTGACGCGCAGTGTGTCAGGCGCCAGGGACACTGTCACGAAAGGGAACACGCGGAGCTCTCGATCCAGCGAGCCCAGAATGCTGGTCAGGTTCTCGTCGTGGTTCGTCTCGTGGATGTGGAAGTCCTTCAGCGCTTCCTGAAGAGCATCGCCCTCGTTCTTGCCCTTGTACTCGATGATGCAGTCCATGTAGAGGCTGGATACCTGGCCGAGATAGTGTACTCAGCACATCGTTCATCGAGGTAAGATTTGATGGAGTGCGTGAAGGTAGGACAACTTAACGTGGAAACTGTTCGCAAGGTTTTCTATATTTATTACTACTCAAATATTGTACACAGCTCGTTTGCCCTGCTCAACCTTGTATAGTTGTTAGGCACTACTTTTCGCAATGTACCAATAGTAAAAACTACGAAGGAGCGTAGTATTTCTCGCTAATTAGACATTTTATTATACGAGTAAATAATTTTCTACATTCGTAAATATTGTCGGCAGTGCTCACTTCCCGTTGAGTCTTTTTTTTTTTCCTCTGCAAAAATAGTAAGTTTTACAATCAAGGTTCTTGTTTTTAAGCACGCCGTTATTTTTTCTTACCTCCCTGTCCCGTTTCCGATGATCAACGGGGCTCATAAATAAATAAATAAATAAATAAATAAATAAATAAATAAAGCCACGGAAAACGAGTGCTTCGTCTGGATTGACTAAGCAGAGTTTCCAGCTGCCATTGCGTTAAAAGCCCAACATTCGTCGCGATAACCTCCCTCCGCTGACAATACAAAAAGGGCGTACAAATTTGGCGCAGAGCTGTAAAAGAAACACATGTTTGAAGAAATTTCTAATTTTCGAAAATATTATAGCAATATAGCAAGCATCGTTCACATTTGAAGGAAGGAAAACGAAATAAATTTAGTTATTTTCAAATGCGGAGCATTTTTCGCACGGTGTCACGCTTTGGCGTCGACGGCGGCACCATCCACACCCCCACTGCTCATGCTCGCGTCTTGCGCCGGTCCAGAAAGACACCCACACAACTCTCGCTCCCCTCTGCCTCTCTCACCTCGCAAGGCCGGCGCAGAACGCGTCTGAAACTACTCCAGAACCATTCAATGGCCACCCTGTATATGTATAGGCATAGAGTTTCCTAATATACACTAGAGGGAACTCTGGCGCTAGTGTCTATGGGAGCTGCAACGCACGGTGCTTCAGCGGGCATATGAATGATGGGTAGTACACACATTTGTCTAATTTTCGTACTTCTGACCTGTTTCTGGCTCCGTGTTTGTTCATGTGGCTTGGAGCTGTTCTTTTTTTTTTTCAAGGAAAAAGTTAGCAAATGTTCAATGTTTGCGCTTCACAACCTTATTCCTTCAGGCTTACCATTTCGATTATTGAACTTCTCAGCGCGAAAACTTCCCACAAGAACACAAAAGACGAGGACGAGCGCAGGCTTTCAACTAAATTTATTACTACTACGACGAACATATAAATTCAGTAGTAATAAATTTATTTTAAAGTCTGTGCTCGACCTCGTCTTTTGTGTTCTTGGCGGAAGTTTTCGCGCTGAGAAGTTCAATGATGCATTACCAACTAGCCCAATCCCACACTTTACCATCCCGGATTGGGTCACAAACTTCGAAAGGGTTCGTTCTTTCCTTCAAAACAAAACCTTAAGCACCAATAAACGAAGCTGCAAGTGCGATTCGCCACCCGCAAGTACGATTCGCCACCCGCAAGTACGAAGACTAGGCAAATGTGTGTACTACTCACCATTCCCATGGTCGTTGAACGATCGCAATGCCAGAGTCCCCTCTAGTTAATTTTAGGAAACTCTATATGTACAGGGACTGGATAGCACATTCGGAATTCAGTCAAGAGCGTCCTTATTTCGCTTTTGCTTGACCTTTAAGGCAACACTTCTTTTTCATTCAATAAATAATAATAATGACGACAAAATAACAAGCATTCCCGAACCATACCCAATGTACCTTTTAGAAAATTAAATCTGACAACATGGCTCTTCCGCCATATCTTGTTCACTCATGCGAGCTGGCGGGCTGTGTGTCCCAGCAACGCCAAAGAGCGTTCCCTGTAGTGCACACGGACTTGATTGCGTTCCTGCAGGACGTGTACCGCGTTTGTGCGGTACGCCAATGAGCATCCCTTGGTTGAACAAGACAGGGAGGAAAAAAAATGTGCTTGCGGCTTCGTTCGATAGGTGGCGCTGAATTTTAAAAAAAAGGGTCTATTACTCAACATTCAAGTGATGCCACCATCACTCTGCGACGCATTTACTCGAATTTCCCCCGTGGTAAGATGCGGGCGACAATTTTTCTATACCGTGAACGTGTACAACTATGGATGAAACCACATATTTCCTTATTAACATAGGCTCTACGGTAGCGCCCACTAAATTCAATGAATGCTTGCATCGTCATTGGCGTGTCACCGATGACGTATCTTCGGTGTATTTTCAATGTGAGACATTCATTTGAGTGCCCGAGGTACCTCCAATCTTTACATATCCATATATGTACCGAACGTTGGAGCGGTTGTCATGAATACATTTTCCAAAAACTCAGTGCGCACACAACTGACGAAAACGAAAAAGGAAGAACGTTTGTCTCCGTTGCTTCCGTCCTTGTCACTTGTGTGCGCGCTAAATTTTTGACAAAATCTATCTATCTATCTATCTATCTATCTATCTATCTATCTATCTATCTATCTATCTATCTATCTATCTATCTATCTATCTATCTATCTATCTCCATCCGTCAACGTCAAGGTGCTTTCGACATGGCTTTTTTAGCTTGGTGTAGACGAAGATTAGTATGAGAAGGTAAAATGGGTTGACGGTCGCGTCTGTCTAGTTATAACTAAAATAACGCGAAAATCTTGCAGTGTAAGCTGTAAAACACTCGTCCACACTACGCATTTACACTGGCTGCAGTATTCAGGTACGCGCCACATGTGAGCTTCTGTCCACCTAGGAACAGCAAAAACAAATACGTGTAATTTACATGTCAAAAGCGTAAAAGATGGATATCGGGAATGGTGGCCACAAGAAATCAAAGAATTAAATTTATAATCTCAGCAGGAATCCAACCTAAGCATTTTGCGTGGCAGCCCGGTACACTCTTGAATTTACTCTTCAAAAAAATTCACTAAGCTACATTCAAGCGTTTCTTGACCCCGATGTACACGCTAAGAAAATCGACGTATGATATTCACATCTTCGCGCCGTGAAGTGTAGTTGCTTTAGATAAGACCGTCGTGTAAGCTCTAGAGAGAGTGCTGACGTAATGTCAGACCAAAAGTTACCCTTTAAATGCCCACGTATTCGACGTTCATGGTAAACCCGTAAGGTGCACATAAGTTTTGCGTTTACGAAAACGTGTAGATGCAGCTCGTAACACTAGGCTCGAAGTGAGAATAAAATTCAGCGTATACAAATATTCGGCGACGGCTTTGCTAATGAAATTGATTCCTACCAGATGTGGAATCGCAAGATTTTTTTTGTCATAACTTTTCGAGCTTAGAGCAGCTTGGAATGAATTATTGTAGCTGAAAGGTAATTATGCGTTTTTGAAAGCATTGCAGTGGTTGGGAATTGGAATTCGAATTGAAATTTTATTGCGCAAAATTAGTTCATAAAGCTTGCACACACTGTGTGGACCTTTAGCCATTGGGTAGTTTGGGTAAAAAATACAATTTATAAAGGCACTTCGGAAAAGCATAACTAAAGAAGTTTATATTATCTAATAAAGAACCCGAAAAGAAGCAGTACAGTGCAGGAAAAAGCCACACACACAGGAAAAAATAAAAATGTTACATCACAGGAGAAAAAAAAGAACAACCTTTACTTAAAAATGATGACAACCATCACAATAAACGTAAATGGTAAATAATAAATCAGAAAATTAGTTTAATTGCTGTTTTTCGAGTGTCTTAATAAAATTCAAACACTTTATTTTAAAGGGTATGGCGTTCGAGATCCTAATACCAGATAACTGTGAAATCTGTTCACCATATAAGTTGTTTGTTCATGGAGTTTTGCATTTACCAAAGGCTAGTTGGCTGGTTGAACGAGAAGGGGCGGAAAACATGGACACATTGAAGGGTGGTTGTAAATGATAAACAGGTATACATAATTGGCTAGTTTTAAATTCTATAGCTTATGAAAGGGCAAAATGAATAATCATGAAAATAAAGGTTTACTAGAGTCATTATACTTGGAATGAGTAATAATTGTAACAGCCTGTTTTTGAAGACATCTAGCTGGGTTCATAGTTAATTACAGCAAAAGTCCACTTCGATAAATTTGA
Source organism: Rhipicephalus microplus (assembly GCF_013339725.1). NCBI lineage: Eukaryota > Metazoa > Arthropoda > Arachnida > Ixodida > Ixodidae > Rhipicephalus > Rhipicephalus microplus. The sequence goes on along the minus strand of NC_051167.1, from coordinate 198,746,633 downwards.
TTACAATTTCAGAATAAACGGAAGCTCCGTCCCGATAATGCCAGCGCGTCTACTGTTTCCAAGGAGGATTTAAAAAAATTGCTGGAGTGGAAATGGTTGCCCAAGACTCAGGAGTGAAGCCGCGCTTATGGCAAGATGGCGGCTGCGGCATTCATCTAACTAGGGGCATGATAAAGTGTCACCGTTCAGCGATTAAGACAGAGAAGTTCATTGCAAACTGTTGGCATTTCAGGTGTTTAGAAAAAAAAAGGTTGAACGACTTCGAGTACTTCGTACTCAACTGTGGGTCAGGTGAGTACAACTGCAACGGAATGCTTCCCTCGCACGCCCAACTAGCCTAATGTGGAAACTTTTTTGGGTCACATAGTGTTCCAAGTGCGTCTTAATGTTACTAATTTTCCTTAGTAAGCCTCGAGGCAAAGTTCTTTGAAAATTCAGTCACCCATACTCATTTCTGTGTGTTGTTTCGTCAAGAACAACTATTCTTTAATATAGAGCTAATTAACGTAGTATTTACATTAACATATAAAAGCCACTTGATTTTCAAGTGGGCACCATCAGAAAAGAGCATGTTTCCGCCATCTTCAAAGTGGCGAAAGCTGACTTCACTTCTGCTGGCAAGGCATTGCGGGAGCTTCCACTCCAGCAATTTTGCTTTAATCCTCCTTGACTGTTTCTCTGCGGAGGATACTCGCGCTTCGTTGTTTCCGTTGAAAGTATAATAGCTTTATCACTGCTCGTGTTAATTATACGCCTATTAGGAATTAACAGCTCATCGCCCCTACCTACAAAATTTAGCTTTTTAGAACGGAGATGCGGTAATCATTTTGTATATTGACCAGTAAGTTCCAGTTTTTCTACTGAAAACCGGCGACATGAATGTATGCCTGTAAGAGTAAATTATCTATCTGACAATGCTCGAGGTGCTTGAAGGTCTAACGCAGTTGAAAAGGAAAAATTGCCATGCGGACAGCTATATGCTCAACCATTTTAGAGTACCTGGTATTCTAAAGTGTTAACAACGTTTTGTAAACACGCGTTCTTCTTCCTCCAAACACATTCTTTTAGGCTTTGGGAAGGCATATTCCTCTCCCTTGGTCAAATACATTGTACTCTGAATCGTCGAACATTTGTTTTAAACACGTGCTGTCCTTCGCCTTGCACGATCTTCATAGCAGAATACCAAGCACTCTAAATCATTAAACATATTTTTAAACACACCACTGCACTCTTTCAAGATGGAGGGCTGCCTCCATTGAATCGTATTATAGAAAGCTTGGGGCTCTCCCTTTGTATACAGTACAGAGTGCTCTAAATTGTCACGTCTTTTTCTAAACCATTGAACATTTGACCGAAAGATACGTAACTAGGATGGCTGTGCACTCTCAAATGGTAGAATACCAAGTGCTCTACATTGTTAACAACTTTTTCTACAGACACATTGCTTCGAATCGTTTGATTCGGCTTGTAGGAGTGGGACGGCTTTCTGTTGTCCCATAGTGGAGTACCACGTCTTCGAAATTGTTAAACACCCTTTCTAGACACATACTGCTTCGTCGATCATCGCGTGTCTGGACTGTGACGACTTTATGCTCCCCCAAAGTGGAGCACCAAGTACCCAAATCGTTATTTTTTTAAGCACACATTGCTTCATCCATATTCACCAGTCTGGACTGAGATGGCTTTCATCTCTCTCAGAGTAAAATACTAAGTACTCCAAATCAATAAACACGTTTTTAAACATGTATTTCTTTGTCTACCATCGCGTATCTGGACTGGAATGGCTTTATGCTGTCCCACAGTAGAATACCGAGCACTCCAAGTTGTTAAACACTCTCGTGGCTCAGATATGGCCTTTCTGAAAGTGGTTTGAGCTTGTATGCAGACGAATAACCATGAAACGTTCAGATATCTATCAGCCAAGATGCACCATTTCCTTCGTATTCTTTAGTTTAGGCCAAAATTACGGCCATTCTAAAGGCATTGCAATTCGTATTTTCAAAGGACGTTATCCGGGAATAGAAAAACATCCCATACAGATTGTATAAATGAGATTCCACAGAATGTGGTACTTGTAGGGAGATTTTCAACAGATGGAAGATCGCCGGTTGTAATCGGAGCTTACACCTATTCCAACTTAAATTTATTCTTAATTGTGTACCCGTGTGTTCAGATACGAGTGCACGTTAAAGAAACCCAGGTGGTCGGACTTTCCGCAGCCCTCCACTACGGCTTCTCTCATAATCATATGGTGGTTTGGGGACGTTAAATCCCACACATCAATCAATCAAGTGTTGAGCATGTAACCTCGTTTCTATAACCCCCTACGAGGGTATGCAGGCAAATTACAGATAAATATACAAAGCCCCCTATAGCTACTGTTACGATCAGTACTATTGCAATTTTGTACTGCTATCTGTCTGCACTGGTTACTGCATGCGGCACCATACGCACCTGATGCAGAAATCGTCCCTTGACCTGGTCCTGGAAGGTCTGCTTCGAGGTTCGGTTGAAGTAGTTGTGCAGGTTGGCCACCATGGTTCCCACGGCCAACTGCCGGAATGAGTGCTGTCCGAACGGGTACTCGCCACTGCCGCGCCACTGGTGGTTGCACGCATGCCCGTAGAGGTCGCTGCACGGGTCCACCGTGTTGTGCTCGCGGTTGTTCAGGTACAGCGACACCCAGCGGCAGTCCGGGTGCCTGCAGGTGGGCTCCTCCGTCGACGTCTGCGAGATGTCGGTCACGCTTCAATATTATTTCATTAATAAAAGTTGCGCAAAAACACAGAAAAGGAGAACGCAAACACAGCGCTATCAACTGAGTTTATTTGAAGATCGTACACACGTGACAGGAGAACAAAAACTGCGGAAAAAAGGTGGTCTAGTGAGAAGCACTAAGGTAATCAACTTCGATAGGGTGCAACACTATCTCTGCCCTTGCGACGCACGCATCCCCACCTCTGGGGATAAAAAACGCCTCTTCCGTGTCTCGCTCCAATTTTTCCCCTAAATCTTGCTAGTACACTTGCTTCCGTCAACCTAGGCGTGCAGCTGCCGTCTGTGCAATGCAGCGAGAGGTTTGGGCATGAAGGTCCATTCAATGGTGGTTTGTTCCTTATGCTTGAAGAACCCATCACTTGGAGCTTTTGTACATTTTGGCTACGCACTAAGTACTATACGGTGCTGTGTGGAAAGCGCTTTGCAAGGGGGTGATTCTGACATGTCTTATATGTCTTGTCTTCCCAAGATTATTAATGCATCACAATGACCTTGACATGCCGAAGTGCAAGTGTGGCAGGAATGACATAATATTATTATACGCGAAGCACTTTGCTTATTGTAAGCCTCTATGGCGTTATCTATCTATCTATCTATCTATCTATCTATCTATCTATCTATCTATCTATCTATCTATCTATCTAAATATCTATCTATCTATCTATCTATCTATCTATCTATCTATCTATCTATCTATCTATCTATCTATCTATCCACTTGCGTCTGTGTGCTCTCATGATCACCCCTTAACTTGGCGTGAACTGAAATAGATGGAAGCGTAATATAGTATGGTGACTTCGACACGCTGGTTAACACATATGTACTATCATAATCCCGTCGCGTACGTCTTCAAACATTTCGCGACGGACAGTGGCACATACCTGCGGGTGGGTATGTGCCACAGGTGATTGAAACGAAGCATCTACCCAGGAAAGACGAGAACACACATTGGCAATTTTAAGACGTGAGCATTAATAAAAAACACGTGATATCAGCAGCGTTGACCATACGAAAGCAAAGAATTCATGGCATGGTCCCAGCAGAAAAAATTGGCAGATCCCACGTACAGTGAGAGCCGATGATATTCGAAGCACGAATAAGGAAGGCTGATATGCCACTTTTATAGCAGCACAACGTTACGAGGTGGAGATAAGTTGTGCCGTACATGACTTTTATTTAAGGATTATCATATTTGCACGTGTAATTTACCTTCGTCATCTATTCACGTCACCTGATAATAAATTAGGTACATGTGGAGCTAGCAAAAAGGCCGCGAGCACGCTGTGATCGCAGCATGTAGCCATGTTTTGAATGACATGCATATCATGTTTATTATGTTTGAACCTGTCATTAAAATTTCGCGTCAAATTCACGTCAAGTAATACTAATTGTGATGTATACGGAGCTAGAAAAGCGGCCGCGAGCAAGCTATGAGCATAGCATGTAGGCATGCTTTACATGACACGCATATCATGATTATCATGTTTGGACGTGTCATTAACCTTCGACGTCTATTCACGTCACGTAACACCAAATTTGGTATATGTGGAGCTAGCGAAACGGCAGCGAGCGCATCGTGAAGGGCCCAATGTACTCCGACCTAACGTTGACTAACACGCACGCTGGGCGCAGCGACGCTGCGCTAGCAATACGGACGCCAGGCGCGGCCGGCGCGACCAGCGTCCGTCGGTGCGCGGCCCGGCGGGAACCAGTGCGAAATGCAACATGCT